>JAKOGI010001485.1:0-147500 GCA_029747015.1 Carnegiea gigantea
ATATATACGTATAGTTTTTTTAAGCAATGGTGGGCGATAAAGGGTGATGTTAGGCATCTCTTCTCATAAAAGTATGCCCAAGTACATCACCAGCAAGTAATGCTCGAAGAAAGGGTGAAAAACGTACCTCAGTGGTTAATGAAGTAGTAATGGAGTGTCCGAACTTTGATAACCAATCAGTTGCCATTTTGGCTTCTTAAAAAATATGATTGATTTGAACTTGTGTACATTGGTTTAGTCCAATCTGGACATCTTTAATGATGTTGGCAATCTACCATGGAATATTGATGGTGCTCTTCAAAGACTGTATAACTATTTGGTTGTCGCCTTCAATGAAGATTTTATCGAATCCCTCACGAATCGCTGCATTCAGACCGTCTCTGAGTGCTCTTGCTTCGGCTACCAAAATTGAAGTTTGGCCATAATATCGCACTCTTGCCTTTATTAATTTACCCGTCTAGTCTCAAATGATGAAACCATCGGCTGCTGAGAATTGGCGAAGAATCCATCAAAATTGATTTTGATGAATCCTGGAGGTGGTGGATGCCACCTCACCAAGTGATGAGTGGTGTGAGGGGGAGAAGAAGGCCCCTTTAGTGAATGATCAACCGATATGTGAGCTCGGATTCTCCATTCAGCACCTGCTTTTTTTTGTACGTATAATGCAAGCTAGCGGGTTGAAAATATCATTATTTAAAACCGTAGCATTTCTCGACTTTCATATACTCCATAGCAGAAAAGATAGATTTTGGAGTACAGTCGGTCGACAAGACTCCATCCTTTTTAAGTAATGATACAAATTATGACTTCCAGTTGGGTGTAACCCAAGTACGAGCAATTTATGCTTCTCCGCTAGGTCCCAGACTTTTTTTGGTTATAATACAATTGCTAAATACATGCTGCAATGATTCAATGTCATCCTACCATAGCGGGTATGATGGGTTAATGTGCATCCCTCTCAGTAAAAGGTTGCCTTTGACCGGCAAAGCTTTGTGACATAATTGCCAAAGGAATATCTTAATTTTAGGAATAGTGTTGATATTCCAAATCCATTTGTAATCCCAATAAAGTAATTCTTGGGGATGGGTATCATGGCCTATCCATGTTGCTGATTTTGTACTGAAGTTACCAGAGCTATTTAAACCCCAATAGAAAGAATCTTCAATGCTATTGATGGAAATAGTAATGTCTTGAATCTTTTTTACTATCGGGTGATTACTAAGAGTTTGTATAAGCTTAGGTAAATTCCACATCATATTTGTTGAATGAAATTGCTAACTTTTATGTCCGATGATGGAATATTATTTTCAGATAATTCTAAGATTTCTATTAGACTATGATTTTCAACCCAATTATCATGCCAAAATGACACTCTATCTCCATTTCCAATTTTCCAAATGATACCTTTCCTTAAGAGCTGCCTGTAGTTGAGCAAGCTTTTGAGGACCACAAATCTGTATTTTTTTCCGATAGTTGAAAAAATGAGTATTATATAAGTACTTTCCTTTAACTGATTGTGCCCATAGCCCTTGATCTTCCATGATGAGCTTCCATGCCAATTTGCATTGGAATGCCTTGTTAACCGCATCAGTTTTTCTAAGGCCGAGACCCCCTTTGCATTTTGGCAAGCATACTTTATTCCATGCTATGAGCGGCAAGCCTTTTCGGAATTAGATTTTTTCCAAAAAAAGTCTTTATTGATTTTATCGAGGTAATGCATCGTGCTTTTTGGTAATTGGAGGCACTGCATCGTGTGGACTCGTAGTAATTCTAGCTGTGACTAAATGAGTACTGTACGTCCTGCTTTAGACAGGCTATTTGCCGTCCACCCTTCGAACTTAGAAGGAGCTTTATTAATTATTTCTTGGAATGTCATTATGGAAGGGTTTCCCTGAAAAATTGGGCACCCTAAATATTTCTCCAAGGATTCTCTCCTCTGTATACCGAAAATTCCCGCAATTTGATCTTTTTGATAGTTAGTTACATTTTGTGAGAATGTCAGTATTGATTTCTGAAAATTGACAAGTTGGCCAGAGACCAAGCACAAGTTGTCTAGGATAGACTTGAGTTTGTGGCATGTTGCGGGTTTAACTTTGCAAAAAATCAGACAATCATCTGCAAAAAGACGACAAAGGATAGATATTGTCCTTGGGCTGATGTTAATCCCTATATCGGACTTAGGTATCATGGCTTCCATAATAAGAGTACTATTAAGGACTTCCATACATATAATAAAAATGTATGGCCATAGGGGGTCTCCTTATCTAATTCCTCTTGAAGGGATGAAAAGGCCATCTGGTTCATCGTTAACTATAATGGAGTAGGAGATGGAAGAAACGCACTCCATTATCCATTTATTCCATGTTGAGGAAATCCCAATTCATGAAGGCATTCGTGAATAAAGTTCCATTCTAATCTATCGTATGCTTTCTCCATGTCGAGTTTAATTGCCACTGAGGCTAGTTTTCCTTTTAAGTTCTTGAATTTATGCATGATTCGTGGGTTAACAGAATGTTATTATGAATGGATCTTCTTGGAATAAAGGCACTCTGATATGGTGATATCAGTTTATCGAGCAGGGGTCTGAGTCTGGAGACAAGTATTTTGGATATAATTTTGTATATCGCTGAGTATAAACTAATTGGTCTAAATTGGTTTGTCTGTGAAGGGCTACCGATTGTTGGGATAAGAGTGATGAACGTATGATTGATTTCTTTGAGAATATTTTTGTTCATAAAAAATTCCAGAATACAGTTGAAAAGATTCTTTTTTTATAAGAAGCCAATATTTTTTAAAGAAACTTACGCCAAAACCATAAGGACCTAGAGTTTTATTCGAATTGATACTTAAGGTCACCTGCTTAACTTCATCCAAATTTTGTAGTCGAATAAGATTGGCATTATCTGTAATTTTTTTTTTAGAGTCCTGGATTTGGTATAGTTCTAGTATGACCATGAGCTGACTTGAATCTCTGTGAATAATCACGGATGAACCTGTTAGCTATGTTTTTATGATCATCAATCCATATGCCACAATCATCCTTAATTTTGATTATCAATTTCTGTTTTCTAATAGCATTTGTTCTTCGCTGAAAATATTTTGAGTTTCTGTCACTATTTACTAGCCATGCTTTTCTACTAAGTTTTCCCCAATATTTTTGGTTAAAGAGCATCAATTTTTTTCTTTGTTTCCGCAATCTAATAGCCACGAATTAAATCTGAAGCTATTGGGATGACAAATAAGTCTTTGTTCAACGTAATCAATTTTTTCAGCATTTTTAGTCAGTTTGTCATGTGTATTTCCAAATCACTTCTTTGACCAATCTTTGACCACCTGCTTTATAATTTTCAGCTTCTTAGTAAATTTAAACATGTTTGTGCCAGAGAATTGAGTTCGCCAATTATCTGTAACCACAGAATTAAAATCTTCATAATTCTGCCAAAAAATTTGAAAGCAAAAAGGAAAAGCTTTGCGTTTTTCTGGCTGTAGACTTGTTACCAAAATAATGGGGCAGTGATTAGAACATGTAAAATTTCCATGCAATTTGTAAGCATTTGGATATATAGATGACCAATCCTTTCTAGCAATAGATCTATCCAAGCGTTCATAAATTGAGTATGAATTCGTTTTTTCCAAGTGAACATCTTCCCATTAACATGTATCGATTCAGCATCAATCATAGTAAGAAAGTTATTAATTCTTTGGAATCGATGAGAATGTAAGGTCGTTCCTCCTATTTTGTCGCTTGGTTTGGATAATTCATTGAAATCTCCCAAGAGACACCATGGAACATCAATAATATTATTAAGGTTGCTCAAACTTGCCTAGAAATTATTTTTCTCTCTTTCTTGGGTGGGTGCATAAATTCCAGAAACGACTGAGTTTTTGGCATTCTCAGTGTCATGGACTAACATATGAATGGCTCATTGTTGTTTTATTAATTCCGATGCGTGTATAATACCACTATTGTAGAGAACCGCAAGACCCCCTGAGTGGTTTATTAGTAGCACATAATCAAAATGTTCAAACCCCATACAAGGGAGTATAGCTTTGATATGTTTTTCATTAACCATTGTTTCTAGTAGGAAGATCATATCAATTTTATGATTCTTGGCTAGGAATTTAACCTCCTGCACTACTTGGGCTTTTTTAACTTCTTGCACATTCCAACTAATAATTTTTATGGCTAGTTAAGGGTTCAGAAAGCCTACGTCTATGACAAACCAGATTAAAGTTGCACACCCATATGAGTGTTGAATACAACATCATCCCTATCGGAGGAATACACTCCTAACTGGCTATAACAGGATTTGTAGTATTTGCTACCCCTAATAGGTAATGTCAATAGCATGTCAGGGAGTTACAGTTCCTTAACATTCTCTTGTCTAGGTTCACCGCACTTGTAACCCCAAGGTACCTGTTAATCTCGATTTGATCCATGGTTCTTCTAAATGTGGAGCTGTTTCCCTTATTGTGGCAACTTAGAAAAAGCACAAATGATAGCAGAGGTAAGGGCCTTCTGTAGTTAGTCAACCCAAATAGGATCATGAACTCATGACAATAGGACGATGAGTTCTTATGAGCAAGGCAGAAATATAACGCAGAATAAATTTGTATGGGCCCGAAGGCATTCTGAATGAAGGTCTTAGGAATGTAGTTGGGATTACCCACAAACCACATTCCTCTCACTGATGCAAATGTAAGACAATGTGACCAAGTATAATTCGAAAGAGAAAGTTCCTGGGACAATACCTTGGGTTGCACCACCAATAGCTTTGTCATAATCCCAGTAAGGATTTACACATGGCGGTTTCTCTTTGAATACTTGTGTAACGCCCCAACTACCGTGAGCTGTGCTAGTAGATGGAGAGCCCATGGGCAGTCACCTAGCGGGGCAAAGATACTGGGTGTGGACCACCGGTCAAGAGGACTCGTAAGTAGGTTGATTAGTGAGGCACAACGAGGACGTTGCGCGCTTCAAGTGGGGGTGATTGTAACACTCCGAGTATGGCTTAAAAAGGATTGAAGTGACTACTTATATCACCAAAGGTGCACCTTTCTTTTCGGGAAGCTCACTTTTAAGAACTCCATAGTTAAGTGTGCTTGTTGGGGAGCAATCTTGGGATGGGTAACCTTCTGGGAAGTTTCCCAGGCAGCACATAAGCAAGGACGAAGCATGCCGGAAAGGTTTGTGGTGATTTGTGGGACCAGTCGACGATCCTTAAAGCCCTTATTGTTAAGACCCGTGACTGTGAGGGGCCAGGGCGTTACAACTTGCCATACCAACCAAAAGGGAGAACTGAAAGCCAATGGTATTCAACTAATCCTAAAGAGAAGGCAAACAAGACAGAAATGTGCCTATACAAGTAGCCCACTAAGACAATAAGAAAAGGATATAGCCATACAAATAATGTCTGGCTTAGGCTAAGGGGAACAATACGTAGATTTGTTTTGCATATAAAGTTGTCATTGTTCTTGCCCATAAAGGAAATATTATTAGGGCCAACTGGATTCATAACATGAGGTTCAGCTTTGGCAAAGACAATGCAAAAAGTTTTATGGACATACTGAGTCATATAACCAGGATTGGCTATGAAATTCACAAACTCGGGAGCAAATCAATCATGGCATGGAATCCAATCAGTGATATCCCAATAATACAGGACAAAATGGAACTCCATATTCATGATAAAGAAGAACTTAACAAAGATACAATGAATGTTAGATATAATAGTTGACTGGTTCAAGTAGTCATCATGATACCAATGATATGAGCATATTGGAACCCATGGCATGGTGCAGCAAATATATCAATCATAATATCAGTATGATATGTTCTAAAAGTAGAGTACCATGAAATAGTGGCCAACCATGATATCAGCCAACTAATAGTGATAACAGATCCATGTTTCCTACTGCAGAACATAGAATCCCCCCAAACCCCGGTACCTATGGTCCAAGCATTGAAAGTATTCATGCTTGCATCATTGGAATCATTCATAGAGTTATACAATTTTCTTATGAACTTCAGGGGAGAGTTCCAGCTGAGGAATACAATTTCACAAAAATTCCAATTAGCCCATATGACGAGCAAAATTAAGTTCCTAATGAAACTAGAACCATGATCAAATTTATCATAATAATAATCAACATTCTCAGATCTAAGAATCACAATCGATGTTCCAAATTTCATGTCCAAACCCCAAAATAATAGGCAAACCAATATGTCCATGCAGAACAGTTTCATTACAAACATCTTCAGATTGAAGAACAGGGGTTAATGCGGGAAAGGGAGGGGGGATCCAAAAGGGAAGAATGCATACCTTGATTGAAGCAAGATCGACCAAACATTTGAGCGTCTGACCCAAAGAGACATGGAAGTGCCAGATTCAAGCATCTGTATTCCTAATACTCCATGAAAGCGAACAGCTTCGATCACCAGGCCCAATTGTGAGGGCTGAGAAAGCGCTAATCTAGTGGCTACGACCTTCAAGGCATAGTTGATGCGATGAATTTGGCCATGGAGTTCAAAGGATATAAGGTAAAAGTTCTGAGAACAAGAGCAAGAAAGGCAGTAAGGGATGAAGGGATCTAGAGGCTTGGGCTCTAAAGGGGCCATTGTAGGCTAATCAAGAAGATGAATATATATATATATATATATATATATATATATATATATATATATATATATATATATATATATATATATATATATATATATGTATATATATATATGTATGTATGTATGTATGTATGTATGTATGTATGTATGTGTGTACATATGTGTATGTATGTATGTGTGTAAGTATGTATATATACATATGTATGTATGCATGCATGTATTTATACATATACACACACATGCACATACATATACATATGCATAGACATATACACATATCCACATGTATGTCCAAAATTAAATTTTATTTCACAAGCAAACACATGCACATCAGGAAAACTTATCTACACAGCATTTCTTGATATAGAAAGCTTGTCACTTATTACCATTAATAAAATAAATATATTACAACATATTTTAAAATAAAAATGATCAAACCATACAATTGGAAAACTCCTTCCGGCCATTTCCTTCCAACTTCTTCTTGCTTCCTCCAGATCCTTCCAACCTTCCGATTCCTATGAACTCCTTCCCACTTCTTCCGTCAAACTCCATCTATCCACCCAAAACGAGCCGGGCGTAAAGATGAACAATTTTTTGGGGGATTTGCGTACTAAAACAAATGGGAAAGCTAAGCTCCACTAGGGTATGACTTAATAAGCATTGTTGTTGGTCTTAGTGAGCAAATCTCTCTTGGAAGTTTCCGTTAGTGAGCACCGCTATATTTGTTTTTGGAACTTTGGGCTTCTATTACTAGTGTCAAACTAATGTTAGCCCATACAGGGGTAGAGCTCTACCATCTCAAAATTTTTTTCTATTTCCAAGGCTCAAACCTAATATCTTTCTTAAGGGAACAAGTGTCAAACTACTTGAACTGACGATTTGCAGTAATTGATTGCATACAACGTTTTTTCATATAAGGAGTGCTGAATTAATAACTATACTAATTTGGAAAATAACCTCTAAATTTGCAACTCACAGTTATTTTCAATGTGAAAAAATAGACATAACTTTTTTTTAATAGAAAGATCAACATAATTTCATTATGCTGCTAAATTGTATTGCAATTAAGACCACGTGTAGGAAGCTTTAAACAAAAACAACACATAGGAAGCTTTAAACAAAAGTTTACTTACCAAAGTAAGTTGTGTAAATATCACAATAATCAGATTATTATGTTTCTGTATCTTGTGAGCCGTCAAAGGGCAAATATAATGCAATCCCTTTAATAATTAAAATCATGTTTCTCCACGTCTACGCTAATAGTGCTCAAAGAATCCTTACTAAGGGACTGTATCCACAAGCAATTTCAAACAGAGAAATTTTCCATCTTAAAAAGGATGAAAAACCAAGTTCATATCATGTAAACACAACACTCTAAACTCTCTATCTAATCTTATAAGATAAATTAGAAAATTATTAATGACAGTTGCTTATACTTTCTCTTATGTACCTTTTCCTCATATATAATAATATTATTTTTAAGGTTTTAATGAAAATTAATTAAATATTCACATTTATAAATTTTTCGAACTTCATTATATGTTAATGCAGTTCTTACCTTTTGGCATTGTTATCGTACTATCCATAGAGAGGTTATAATTATGCATTTAGTATACATTAAATGTTTTTGTTTTATTTCAGAACGTCTAATTTGATTGTTAAAAAATAATCTATTAATTCAATTCTTCATATACTGCAAGTCTTTGATGATTTATTATAATTACAAATTATGACAACTAACGTCGAAACCAGTGTTATAAATACCGTACCGCACCATATTGTCTTGGTCAAAGCGTACCGTACGGGTCAAAAAACGATATAAGCTATTTGTCCGATATTGTACCAGTCAATACCATTTTATATAGTCAAATATCGAGCGGTACTGGTACTTTTGATCAAATACTGTGCGGTACACTAAAATTTCAAATTTTTTGTACTTTAATTTTTTTAATTCTTTGAAATTGAAAACAGTACGAACCCGATACAATGGTACATAAATCCGGTATGTCTCATTCCAATGAAAAAACGGTATGATATTTACAACTTTGGCCAGAACACCTTACAAGTAAAAAGGAACACCAAAAAAAAAGTTAAATCTTGCATGATAGCATCTCATGATGACTTATCAAGAGCAGACTACACCATTATTAGGCACCATATTAAATTTAAAAGAAAAAAACTTGCAGCGTGAGTGAGGTCAAGATAAATTACAATGAGACAATCTCACAGAAGGATTTTTACCCCAAAAACACTCGCATCCATTATATACATTAATCCAACTTATTAGCTTATTACTTTATTCGGATATGAGGAGTGTTTAGAACACATCAACGCATAGCAATACACAAAAAAAAAGGAAAAGAAAAAACTTACATGGGTAAAAACATAACTTCAAACTATACTTTTATTGTGGACACAAATAAATTAGAGAATTGACAATTTTCTAGTCATCATTAGAGAGGGAAAATGAAATATAAAAAAAATTTGTGGGGGGATTTTTTTTGGGGGGGAGTGACGAAGTCGGGAATATTAATAGGCCAATTTGGGTTTATTTTCCCTCCCAATTTGCTTTTTTAAAGTAAAAGGGGGAATGGATTTTTTTTCCTTTTTTGTTTGGGAGGGGGGCGGAGATTTAAACTAAATTTTATGTTTTATTTTTGATGAAGAAGTTTATATTCTAATTATGATCTAAATTCTGCTCTCTCTAATGTATTCACTGATCAGTTAGTCACATAATGAACTTATCTATTTTGAAGAAAAATAAAAATTTTAGACTCCGTTTGGTCTTTAGAAAATTTGATGGAAAGAAAAGTTGAAGGAAAAAAATGTGAAAGAAAAAAAAGTAGGGAGAAAATGAGTTTTTTTCTCTTATTTGGATCAAGGAAAAAATACAAGAATTTGGATGAGAAATTTGAATGTTGATGAACTACTTAAATTATTTTGATGCCATCTAAACAATACAAGATTAGAGAAGGTTGGGAATTTTCCTCAAACTTTTCTCACAATTTTATGAGAAAAATTTTGTCACTTGTTTCTAACAATTTTTCCACCAAACTTTCCTCCATATTTTTTTTCTTTGTGATTTTCTCTAAACCAAACACAAGAAAAAAAGTAACTTTTCTAAATTTTTTTCTTTCCACCAAATTTTTCAAGGTCCAAACAGAGCCTTAGTCTCCAAAATAAGAACATTATAAATAAAAGGATACAGTAATAAAAGAATTAAATGTATATATGAGTTTGTTTCTTAAATTTAGCTTGATAGTGAAAGTGAAAATGAATCATACACAAAGAATTCATGATTAAACGCTTTTTTTTCATTAATATTAATGAAGCAATGCACGGTTACTTCCAAGGCAGGGAGAGGAATGAGACAACGAGACCCGATCTCACCTTTGCTTTTGTCATTGCTATGAAATATCTATCAAGATAGCTCAGCATGTCACTATATATCAAATTATTAATGCCAACTTCAAATTCCACCCTTGGCTGCAAACCCAGGAAGTCAGGTCATTTGATTTTTGCTGACAACTCAGTGTTGTTTCGTAAGCATAAGCATGAGTCCATACAATGCTTGAAGACCGCTTTCCCTACTTTCCCTGCGATTTCTGGTTTGACAATGAATGAGCACAAGTCTCAAATCTACATATATAGGAGGGTTGCAGAATGATAGAAAAGGTTGATATTGTTAACTCATCTGGTTTTTCAGAAGGTATTATGCCATTTAAGTACGTTGGGGTATGCATCTGGACCATCTCTTCATGAAAGCTACTATGAAATACGCATTGATAAGCTAAGGTGCAAATTTAGAATCTGGCAGATCGAGTAGGAATTTCTCCTACTCTTCTAGAATTGGTGTCATAAAATCAGTCATGTTAGGTCTTTTGATCCTCCATTTTAATTGTTCCCCGGGCTGTAATATCAAGAAGGTTGAGAAAATTTGTAGGGATTTTCTTTGGGTTCTTGTGATCACAGTAGCAGGAAGCCTTTGATTGCCTGATAAAATGTGTGTATGCCGTAATCGGCTGGTGGTTTAGAGATTAAAAACCTCAGAATTAGGAGGAGAGTTTTAATAGCAAAGCACCTTTAGGGCCTTTAGGTAGTCTAGAAGAATAATTTGTGGGTAAAGTGGGTGCATGTAGACCAATCAAAGAGGCTTCATATATGGGATTATAGTACAAACTACAAATTATCTTAACAATAGATATGAGAATTATAGTACAACTGATGCATATAAATGATGCGGGGGACTGCTGCTACTGAACAACGGTGGAAAGTTGTTTGGAATAATAGGGGCATGATCCATAAGCACAGCATAAATTTCCGCTTGCTTGCTCATAACAGGCTCCCTATGAGACAGAGATCAGCTAGATTCATCCCTTACATTGACAAGAGTTCCGGCATTTAATTTGTCAGGAGCAAGAGGAATTTATTAATCATTTGTTTTATGAATGTGATGGAAGAAGTCATAAAATATGCCATCATCTCTTCTGCAATCTGCAGTGGATTGGAATGCTGATACTTTTCAAGAAGCCAAGAGTTTACAAGACTTCGATAATTTGTGCTAGTGCTGCTGTGTATTACCAGGTTGGTGAGATATGATTATATGAATGAATGAGTTTTTTAATCAAAAGAAATGTGATCCTATAGCTTCTAGTAAGCTGATAATTACGTAGGTGAAAGAAAGAATGAGGTATCCTGCTAGGCTTAGTAAAAATTATGAGAAATTGGAAGATTCTTTTATAGAAGAAAATTCTAAGGCTTAAGTCATGAAAAACCCTTCGCAGAAGGTGTATCCATGCTTAAACGCTCATAGGTTGCATATGAACTCTTTTGGAGGAGTTTTGATATGATATATACATAGGCCGGGTGTGTTTGATAGCAATGATTTTTTGAGGAAAAAGAATTGTTTGAGAGTGCTTTAACTATTTTATCAAGTCAAATAATTAAAAGGTATTTGATAAACCACTGTTGAAATGGTTGTTTGTTTCCAAACAATTCTTTTTGAAAAGGTTATCTTTATTAGTCTTTTTAAAAGAGCTTTTTGTAGAAATGACACATTTATCTCAGAGTTTAAGAAACATTCATATAATATTACTTTTATGGTATAGAAAGAGTACAAAGTACTATAAATTATTACTTGAAGGCTTATATTAATAGTATTCGAACCAAGTTAAATCTTGAGAATTAATAAGAGTAGAGATCTTTCCTTTATTTATTTTTTTCGGGGATAAAAGCAAACTATTGAATTTGCATTGTATCTTTTGTTGTTTGCATTTTTTAGCGAAATAGTGTATTTTTTAATGTAAATTTTCGAATTTCGTTAGTATATTATATCAAATTTGTCTGGTTCTCTCACTATGAACGTTAATGAACGTTTGATATTTAGGCCATGTTCTTTTTGTGTTTTAATGGACTCATCTCACCCCATCCTACTTCCATCCACTTCTTCCACCTCTTCCCACATGTTCCCACAGTTTAAAAAAATACTACTCCTTCCTACTCCCTACATATAACTACTATGTTCCATATTATGAAAACTTTTATAATTTATTTAATTGTGTGTACGAATAGTCTTATAAGAATTATGAAAAGTTTTATTTATTTTTCAAATGTTATGGAAACATTTATTAGTCGTGTCGGAAATTATAGCTGACGTAATTTTTTATATATATTTTGAAGAAATAATAATTTTTTATACGTTGTTAAGTAAATGTTAGCTATTTTTAACTGATAGATATTTTGAATTTGATTCTGTATATAGAAGAGATGCTTAAATTTTTATTTTTTTTGCATTGGTTACAAAATATTTGTTATAGGTCACCAAAGCGTGAATGGTTGTTACTGTATGTGTAACAGATTTATTTTTTGTTCATCCTAATTCGTGACAGAAACTACAAATATTTTGTTCGGAATAACAAAGGAATGTGTAAATTTTTTTGGTATTGTTTGTAGTTCGTGGTCGGAAATGCAGATGTATTGTACGTGCCTTTTGAACAAATATTTTTTCTGTGCGCGTTTGTACCAAAATATTGAAAGTTATTCACATAAACTGCAGATGATTATTTCCTGTGTACTACATGTCTGTTCTTTTCATTGGGAAATATGAGTTGAAAAATGGGTGAAGTTGGTTGATATTAGTAGAGGTGGGTTGAAGTGGGTTAAAGTGCGTATTCTTTTCCTGAAGTGTGTTGAAGTTGGTTGAATTTTTTTTTTTTTTTTGGTATGATGAGTAGAAATTAGTTAAAATAATGGAAAGTGAGTTGAACTTGGTTGAAGTTGATTTTTTTTTAATTGAAGTTCATAAAATGGGTTGGAGTAGATTGAACTTGGTTGAAATGGGTTGAAATAGATTGATTTTTTTGTATGATTGGTAGAAGTTGGTCAAAATAATAAAAAATGGGTTGAAATTAGTGAAAGTAGACTGAAGTGGATTGAATTGGGTTAAGGTTGGTATTTTTATTGTATTTCGTGAAGTGGGTTGAAGTTAGTTCAAGTGGATTGAAATCGGTTAAAGTGGGTTGAATTTTTTATGATGGATAGACGTTGGTCAAAATAGTGAAAAGTGGATTGAAGTGGGTTGAAGTAATTTGAAGTTGGTTGAAGTTGCATGAAGTTGGTATTTTTTTAATTGAAGTTCGTGAAGTGGGTTGGTATGGATCGAAGTTAGTCGAAGTTGATAAATTTGAATTTACCAACGAAAAGAATAGGGCCTGAATATATGTGTATTTTTTTGGTTGTCCGTATTGGGTTAATATATGAAAAAAAAAATACATCCGTAATTTATTTTACGAATAACGAAGATTACAATTTTTTTGGGGTAACAATGGCCACGAAATAATATTTCATACTCAAGCCAACACAGAAAAATATTTTTGTTCAATCTAAAAAAATATTTATCATTGGTAATTACTATCACAAATAAAAGATTGCATTATAAAATAAAATACGTAGCTTACATCAATTCTTCTACTTTATTTAACTCCTTCCTACTTTTTCCTTCTCCTTCCCACTCCCAAATAGAACAAACCTCCCATCTACTCCTTACTCCATTTTCCACTTCCACCTCTCCCACACCTGCAATTTCCCAACGAAAAGAACAGGGTCTTATAGTTTAGATTGTTTAGTTCCCTTACAATTATATAAACGATGAGCTTTGGATTGATGTAAAATAGTAGCATTTGGTACTATATTTGATATGAATTGAATCTAATGAAGATAAACTTATTAGAAATTCATATAAATTTCAATTTCAATTCATAACCCAACAAAAACTAATAAATAACAGAATAATGCTTTAAAAAGTAGGCGTTATTTACTTAAATACAAATTGAAAAGAAATAAGACAAATAATGAATACAAATTATGTAGAATTAGAAGAAAGTAAGGTCTCATGAATTTTATTTTTTTTTTGTGATCACAGATGAAGTTAATTTGTACATATGATACAAATCTATATTGGAAACAGTTAACTTTATCAAACAGTTTTTCTGCAAAAAGTTAACTCAAACAGTTAATATAAATAGTTAATAACTAACAGCTAATATAAACAGTTAACAACTGTTTATCAAATAGGACCTTCGTCTTTATTCACAATTTTTAAAAAAAGAAAATTTTTTTTTTGGGTGAGGGGGCCCGACAAGGTGACCTTTGTTTTTTTTTTCCCCTTTTCTTTTTGACATTGTTAATGTCAATGAAGCTTGCATAATGAACAAAATTGTTCAAAATGTTATGAATATGATAGAGATTAAAAAAAAAGGTTATGGATATGATAATTATGGTTAGTAAAGACTACACTCATTGCAATTTTGTCACCACAAGATGCTGAATAGAAGCATAATAATGAATAGGGCACATTCTATTACTTCTACGTCTTTTCAATTTGTTCCCCTGCAAATGCCTACCTAGGGATGGCAACGGGGCGGGGCGGGGACGGGGAATATTCCCCCGCCCCCGTCCCCGCTCAACACCCCGTCCCCCGCCCCCGCCCCCGCCCCCGCTGTCGAGGATTGTTTTCCCCCCGTCCCCGCCCCGTCGGGGACCCCGTTTCCCGCCGGGGCCCCGCTTCCCCGAATTTTAGTGACGAGATTACACAAAATGCAAGCCCAATTACAGTAAAAATTACGAGCCCAATATAAAAATAATCAAACAATAAGCCCTAAACAAAAAAGAGAAATTAAATTAATAAATTAAGGATATATATATGTAATTTTAATTAATTTTCGGGCGGGGAAACGGGTTCGGGGACGGGTATATTTCCCCAACGGGGAGCGGGTCCGGGGATGGGGGGAATTTTCCCCCGCCCCGCCCCCGTTCCCGCGGCCGGGGGAGGAATTTTCCCCCGTCCCCTGCCCCGTCCCCGTCGGGTCCGTGGAATTTTCCCCGCTGCGGGGCGGGGCCCCGACGGGAAAGTTTAACAGTAAAATATAGGTAGTCCTTCTCTCAAGAGTTCTTCCTAAATTATCCTCATAGAAGACAGAAAAAAGGTCCCTGTATGGGACCACATTTCAAACTATCTTGGAATGTAAAGAGTGACCAAACTTTGCCAGCCAATTAGCTGTGCAATTACCCTCTCTAAAAATATGATGAATAATAACCTTATTACATAATTTAGTGTAAACTAATATATCTTGCACGAGTACTTGAATTTCCCATGGGGGTTGGATATGTCCTTGAACTGCTTGGATGAGAATTTTGTTATCTTCTTCAATTTGAATATGAGTGAAACCTGTTTGGACTGCTTCTTTAATACCATCACGCATTATTGTTGCTTCTGCTACTAAGATTGATAATCTTCCCAATTTGAATGCTGAAACTTGGATGAACTTCTCTTCCCAGTCATGGATGATGAATCCTCCTACTGCACCTTGTGATGATTTGGATCCATCAAAATTGATTTTGATGAACCTCTCTCGTGGCTTCTTCCATGCTACCCAATATGTCTTCTTCCGGTTGGTGGTTGAGATAATTGAGTTTGGTAGTTGAATTGAATGTGTAAGGTTGTGCCTAATGCGCCATTCAACAGTAGCTTTTTGGCTCTGATCAATGTTATTCCTGGGTTGGGCGTTTCCTTATGCAACACCATATTGTTCCGTACTTTCCATATACTTCATAGCAGGGCAACTAATCTATCCATTTTAATTGTAGGACGAGCAGCTCTAGCGTGACTAAGTATTTATAGTATACCAATTTATGGGTCGAATAGGGGGGTCATGTTAAGTCAATTGTGAGAAACTGCTAATCTTCAACAATCCTATGACAAAGCACATCCTAAAAACAAAGGGGTCGTATCTTCAATCGTTGTGTGACAAAAAGGGCAACGAGAATCGATGGACATGCCTCTTTGAGCCAAGACTCCTCTCGTAGGCAGTGATGCATGACAAATTTGCCAAAGAAACATTTTAAACTTTGGCATAATATTTAAATTCCAAATCCATTTATACTCTTATACAGGTGGGTTGACTAGGTCTAGCCCATGTGCGGCCCAAGTCGTTGACTTAGTGGAAAACTGATAATTTTCAGAAAGTCCCCAACACACAGAGTCATGAATGGAATTGACAGGTATAGGGGTTGCAAGAATCCACTGTAAGTGGACAGAGTCAACTAATAAACTAAGTTGTACCGTGTCCCATTCTTTGGTTGCTGTTATAAACTGTGATACCTTAAGAGATGTGTCAATGAGGGAGAGGTCCATGATGTTGAGCAGATTGACTAAGCTGTCATTTGCACACCAGTTATCGAGCCAGAAGTTAATATTAACTCCATTACCCACTTTCCACCTTACTCCTTTCCTAAATTGTTGTTGATTATTACGGATGCACTTCCAAGCACAAGAATCATGTTTTTTGGCTTTGAGAGCAAAGAAGTTAGCATCAATCTGGTATTTCGCCTGCATTTGTTCCACCCACAAACCATGCTCATGGAACAATTTTCATGTTAATTTACTTAGAAAAGCACTATTAACTGCTTCCATTTTCCTGAGTCCAAGACCTCCAGCTTTCTTGGGATGATAGATTTTGTGCCATGAAACCATGTGCATCCCCTTGTTTTCATGTGACTTTTTCCAAAAAAAATCTTTACTTATTTTATCTATCCGGCGGCTAGTTTCTTTAGGCAATTGAAAGCATTGCATTGTATGTGCAGGCATTGATTCGATATGAGATTGAATTAGTGCCACCCTTCCGGCCTTAGAGACATGTCTAGTCTTCCAAGTTTGCAATTTTACAGCTGTTCTATTTACTAAGTCAGAAAAGGTTTCTGTTTTTTGTCGACCCTTAAAAACTGGACACCTAAGGTACTTGCCAAGATTGGCTTGAAGCGTAATGTTAAAAATAGACGACACAATTTGCTTGTCATGAAAAGTGACATTATTAGAGAATGTTAATGACGATTTATGAAAGTTAATAAGTTGGCCCGAGTTTCGACAGAAATTACTTAGAACTGAACTTAACTCATGGCAGGATTCAAGATTAGTTCTGCAAAAAAATAGACTATTGTCGACAAAAAGCAAGTATGGGATCTTAGCAGCTCGCGGTGAAAGCTTGAACCCAATCCTGCACTTTTTCCGTTGATCATATGCATTTGTCTATTGAAACAATTTTTATAACCTCTGTTTTCTTTATGTCACTATGAGCTTTGCTAAACTTTTTTTAACACATTTTATTCGTAAGGTGAAATTAAAGTTATAACTGAAGGATTTGTAAATGAGTATACTCAATTGTTGGTGTATTTATTTAATTTGCAGTAATGAATCAGAGTATATATCAGCTTTATCATTAATTACAGATATACATGATGTTATGGGCATAAATGCTTTCACATTTATGAGATTAATATACTCTTCATGCATTAGTTATGATATTAATGAAAACATGCAAATATTAATGACAATATCCAAAGATCCAATTACATTAAGGCCCTGTTCGGCAAAATTAGCGATCTAGATAGCGGATAGTAGTTCAAGTAGCAGATAGCTGTTAGTAGATAGCTATTTAGATGAGCGGTTGAAACTAATATGTTTGATAAATTTAATTATTATACTAGCTGACTAATGCAAATTGACATAAAATGATACAGATAATTCCAGAGATAAAATTTTTAAAAGATATTTTTTGGCTAAAAAAATATAAAACACTACTTTTAAATGTCAAACGTTAATACTATTAGTTTTTTAAAGACGCTGTTTAAAACACTAAGTGCTACTTGAAATACTAGTCAAAACACTAGTTTACTGAACACTAAAAATTAAATAATTTGTGTATTGACCTGGTCAAAATACTAAACACTACCCAAAACGTTCTTGCTGAACACTACCTAAATGTTCTATATATTCAAGGAATTGGCCTCTCGGTCTACACAAATGCTTGTAGGATGTAAGGTTGCCAACATATGGATATGTTCAAACGCAAGACCTGTACTAACAGTTGTTATTGTTGCTCTAAATATGCAACCACAAAAAAAAAAAAAAAAAAAAATCATTTAGACCTTCTTAACCCTCCACTATTATAGAAGTAGGTTTTTTTTTTTTTGGAAGGATATTATAAAAGTAGTTTTAAATAGTGAACCTCTAAATTATGTCATGGTTACTACCATTTTTTCAAAATTTAGTATTAAGTGATAACTTTTTGTATAAAATAGAAATATAAGATATGAGAAACAATAGATGATATTGTCAAATATTTTTTTTTGGTTGTTAAATGCTACGGAACACTTTAAAAAATTCAAAATTAATTTTGTTTATAATTTGATCGACGTTAGATGAGACCAGTTCCAAATCTATCTCTCAATCTATATATATATATATATATATATATATATATATATATATATATATATATATATATATATATATATTAAAATAATACAAACTATGCTTTTGACAAGTGTCCCTCTACAAGTTTCCTACGAATGGTTAATATTCTTAACTTTTTCTAAAAAAATAAAATTTAATATCCCACATTAAAATAATTATAAAATACAACGGAGCATTAACTTCAATAGTCGATAATAGTAGAATAAAATAAAATTTGTTTTATGAGAACAATAAAATAAAATTGTATGAGCATTAAAAATAGGATTTTTGAGTTACCCAAAATAAAAAAATGCAAATAAAACATGCATTAGCGTGCACTAGTTATCAATGCCCTCATGAAAAACTAATTGAAGGGCCATCAATTTAAGCAATCCTAATGTTCCTGAAATGGGGAATTAGATATTGAAAATTCATTATTATTTTTTTTAATCAAAGGTATTCATCGCCCATCGTAGTGACTAACTCTCTCACCCTGCGAGTTCCACTTAAGGGTAAAGGGTTAGTCAAGAATTACTCTTCATTCTTAAAGATCAAGGATCGAGTCTCTGACCACTTTATGATTTACTTCTATTGTGTTGTGATTAAATGATATATGAAGGCATTGTCACCAAATGATATAGGAGAGAATGTATGAATCCTTGGATATGTTTAATTTAGTTTTTAAAAAAATTCATTATGCAATGTCTTTCATCATAACTTTTATATACCAGCATTCTTTTTTTTGTTCTAAAAAATTTTGCATATATAATATAGAGAGAAAAGACCCCAAATTGCTAAATAAATTACTACAATTTATACCTATAATAAAAACAATAATAAAAAAATCAAAAATTTATCCGTGCATTGTATGTGATTCCGGATGAAATTCTTTAGTGTACGATTACTGATGACGTGGGACGAAGGAGTGGGTTTATCTGATAGCTGGTGTTCAACGCTTTGACGTTCTCTCCTCAGAATGACTTCCCCTACAAAAAAGGCAACCCCGGGTTGTGAATATGGGAACACCTCTCTGACGGTTAAGTTAGTCCTGATTTCACGTCAAAAGGTCAAGGGAGAAAGAAAGTGTAATTAAGAGTTCAGTGTATGAATCTGCCAACCCCTTTCCTGAGGAAGACATGTAACTATTTATAATCTTATCAAAAAAGGGCATAACAGTAATCTTACCTGGAGTGTCCGCATGAGCTGTCGGTCTAGGAGTGGAAGGGCCCAAAAGGGGGGCTTCTAGGGTCGCGCCCTGGGCCCATGAGTCCAAGTATGAGCTTGAGGGAACCCCTAAGGTGATACTTTTTTGGGCATATTATTTCACGTCTAGACCTGATCTGTAAGCTGGACTTGTAAGAGTCCATTAGAGAGAATCGGATTTTTCCCCAATTAGTGTGGGTGCCAAAATACTAATTCTACTTACAATTTGCATCAATCGTTACCGCATCGAAAAAAATTGTGAAGCTAATTAATTTAATTGATAAAATCTTCTATATTCAAAATTTACCTTATATCTATCAAATTTTCACGTTTTATTTATTTGGAAAAAAAAAAATTTTCACGTTTTATTTATTTGGAAAAAAATAAAATGAATAAATTTGATATGAAAGTTTACAACCCATTCCAAACGCTCAGAAATAGTGTTTGACTGGCCCTATCCTCTGTCATTTGTGGCCGATCCCCCCCCCCCCGGCCCCGGGGAATCCACCGGCAACCGAAACTGCCAGAGACAATGCTCCCCAATAAATTCTGTGGGTGCCCCCCTTATTAATGTCTCAAAATTAACTCCCATTTCACTCTCTTCATCTTCAATTCAATCCTATTCTACACTGGCTCCCCCATTTCCACTGCAAAAACCCCACATTCTGAATCCAGTTCCTGAGTTTCTGCAGTTATGGAGCTTCGAGTTCTGCTCTCACTTTGCTGCTTCTCTTTCCTTTTGCTCTTCCCTCACCCCTGTCATGGCGGATGGTTCAACAATCTCAAAACGTACCCCTCTTTTTCTCTTTTTCGCTCTCTCTTGTTCTACTGCTAACAATGGTGATGTAATTTGATTATGGCTTCTCAAATTTTTGCAGCAAACGTGAGTCACTGCTGAGATTGAAGAGTGAAGATGCGGCTCCTTCTGTTCGATTTGATCCTACTCGCGTTACTCAACTCTCATGGCACCCCAGGTCTGATTTCTTGCCCTCTTTTGTCTATTTTCTTCCAATGCTTCAATGCGGTTTTCTGATTTATGCGTTTCTAATTCATAGGGCGTTCCTGTACAAGGGATTTCTGACCCATGAAGAATGCGAACATTTGATCAAATTGGTCAGGGTTTATCTTAGGTTTTTGATTCCATTTCCAGGGTTTTTTGTTTTCTAGGGCTTTTTGTTTTATCATGGGCGTTTCAATCTCTGATTTCTGATTGTGTCATTGTTATGAAATTTATGGGGTTCACTAATAGGCCAAAGACAAGTTAGAGAAGTCGATGGTGGCTGATAATGAGTCCGGCAAAAGTGTAGCGAGCGAGGTTCGGACCAGTTCTGGCATGTTCCTCAGCAAGGGTCAGGTTTGGATTTTGCAAAATACTACAATTTGATTTTATTTGATGCTATGTTGTACGCTTGTTTTACCTTTTATTAAGTGCTATATACTGATACCTAAAGAGGAAAGGAGAATTGTCTTGGAGTTGTTCAAGTTTTTCAGGTCTTAACTCTTGACAATAGTTCATGATGTCTCCTTTTGGGGCACACGATCTGTTTAGCCAACATAGGCTTTTGGCACTCATGTTTCTGTTTTATAATAAACGAGTTCATCTGATTTTGGGTCGCGCTAAGACTATGATTTTCAGATTCTTTCGAGGAATTGTGT
The DNA here is from genome assembly GCA_029747015.1 of Carnegiea gigantea. Taxonomy (NCBI): domain Eukaryota; kingdom Viridiplantae; phylum Streptophyta; class Magnoliopsida; order Caryophyllales; family Cactaceae; genus Carnegiea; species Carnegiea gigantea. The sequence goes on from JAKOGI010001485.1 coordinate 21,273, forward strand.
TCTGGTGTTGTGTTCATATGAGGGCACTGGTTACAGTCAGCTGTTATTGCTGTTTTGGAGTTTGACATGTTTGTGTGTGCATTGGACTTATTTATGGGATGAACTGAAGAGTGGGATCGGTCAAATCAATATATATGAGGGTACCGTAGGTCTGGGAGTTTAGAGTGTGGGGATTATTAGAATGAAGCCAATCAATATCCAAGAAGGCTATTGATCGTTTGGGATGTTCAATCAGTAATTGATTTGAGTATGCCTTAATCAAATTTAGTGTTGTGGAAATCAGTTCAGATCACCTGTAGTTGAAGAACTTTTTTCTCCTTCATTGAAGGTCTTGGCACCTGTGACTTGTCCCTAGTGTCAATAATGACATATATGAATCAGTTATTAGGCTGAATCGAGCTTGTTGAATTGAGCTGCCACCATTGCAGTGGTGCCTTTGCATTGTATTACTTGTTATTTGCGATTCTTGATATATAGTTTCTTAGTGTGCTTTTAAGTTTTAACTTAAAAGCTTGTTATGGTCCATAGCATGTTGTAGGTGGGGAATCCTCAATATTTACTTTGCCTGTGGTTTTCTGTGTTTAACTTGCTGATATTTGGATATGTAGTTGTTCCCTTTTTATTGATTTATTCACGTTGACAAGTGCCGATATATAAATGGTTGAATATCTTTTGAGCGTGTGTAGTTCAAGGAACTTACATGAACTAATGGACCCTGAAGATGATGTCTGCTTGTGACCTGGTGATAAGTATCAACCAAAACTTAACAGTAGTGGTGTCTGAAAACATAATTGTTTAGTGTTTTTTTGAGGATCCAGACATACAGTACACAAGACATTTGTGTAAGCACATTGATACTCTGTGTGCACAGCAATTTGAGGCATTCCGTCACAAGATTGTACTTAGTATACTATTGCTTTCATTAATTTCGTGGCTTTGTTTGGCAATCAATTAATACTTGATAGATAATTGTATTAGCTGATAGCTGATTGCATTAGCTGTTTGACTTAGCTGATTACTATAACTCTTTCCAAAAGTAGTATTTGATAAAATTAGCTATTTCTAATAAAGTTATTTGTTAAAATTTCACTTATGCCCAAAACTCAATTTCATTATTTTTCACACGACACAATTTTTTATTACGTATTTATTTTTCTTTTCAGCATGAATTATGAATTAAGAATTATGTGACATATAAAATTGCATTTATACCTTTTTCTAATTTTATATTTACTATCATAATTTTTTTGGGATAAGGATCATAATATTTTTTTTAATGTTAAATGCTTTCCTTTTTAATAGCAATTGAAATTTATGTGACATAAAAATCTTTGTTTGTCATGTACTAAGTAACATTAATTATTTATTAAATTAAGAAAATATTAAGATTAAAGGCATTAACTTAGACATCATAACTATTCATGACTCTTGTTCTAAAGGAGGGGAAAAAATGAAAAATCTAAGCATCCAACACTTGGGAATAAGATTTGTGAATGACATTTGACATAACTTTGTCCAAATTATTGGGGTCAATATGGTAATTTTATAGCAAACATAAAAAAGCTCATGAAGAAGCTATCTCAAAGAGCTTTTTGCAAAAAGAGTTTTTTCAGACTAAAGTCAAACAGCTAATACCCCCAAAAAGCTCTTTTTGCATACAAAAAGCTCTTTACCAAACATGGCCAATACCTTAGGGCTTAGACCATGAGTATGTTCATTTGAACCTGATTTTATTGTTGAGAGGCGGAGGAAATTATACATGTATATACTTTTAAGAGGACAATCATTTAGTATTCTACAATACAGATTGCCTCAGTAACTGTGGTGTTTTTAAAAGTGTTTACCTTTTCCTTACTTTTTTTTTCAAAAAAAAAAGCTATGGTGTTGTTGAAAGTGAAATTACAAATATTGAAGGCAGATATCTTTCTCTCTAATAGCAGATTAGTGCAAATTCCATTTCTAGAACACCAAGCTGGAGACGATGAAAGTGGGTAACACCTAAGTATCAGTTGATTTTGGTTACTACTTGCTGCCATTTGACGTCCTGTCATTAGAAGAAATATCATTGTGATGCCATTGCGACTTTCCTTTCCTGATAATATGGAAACTGTTTTCTTATCATTTCTCAGAGAAAAGGTGACGGGAACACAATTTCCTAGATATGCTTTCCGGTGAGAGTTGTAACCAAAATTTATTGATGGTTGCAAATTAGATGTGTTGATGAAAGAACACTTTGATCCATATAATTGAACTTGATATTGCAACAAAAGTTCCTTGATGGGTTCCATGGATTAATGGGCCAACATTCTTGAGAAAGGCAATTTCCGGGGGATCACGCCGATCTCTTCATGATAGCCTCAACTTGAAAGACTTACAGTTCACTATCCGTCTGCAGGATGACATAGTGGCTGGAATTGAGGAAAGAATTGCTGCCTGGACATTCCTTCCACCAGGTACGTATGGGCATTGATATGTGCCTTTTGCTTTCTGACTTTGTTTCAGTGTATAATTAACTTTTCTATTGTATCAGAAAACGGGGAGGCCATCCAAATCCTTCGCTATGAGCTTGGTGAAAAGTATGAACCGCATTTTGATTACTTTCATGATAAGGTTAATCAACAACTAGGTGGCCACAGGATTGCTACTGTTCTTATGTACTTGTCTGATGTTGAAAAGGGTGGTGAAACTGTCTTTCCCAATGCAGAGGTAACTATATTCGATAAAATTCATGTGAGCTCTGTTTTTATGTTCTCAAGCTTATTAAGTGTTGTTTTCTTCAGGGGAAAGATGTGCAAGAAAAAGATGACAGCTGGTCTGATTGTGCGAAGAAGGGCTATGCAGGTATCAATAACATTTTCTGGTTGAGTATGGTAATGTGATGATTGCTAAATGCCAACCATGGATATCATTATGACTGACGTAATGTGCAAGTCATGTCCATTATATCTCTCATAGATTTATTTGTGACTGTGATCTCCTTATGGATACAAGTGCAGTGATTATTTGATTAATCTGTGTTCCATGACTTCCTTAAGTAACAGAGAAGTCATGGAATTGTAGCTTTCGATCTTTTATGCTGTGTTCACGTGTGACATGTCTCTCAGTCCCCCGTACGCTTGAATATAGCTAGTGAAGCTGGGGACTGCGCGTGTTTCTGCTTCATTTCCCCTGAAGTGTTATATCTATAATTCTGGATGCCCATAGCACCCTTCGGCTTCCTTAATATGAAAGTACTTCATCTTCTGAAAATTGAAAATGTTCCTCATTCATGGGTTATGCAAATGAAGCCTCTCTTCTTTTAGGAGAAGATTGCTCACATTTGGATCGTTTTGAATCTGTTTACCCCAATGTTTGCATCTTCTGACCTCACATGAACATTCTTCAGTGCTCCTCTAAACCAGTGCCTTATTGTGCATTTTGCAGTGAAGCCAAGTGAAGGTGATGCATTGCTGTTTTTCAGTCTGCACCCTGATGCTACCACTGATCCACTGAGCTTGCACGGTAGCTGCCCCGTGATTGAGGGTGAGAAGTGGTCCGCAACCAAGTGGATTCATGTTCGGTCTTTCGACAAATCCTTGGCTGGAGATTTATCATACGGAGACTGTACAGATGAAAACGAGCATTGCACTCAGTGGGCCCTCGCAGGAGAGTGTCAAAAGAATCCTTTATACATGGTTGGCAATGAACAGGCAAAGGGCTACTGCAGGAAGAGTTGTAATGCTTGCTGAGAATGCCCAACACTGGATCAGTTTTGCTTTTATCAATGGCCTTCTCATAACATGTTTGTTTATAATACAATACATTGACTACAAGGCGAAAAGGAATGGCTGAGGCTTCGCATTGACACATAGCAATGGTGCTGTTTCTCGACCTGTAATTCGGGTCTTCCTTTCTCCATGGCCAGAACTTTTGTTCTACTTAATTTCTGAACTGTAAATCTTTTTTCTTTTTTTAATTCCCCTATAAAGTTGACGGATATATTCCTGGCCGATAAATCCCAGGGCCCCAAAATTCAGCTTTTAGGCTGAAAATGAAATACCTGCATGTTACGGTGGAGATGGACCCTGGTACTATTACACTTAGTGTAAAGAATCTATTTTACATTTCCAACAAATAGTTGACAAATGGCAATAGAAGAATCTTAATCTATAGAAAAAGTGGAGGGAAGAAATAGAGGGAAATGAAGCTGCAAAGGAGGGAAATGAAGCTGCAAAGGAGGGGAAAATGTGGAAAGAAGTTTTGACATTGGAAAAGCAGTCTGTATTAATGTATATCTGTTAATTAAAGTTTATTAGGTAGGTATTATCATTAAGATGTATTTATAATCAATTTTTTTTTAGATTGAATAAGTTTAGTTTAACATGCTATAAGTGAATAAAAAATTTAGACTAACTTTACTAAATAAAGTAACTTAAGATAGAGGAGAAATATAATGCTTATCAATAGATATTATTTTTTAACCTAACTTAACAGAATTTTTATAGCTGAAGGTGTAGGAGGGATGTAGTGTTGGCTATAGCTCAAGTTTAGGGAGCCTAAGATTTTTTTTTAAAAACTTAAGATTATTTTTTAACTGAGCTTATGTGGGATGTAAGAGCAATATAGTATTAATTGTATTAATTTAACGTAAGATGCAAGAGAAGGGAGATTAAGTTGCAATGGAGGAAAAATTAGTGATAAGTAGAGGGAAAAGAAAAGTTTTGGCGGGAAGCTCTTTCATTGGAAAAACAAAACATTCTTATTTTACTTCTACTAATTAAAGTATACCAAGTAGATATTATTATTCAGATGTAGTATTTATCCCTTTTTTTCTATTAAATAAGTTTAACTTAATGTACTATCAATAAATAAAAATCATATGTTTAACTTAATATGTAGGAGGGTTGTAGTGTTTATTATTAGTTTGATATAGACATTATTTTTTTTAACTTTAGTAAATAAATAAATTAATTTAACTAAATATATAAATAGGTTAACTTAACTAGACTGAATCCAAGTTAACTAAATAAATAAGTTAATGTTGGTATTACTTTTTTAACTTAAGTTAAGTTTAACAGTAAACACTTAGGCCAACTTTGCTGAATAAGTTTAACTTAAGTCGTAAGACGGATATAGTATTTGTTAACCTAAGATGTAAGGTGGATGTAATATTTATTTATTTTTTAACTTGACTAAATAAATGGGTTAACTTAGCTAACTAAATATAAGTTTTGATGTAGTATTTATTCTAAGATGTAGGATGGATGTAATGTTCATCATGTAGATATTATTTTTTTCTAAATGAGTTTTGACTTAACTTGTCATGAACTTAATCTATAGATGTTACTAATAGTTTAAATTTTTATGTATTTAGTGTTATCAGGGGAAAAAGTTTGAACATGCCAAATAAAAAATAAGAAGAAGAAGAAAAGAAAATGGGGTAATAAGAAAATAACTCGTTTCATTAATATGGAAAGGTAGAACAACTAGGTGACAAGTATAAATAAGATGGAAAACATTAAACTACTAAATATTATAAGATAGCAACTTAACATAATCGTATGATCAAAGTTGAGAGGATTTGTGCTTGATGCGCTTGGACCTTCTAGGTTCAACTTCTTCGTCCCTCACAATGCACAAGTCAACAATTGGACGAGCAACAACTCTTTTGCCATTAACATTTCTATGAAGTGCCATGTGCGGATTACGCAGTAGTTCTTGATGAAGATTATATTCTTCCTCAAAAATTGGCTCAAGACTTTCAAGCCTTCCATATCTAGTTAGGAGTTGCCCAATGACTTGTGGACGTACCTTTGGACTTTCAATCAAACTTCGTATGAACAAACGAACTTGAAGTAAATCTCTGACATGAGTTTTCTTTTTATCAAGACACATTTTTAACTATGAAAGGGTAGTAAACGAATGATAAAATGTGAAGAAGACTAAATAAATTATGCAAGAGACGGTAAGGATACAATATTATTTATAGGTGAATTTTCCCTCCAAATTTCTTGCCTCCAAACTAACTAGAATTAATGCTCGCTATATTTTAACTTTTCAATGAAGATTAATAACAAGATGTTTCTTTCTCAAGGTATCTTCTACCCATTCTAGCTGTTAAGGATTTATTAATTATTATCTCGATATTTGCTTGATAAATATTCATCGTACATCTATTTATGATGGTTTCTAGTATAAACTATACTGAAAGACAATTATGCTTCAAAAAAAAAAATCCAAAAAAAAAAATGAACCAAGGTATTACATAGCAAGGGGCACAATTTCTATTATATAATCTACTTTATTAGAAATACGCATTACATAATAAGTAACTATTCTATTGATTAAACAAAAACTAGCATTTAGTCTTCTTCCTCTAAATTTTTAAAAAACTCATCATCAATAAAACCTAGGTCAAAATCAGGGTACTTCTCCTTGATCTTGTCTCTACAAGTAGTAATGCCATATATAAAACTATTTAGTGAATATTCATTGAGTTCATTCATATAAGCAACCGTTTGCTTGAATTCTTCAATAATCAAATATGCAGATTTTTTTTCTTCGATCATGAATGTTTTCAACTGGTCTTGAAATTCATCCTTTTCTTTTGAAACTGTGTCAAACTTTTGTTTGAGGATTGCATTTTCCTCCCTTTCTTTTTTCAATTCTTTAATGAGTTCATCTCCCCTAGCAGTAACATGTGACAATAACATTAAGCTCTGCAAGAATTAGAAAATTCAAAAATAATCAGGCGATGATGATTATCATAATAATATTAATAATAATAACAACAACAATGGCAATAGTAGTAGTAGTAGTAACAGTAATAGTAGTAATAATAGTAATTGTAGTAGTAATAATACTAGTAGTAATAATAATAGTAATAATAATAATAACAATAATTGGGGCCAAATTGAGGGCATTTAATAAGGAAATAATGCATGGTGGTAAAGGAGGGCGAAGACTAGAGTTGGGAAAGTCTGACCGAACACGATAACCCAACCAGAACCTGACCTGAAGTTACTGAGAAAAACCCAAACCCGACACAAACCGAACCGATTTCGACCCGAAGTCGGCACGATTTGACCGTTTAGCTTGAAAATATGTTATTTTTCAATTTTGAGTATATCTAGACTATTTACAAGGTTGACACAAAATTAATCCGTTTATTAAATGAGTCGACCCGAACCGACCCGTTTCCCAGCTCTAGCGAAGACCGGCAACACGGAACTCCTCATACATACAGTAATGACATTTCCTCGAAGAGTTGGCACGTTTACTAGAAGAAGGTAGATGTAAATAGATAATAGAAGGTATATTAAACTGAATTGCAATGCGTTTAAGGTCATTATCCACTAAAGTACAAATTTGAGAATTAGGGCCGCCCTTCTCAATATTCATGTTATAGGTATTATCTGCAAATGCATTCCCATGAATATTGTTTCGAACTAAGTCCTCTTTTCTCGTGTGGAATAAAGAAGTAGTTGAAATACCAGGTGCCTTATGAAAACGAAATTCATTGTGCGAAGAGGTATCAGAAGATGAAGACATGGCTCTGGAAAACACTAATTCTCAATATGTCACCAATAATGCTGTGAAAAATGACAAAAAGGAGAAATTAATTTCATGGATGTGTTGCAACTTCACTAGACATAAGAACACAATTGAAAAAGCATGCTACATTTTATGACCTAAGAAAAATAATTTAAATATTGTACAAAGTAAAGCCAAACAAAGATTCTAACAAACTATTAAATTAAAAAGTCAATACTTGTTCATTAGAAGAGTAATTTAACCAATTAGTATCTAAACTATCTAGAGTTTAAAGTTTCTATTAGAAATCTTAAAATATTAAGTAGATCAACCTAACATATTATATTTCATAATGGCATCTATACTATAATATAAAAGCAATGTTGTGATGACATGACTTTTTCGAATTTTCTTATAAATTAAAGATTTTGAACCGTTAGATTATTTGATTATATAATCACAACCGTCGGATCTTCAATAAAATAATTACCATCATAATTAAAAATATATAATATCTTGATTTTTTTTGGCAACAGAATCTCTTAACTACCTAAAAACAAAATATATTTTGATATCCTTTCCTAAATCAATAAAAATAATTATCATCGTAATATCATTAGATTATTTAATTATATAATCACAACCATCAGATTTTCAATATAAATAATTACCATCATAATTAAATGTATATTATTTCTTGACTTTTTTTTTTATTTGTAATGGAATCTATTAACTACCTAAAAACAAAATATACTTTAATAACTTTTTCTAAATCACTGAAAATATATATGTACTGAAGTTTATGAATGGTATTAATATTTTAGTGATCCAAGGAAGAAATAAAGTATTAAAGTTTCACTTTTCTTATTTTAATGGTGAACCCGAAATTAGCCACTTTATATATTATTATTAGAATAAATAGAAGAGATGTGAATTAATAGAAGAGCTATACCTAGACGAAAGATTTTTCTTTCTAAATGTTTCTAATGCGGTATAAGGTGTTTTTCTTCTTATATTTCTTGATTAGGAATTAAAGTTCCTAAAATCACTAATTTTTTTTATGAACAAAAATTCACACAATGATAATTAATTAATGGTCGAAAATGTTCCTTTTAAGAGGTTAATGAAGTTTTTTATTTTTTTAATTTGTAACAAGTATTTCTATACCCATATAATAAGTGAAAAAAATTTATAAGTTTTTAATTGTAATAATTTTTTATAAAATATTACAATATTCCAAATAGCAACCATGTCATATACAATATTTTGAGTTTTTAAAATAAAATAATGAATAACTTTTTAAGAAGAAGCAATTATTGATAGGTACAAATTATGATAAACTATCAACTAAAATTTCTAATGTATAGAAATATACTACAATAAGTTTAGCAAATATTTTTGATAACAGCTATAATATTTTAATTTTTCTATAATAATTTGAAAATTATGATAGTCTAAAAAATTATCTAACTTATTAAGTACTATTGATTATACATTTGCAGTTGTATATCTATGTTGTGAATTTCGCAAGTGTATGGTTGATCGCTGTAGCAAGTACAGGTGTTGATCATCAGGGATGTGTTACGAAATTAGATCGCTATAAAACTAAATATGATACAATTGAATTAAATTGTCAAGACTTAGTTAATTAGTAACTTATTATTTCAAAATGTTACACTGGAAGATCAATATCAGGAAGAAGCTTACCCTATCCATCACCATTAACTTTAATTATGGGCAAATTATCCAAAGTAAAATCAAACTTGGATAACCGAAACACAAACAGAGAACTTAACAAACAGAAGAGAAATTAAGCTCAACCTCTTTACCTCCAACTCCCTTCAACTCTAGTCTGGAATGAAAATATGGATCTAAACGCATATATGAACTGAATAGAGAATCCAGTTATCCAAAGACTGACTAGTACGGAAAACTCGAATATAGGCTAGAATGAAGCTCTGCCAATGTGCGAAAAATACGAACTTGAATTTGTAACTATCGCTTGACTTTAAATCTTAACAAATCAAAAATCAGTTCTAGCAAAATTCTGAATCTTGAACCAAAATTTAGAGTTTAAATCTACAATTGGAAACAAGAGTGATGGTGATGAAGCACCAGACGTCAAGAAAGTGGAGTCGGGCTTTTCTGGGTAGCAAAGCAAAGAAAGAAGAAGGGAAGGAGGGTTAGATATCACGTCCAAGCACATGTAAATTAAGTGAAAGAAAGAAAAAAAAAGAACCGAGTTTAGATGGGGCTGGGTTCGAGGCGAAATAGGCCAGTTTGGAAGGAGAATCTAGGCCTCTACAGAAGGTGAAAAACAGGCGCATGCAGGCCAAGGAAAGGAAAAGAAGAGAACTGACCCTTATGGGAGAGAAGAGAAAGAGATAAGGAAAGTTGGGGCTTCAGGTTGGCTTGACATTGGACACGCAAATAGGCCTCGTAGACTAGGTTGCCGGAAAATAAGACGGATAGGCATAATCTGAGGAGAGAGAGAAAAAGAGCTGAGAATGGCAGAGGGAGGGGTAATTGGGCCACAGTTATTAGGTCGATTCTTCTTCTTTTTCTTTTCTCCACTTGATCTAATATTAATCAGTTGAGCACTATTTATTTTTCCCAAGTTTTTTTTCAATTCCTACAAAATAAATAAAATAATATTAAAATTCTAATTTAATCATTTATTTTGGAGCAAATAATAGATAATGGAGGGTATAAATTAACTCAATTTCTGGTTGGACAGTTTACATTATTATGTACTATATTTTTTTATATGAATTATAGGTAAATCTATATGGTTTTATTGCGAGACCATATAGATTATAGAAGATTTATTGTTCTTTATAAGGATGCTCGGGCTATTTTCCATACAACAACACAATTGGATTCATATGTGACACAAGTATTATATTGTTCATCATATTTTGGACACTCTATTTTTTGATTACTGACTATCTCATTATAATATTCTCTATAGCCGTATGACCATCTATCAGTATATCAATTATAAATGATTCTACAGATAAATCATGGGTATTTATTATGAAGCCTCGATGATACTATGAATTAGAATTGTCTATCACTTTTATTGAGCCAGTTAATTGAAAGGAGGAGGTGTATTACTTACGAAACACTGATACTAGGTACATTAGATATACAAGATATAATTGTAATCTTCATTATATCGCTAATCAAATTATTGCTAATAACTTAATTTTTAATGTAGGTACAAGAAGAGAATGTAAATTCTTCGTCATTGGCACCACAAATTAACATATTATCATGTCATTTAGCATGATTTTTAGTTTTATTTTGACTACCTATAATCTTTATCATACTTTACATCGTATCTTTGATAATCATACGTTGTTTTAATTATTGATTTTCAATGGTTATGCATAAAAGTGCTATCTATTCATATTTTTCAATAAATTTAAGTATTCTTTTCTAAATTATAATATTAACTTTGTCTACAATTAACATTCATTGGTTATTTTGTCTCTCTCTCTATATATATATATACTGTAATATGCACCGTGCAAAGCACGGGCCCATATTAGTAACCCATAATCGTAATGCATATATCTTGATCCTAACATATTATATTTAGTGCAATCATATTTAGTGCCCTTCCCCCCTCCATGTGTCTTGCGTAAAAAAAATACTAAAAAAACCTAAATGTTTGAATTTCAACCTAGAATATAATTATAAATATCAACATCTTTGAATTTCTAGGAGAGAGTGTTGTGAATTCTTACTTATAATTTGTTATTTAAGAAATTAACAATTACATAGTAAAACACAAATGTTTTTAATTACAAAGTTGTTAATAAGAACTAATACATAGATGTAAGAAAGATTGAGAAAGCTAGCACCATAGTTAAAAATTTAAAAAATCACCCAAGTTAAGTTATGCATTTTCATTGTAGAAAATTCATTGGAGAGTTTTCAAAATTCAAACACTAACAACATTGAAGAATAGGAACGGGGTTAGGAAACGTAACGATATTAAGCTCTGAAATAATATAAGCATTATTAAATCATATCTGATCAATCTGTGACAGTAAATGCACTCCTATAAGGCACGTAAGAGGAAGAGAGTGGGAGAATGAGAAAGGTAATGATACTAGAGTGTTATCATGTATAAGAGGGGAAGGTGAATAAGAAGGGTAATGATACTAGGGCGTTATACATAATAGAGGAAGGGATGTTGGGCTTTGATTTTTTTATTTATTTTTTTTTTTTGGGTCAAGAGGGTTTGAATTTGAGTAACTAAATTTTTAGATTAAGGAAAGATTATATAATTGATGATATTTTTAATACATACTTTAATTGTAATGCGTGAATAAAGGGAGGGGCAAGGGGAACGGGAGGGGGAGGGGAAGGGGGAAGTGAGATATTGCAATTATTAGAATTTTAATGGCATGGATAAAGGGAGGGGGAGTTAGAAGTGTTATAAATCTTCGACTTGAAAATTAGAAATTTTTTATAAATCATAACTAATAGTTAGAAACTGATAGAATTGCAATTATATAATTGTTAATAGCTACTGTCAATTAGAAGGAGGGTGAGTAGGATGGGAGATATTAACATTTTGTAATACCTAATTCTAAGTTACTACTATCATAACAACTTATTATATGATGAAAGTAAAATAAGCTAGACTTGAATAACAATCCAAAATAACAATAGAAGATTGTTAGAAGCATTTTAGACAAATAAGTCTTGTGAGCCAGTTTATGCTAATAGTAGTATCTAAAAAAATAACAATCACAAGCTAATAACTAACCATTGGTGCTCCTCTTCAAGGTTGGGAGTTGAACCAGTTTATGCCACTATTAAGGGATAAGTCTTGTGAGTTGCCATCTTCCCAATTCCCCATCTCAAGTAGAGTATCCTATTCAATGTGAAATAAGAAAAACATTAGACACTTGTTTTTAATAAAAAAATAAGCGAAGTAATTATGGATAATACTTACATCATAAGCACCACTTGCACCACCTCTTCTTGCTTCCACACTACTAAAAGTGCTCTGAATAATTTGCTACAACGCAAATGAAGAAATAAATAAGAGGATGATTTCCTATATTTTTCTTCCAAAACAAAGAAATACAATAGACAAAATAAAGATAAAAATAAACTAACTTCATTTCGATCTAGTTCTTGTTTTTTCAACATCTTCCTGTTAGCAGTTCCTTTCTTTGACGGATGAGGTTGTCATTTTGCTGGTGCTCTACCTTTTCTTCTACGATCAGGAGGATCCTTAAGAGTACTATTGCTATCAATTTGTTTTCTGTTTTTAATATACCTTCCATTCTTCTCCAGTACTTGCAACCTTCTTCCACCATATACTTTATCCCCACCACACTGCAAAGAGTTGCCACTAGATTTACCATGAATGCCTAGAGTACACTCAAGCCTCTTGCAAAGTTCATTTGTGCCTTCCATAAATGTGGTATAAGTGGCATCGTTATGCAAGGCCAAAGATGTCAGATACTCATTTATAGTGGTTATTCCTTGAAATCTTTTCACTTTTTCAGAGTGGCTTGGATCATTGTAATGTACTCGAATGCGCTCATAGTTCCTCGCTATATTCTTCCTCCATCTATCCAAAATATATTTCTTTGGAATACAATGAACTTCCTCAATCTCCAAAACTCGAATAATGTGTTTGCATAAAATACCTCTAAACTCAAAAAGTCTACCAGAACATTTAAAGTCACCTAAAGTTCTATTTAGGTTGACAATAAAGTTCTTTCTCTTTGCCTTCCAAATTGGTTTGACAATCTTCTCTGTAACTTCATATATTTTCAAAGACCCATCTTCAGTAACCTTGTTTGCATTTGTATGCATAAGCCCATGTACCTCTTCTTGAACTTCTTTAAATTTAGAATTTGTATATGCCTTATGAAAAACCTCCTCAACAAGGATTGCTTTATCGCATTTGGAGGTCTTTCCATTGTGTTGGCATTCATGATTTTCTCTTCTTCAAGTTTTCTTGCAAGAGTCATTTCAAATGAGTTTATGAACTGCTTCAAACCACTATTTAAGCTCATGTATCCTTTGGAAAAAAAGTTCATTCCTTCGCTTCTTTGAGTAGAGGACATACTGGCCCAACAAGAGTCCCTCCAATATCCTGGAATCCAACGACGTCTTATATCATATACATCTTTTATCCAAACATTATCATGCAATGCAAATTTCTCAACCATTAACTCCCATTCCTCCTCAAACTCTTGTAAATTTAAAAAGTCATGAACAACAATCTTTATATTCTTCTCAATATCCTTCCATTTTTTATGACTACTCAAGTTTCGGCATTCTGCAAAATGTGCCAAATACAAAGCCTATGCCTCACCTGAGGGAAAACAATTTCAACTGCCTTACCAATAGCCTTACATTGATCCATTAAAATAGCACCAGGAGGGCCTCCTGTACACTCTAGCCAACACTTAAACAACCATACAAATGTATCTGTATCTTCATACGATATTAATCCACATCCAAGAAGTATTGACGAGCCATGGTGATTGACCCCAACAAAAGGTGCAAATGGCATCCTATACCTATTTGTTAGGTGAGTTGTGTCAAATGTTATATCATCACCAAAGTCCTTAAAGGCTGCACGACTTCGTGCACCTGCGCAAAACACATTCATTAGCCTTCCTTCAAAATCTCTTTGGATGGAACTAAAAAGGTGTCATTATTTACTTTCATCTTCTCAAAGTATGCCTCCATGGCGGCAGCATCACCCTCTACTCTTGTACGTCGACGCTCTATTCCCAACACATTCCTTATATCTTACTCATTGAATCGTAGATTTTCGTGCCCTCCGCTCTCTACAACTAGTGAGTTGAAGTTCTTTGTAATAGGGACCCAGCAGCATCATTATTCAAAATTCTCCACTTGTAATACGGAGTTATGTACCTACAAGGATATTAAATATTTTGTTGTCAAAATATATCAACATACTACAATAAATATAAATCAAGAAAATACAATGGTAGATAGAAAATATTACTTTAAAGGAAGGTTTATGTACCTATAATTGATCATAAAGCGACTGTTTGCTGGGTCTAGTGGATGATTATGTAAGAGATGTAAAATTGTGATTGTCATCATTCCTTTTTGCATTCGCACATCTACATATGCTTTACACCCAGTTATTTAGGATTGACCTGTGTCATCTGTTTTTTGCTTCCTTCCTTTACCACACTCTAACCTCAACCTTTTAAGCATATAATATTGAGCTTCTTCTCCTGACTTCCTCCTTCCATATGATTTTCCCTTGAATTCATCTAATAATTCACATGTACGAGTATGATATTGAAACCCTCTACTAGATGCATATTTGTGACAATGCTTTGCAAACTCTTCCCCACTGTCAAAGCACATTCCTACACATGGATCGGGTACCTTGTCTGTATTGTTTGATCCATCACTGTCTTCATTTAGCTCCTCTCCCATATCAATTTGTTCTTTTTCAACCTCCTCGTTCATTCCTTCTGCCTTCTCATTTCGGTCTATCCTTTTCTCCACCTTATCGTTAAATTCTTCTATCTCCTCATTTAGGTCTATCTCTCTCACATGTCTTCTTTCATAGTTATCTATCATCTAATATACAAGTGCATACATAATAGATATAAGTAACAGACAGCTAGCAATTCAAATAATAGCATAATGTGTTTCACTTTTGAAGATATTACATTATGTTTAAATATTAGTTTCTTACCTTCTGAAATAAATACCTCTAGCCTTGAAGATAATAAACTTCATAAAGGGAAAAAAACAACGCAAAAACAAAATTTAGCGCAACAAGTAACCGTCCTCATTTTAAATTGCATTGGAATGGAGTAGTAGTTGTTGTTCATCTACTTCCTCTAATGTGATAAAATAGAAAGGAAAAAAAAAGCAATTTACCAGCTCTTAATTCAAACCTTCAGTAGATATTTGTTTCTACATAATATATTCATTCCAAACACTTTATTATTTGCAATAGCTAATTAAATACTTTCTATACTTTAATTTGAAATGTTGAAGAAGGCATTTTTATCGCATCTTCTCTTAATTTTGTATTTCTCTCCAATGTTAGTAATGAAAAGTTACATCAACAAGGCAAATCATATAAAAAGAGAAAGTTTGAAATTTTATCTGATAGTTCAATTATTCCTTTAAATTGTGAAAAATATCTTGCGGTAGAAATGTCGTTTTGGAATAATCTTCTATTAAGATACAAAAACTTCTTTTTTTTCTCCCCTTGCAAGAAAGAGGGAGATGTATTTACTTGTGAGACACCAAAGATGATGATGATTCTTGGGAGCGGAAGGGAAGAGCAGGGGACACTATTAAGTTCACCAGCTACCTTAATTGCATACCATATTTATTTAGATTAAAGGAAACATAATACCATACTTTCCTTTTTTTTTTTTTCCTGCTTCACTCTGATTCAATTTATTTAGCTAATTTTTCAATTTATTAAATACCTGTATATTTATTTTACGGCTTATGTAATATTTTTGTCAAAGTTAATTTACAGAGACATCAGTTGTTTGACAAAGTCAAGTTACTAGCGGTTACAATTTTGAGTGTTCAACAACATTAGTGGTTAAGACCGCCTTTTTTACCCTTATGTGGTGTTTTTGAAAAGCTATTTAGGTAACTTTTGAAAACCTCTACCTAATGGCTTTAATTATAATTCTGATTTGCCTTTTCATATGACAAAAGCCTTCCTCCGTCATATCCTTTTATGTTATTTTGCACCGATTCCTTTTCTATACAGCTAAGTTTATCTAACATTGAGGTCGCGTTCGGCAATAGCGTTTAAAGTGATATTTAGCGTTTTTTACTTAATCAAGACACTAATCAATAGGTATGTGTGAAACTATGAATTAACAAACAACATCTATTTAATCATGTATAATGTGTTATTGTTAGATATGATCGGTCGGCATTTGGTTATTTTTGCATATGATTAACATTTTTAATTCTATGTTTTCTTCTAAAGTTAAATTTCTTTTATATATAGTATCTAATCATTTTTAATGTTCAATATATCAAAAGATAATTATTTTCATAGTATTTTGGTTGATATCATGTATAAAAGTCAATTAATCGTATAAATAATAAAACGTAATGATCAAATTACATTTATACTGATCAACACTGATAGATACTTATTTTCACTAGTAAACAAGGATTATCCGATAATCTTCAATACTCATCAACATTCATTATACTGATCTCATCACTATTGACCAATACTCGTCAGCAATAAGTTATTTATGATAAGTTGAGTAGTAAGCCAATGAGGATTCATTTATTCACGATATTAGAAATGATAATTACTTGCCGCCGACAGGATCTCTTTCCTACTTATGTGTCTTACTTATATTCATAATCTATTCATCTTCTATTTGTATAATCTTTGTGTGCACTATGACATTGACAAAATTGACACAAGATAAAATTTATGTTTAGCAGAAGTGTTTCAAATAGCAATTGATGTCTTTATAAATCAAATTATATGTATTTATGCTATTCAATTTTCGTTTTTTATGATGCCTTGATCGCACTTCAGAGATTATTATTTCTTTTCATATAAAGTTGAATTTCTTATAATACTAAACTTCTTTAATTGGTAGTGTAAAATACAAATTTCAATTGATAAAAGGCCCCAGTCATATGTAGCATTTTAATTGGTAGTGAAATAGATTCTTTTACACTAAGTTATTTATGATAAGTTGGCTCATGGCATCAGTTACCATGGGCAGCACTATTAGGAGTGGAAGAGAGAAAATTTATAGGAGGAAGGGGTGTATAAATGTAGCAATAAAATTTTAAATGAAACTAAAATACAAAATTGTATGCTAGTTGTAGTTGTTGCTACAATAATATCAATAACAATTTTCGTTCAAAAAAAATATGATGATGAAAGTCGTTCTGATGACAATGATGACGACGATGATATGATGATGATGACAACAACAATAGCAACAACAATAACGACAATAAAATAATAATAATAATAATGATGATGATGATGATGATGATGATAATAATAATAATAATAATTTACACCAAAAAGAAAACTATAGCAAAACCTAATTTAAAGTTTATGGTTTTGAAAATATAAAGTTGATTTCACAAAAAGATCAATAAAAGTGAAATTAATTGAAAATCAAACTTATAAAGATTAGAAATGTATAAAACTATTGAAGCCAATGTAATTAAACGCTACAAATAAAGTTAATCCATGAAAGCTAAGTAAAGGAGGGGAGTTTAGCTACAATAATAATAAGGGCAAATTTGAACTATTACAGGAATAGTGTAGAAGTTTAGTTGTAAAAACAATAGTAGCAAATTTGAAGTATTAAAGAAATATTTTAAGAATATTTTGATTATAACGGGGTAGATAAGTCTAAGATTTTTAATATGTTAATATATCACAAGGAAGGTTATAAAAAAAGAAATGAAACTCTATTAAATAGTTACAACAATCAATATAGCGCATTCACCAAGAAAAGTATTTAAAAACTTCACTTTGATTTCAAATTCAAATCTTGTAAAGTTTGAATTTTCATTGAAATTTTGATATTTACAATATAGAACCTTTTGTCATAAATTTCAATTGATAAAAGGGTCCAGTTATTTCTAACATTTTAATTGGTAGTGTAAAAAAGATTCTTTTACACTAATTGTACCTGCAGTCTTTCCCTGGAGATGACTGAATTTTTGATGGGACATAATTTCACTACTTTGGCAACTTTAATGGTATAGTTGTGAGTGCACAATTGGTTTATGTCACCCAAAACATGTGCTCATATTTGTTATCTTGACATTTAATGCTTGCTGGACCTTCCCTGCAATGACAACAAATATAATTAGGAGTTATTACAAATATGCTACGCACACGTATTACTGCACTAAAATTTGTGGGACCCTTATTTTCGCCAATGTGGATATGCACTTATTGTTCTTCTTCAATCTATCATGTGTTTCTCATTTACTTCTGGTCATGGATTCTGGTTGGTGTTAGCAGTATGGCATACACTCATGCTGCCTTTGCAGGGTTAAACTTTCTTATATTACTTTAAGTTGATAGTTTAATTAAAAAATTACATATTTGTTTATAATCCCCAGTACTATCAAGCATAGGCGCATGTGCCCTACGGCCGACGCCCGTCCTTTTGTTAGAACATTGATTAACACATGTGATATATTGATACTGGAAGTAGTGGTATTAGAGCACCTACATTCAAAAAGCGCATAGTGTCAGTGATTCGTTTTGTCCGTCCCAATATTCAGCTCGCGGTCCTGACCAGCTCGCCGCCCTTTTTCTTTTCTTTTTTTTTCCTTTTTAGCCAAGTAAGCCCTAAGCTTTTTTTTTGAAAAAGTTTGCCAAATACTATATGAGTTGTAAGGTGCACAAAATATTATTTTATTGGTGATCCCAGTTAGTAATCCATGGTATGTAGAAAAGAGAGAAAAGTTGACTTGTAAAATGATGTAGTGGGTGGCCCCACTTGTGATCCAAAATCATGGATCACCATTGCATAAGCTCTTTGGAGTTCACTTTGAAGTCATTTTTCAGGATTGAACTGTAAGTTTTTGCTTTTAGAGGCCTGCAAGGCTGCAACTCTTACCTACAAATGCAGTAGCCCATAGATATAGGCATTTCATGCCAAAACCCAAAACTTAAACATTATTAGCTCACAAACTTAGAAAAAAATGCATAAAAAAGTTGTTAGATATTAAATTCGTTTGGTTCACAATTTTAAAATCTCAAATTAAAAACAACTTGGATAGTCAATTAATTTTTTAGTTCAATTAACCAAGAGCTTTTAAACTGCTTCAATTAATTAAGAAGGGTTTTTCTAATATGTGCCCTAAGGGCTTTGCCAGTGAATCTGACCCACTCTCTTTAGATTCCACCGACTGTGTCGGCGAAAATGATTGGTGACTACCCGAATTATAGTAGCAGGGGCGGGTGGAGGAGGTGGTGATGATGATGATACATGCGGGTACTGGGGTTGGAGATGGCACATAGAAGGCCGCCAATGCCCCTATTGGGAAATGAAAACTGAAAACTAAAACGGCAAATCTACTCAATGAGAAAAATTGTGATATTAAATGAAGACAGAAAATAATTATTAAGTAATTAATTTTGGAGGAAAAATTATGAATTTAATTTATCTAAACTGTGCCCTTATGGCACATTTTAGAAAAAACCTAAGAAATTGGTTCAATTGGACCAGTTTTCTTTTTTTTTTTTTTGGGGTTTGGTTTAATGGTTCCGATCTTTCTGCATGCCCCTCGTATAGATGGTGTCTGCGCCCTCCATGGGTGCTCCAGCCTCCATGATTTATTATATCTAAGAGATTCTTTTTTTCCCTGCATGAAATAGCTGAGATTTTTGTGGAATGCAAAATTTCTCTCAGTAACATCCCATCGCTCCACTCTTTTTTTTCCTTTTCCACATTTTCTTTCTTCTTTCATGAAATTTATAAGAAAGCTGATAGGCTAATGCAGGAATCTACATTAAAATTAAAAGTACGACCACCTTGGATTGAAAAAAAAAGAAATTAATTGGAATATAGTAATTAATTGAGAGAATTAAAATGCCATTTTGCCCTTCACAAATAAGAATGCATTAATTGCACCTCTTTGGATTCTCCTGCTTTGCAAATAAAAATTCAATAAGTTAAGGATGCCCAAAAACAAAAATAAGGGTTAAAAAACAAAAAAAGAAGCAAAACTAGTGCCAAACTACCACTATCTATGCTACCCATGAACACCACCATAACCACTGAACACCCACTACGGGCTTTGCCAGTAAAAATAATGAGAGTCTAGGGGGACGGGGTGCCCTCCTTCGCCAGCTAATCTTGTTGGACTTCAAAGCAAAACCAATTAAATTTCGGTAAATACGTTGATAAATCAAAGCAGTAATTCATACTGGCAACGTCAAAGTGAGATGGTAATGACGAGCTCTGAAAAGAAAATTGCATGCCCCTTGATTTTTAGCCAAAGGCGGAAAATTTCCTTATTTTAAAAACTAAAAATACCATTTCACTTGATTAAATTATTTCTCTATTTTTTAGTTTATAATGATGTGACATTATGAAGTATATTTAATTTTATTGTACCGTACTAATGTGTAAAAATAAATATACTGTAACTTTCAAAACAAAAATGACACCACCAAATAGCAGATATTCATCTTCACCTCCCTTAGCCTTTATTGAAATATTTTTTGACCTCAAGCCATTGATATTAATATGTATCCATCTTGACCAGCATACGTAGTAATCTATAACACCATATACGTTTGTGGGTAATAAGATAGACAATGCAATTCTGCTAGAAAGATGATATGGCATGAAAAGTGTTGTCTTATTCTTAAGCATACCCACTTTTAATGAAAAAAGAAGTAGAAAAGCAATCAAAAAGTTCAAAGAAAGTATTTAAAAGAAAAGGGAAGAGGGTTTAGGAGGTCTGGTCTTGTTTTTCTTTCAATTTCGCCTTTCTTCTACTGTTGCTACTCGAGGAGAATACCCGGTAATGGAGAAGAGATTCTCGAGGGGCATCAAACCAGTGATTGCTGAATTAAGAGAGTGTGCCTAGAGAGGGGGCGGGGACAGAGATTGAAATAGGATGGTAATATGTTTCATTGATTCCTGCTCTCTTGGGCAAGAGGCATATGACGTTGCCACTTTTCACAACCAATTTTTCCGCCAAATTGCTAGCTATAAGATTCCAACAAACTATGCCAACTCAGCCACGCTTTTCTAACAACTTATATTGTTTTTACTAATTTTCCACAGCATTCCTTCCCTCTTAGCTCTCAGCTGTGCCCTCAAAGTTGAAGCTTGGGAATCTCTATACAAAAACCTCTGCGCATTCCCCAGCTACTTTGATGGGTGGAACTCATTCCCATTCAATTATGTAATGAACAACAGCACGGCTGTCCCTTTTCTTGATCCTTCTGCTTAGCACTTGCTTGGGTTAGGGTTGGGTTATAGGATCTTTGTAACACCCCGTCATTTAATCAAGTTTAATTTATTACATTAGTCACATGGTTATGACTAATCAGAGCTGTGAGCCGCACATTTTTCTATTGTCAAACAAAGCAATGCTTGATTTAAAGAACTGTGATATCGCATAATTTCTTCCGAGGTTATAAAATCTTGAATAATTATGCAGAAGTATATAATTTCTTGCAAATACACCTTTATACCCGAGCGAGGCCGAGAATCTACGGAACCATGATAATGTCTTAATAACTAAGGAGAGGAATAGGTTTAGCAAATTATTACTCACCATATGTGTGGCCAATCTTGTGCATTACAGAAAGGAAAAAAAATTGAGATAAGCTCGCATTAATTTTGACATGACAAGTGGATAAGCTCGCATTAATTTTGATGTGACAAGTGGATAAACTCGTATTAATTTTGATGTGACAATTGGATAGGCTCGTACTAATGTTGATGTGACAAAGGAATTATCAAATAAAAATAAAATAAAAAGAACCTTACTAATCTAATGGCAGGCGGTGGCCATCGAAATGGCATGTGGGCTTTGGAAATAAGCCACCCAAGAAAGTCAACCCCCTTCTCTCTCCCAAGTGTGACAACCCCCTCCCTTCTCTCTCCCATGTGTGACAACCCCCTAACCAATAGTAGTCGTTGGCCCTCACCGCCTGACTTCACCGCCGCCCCAAGGCACCTTTTCAGCTTGGCCCCACCATCTCTTCCTTTTTACACCTTTTGGTTGTACCCATCTCCACCTCTAGTCTCGTTGAAGGTAATTAAATTTTTGTCATTCCATTATATTTAACCTCATATGTCAATGATTATTCATGTGAACATTGGGATGAATTGTTGTATTTTGATTATATGATTGTTGGAGGTGAATACAATAAATTCATGCACAGGAACAATTGACAGTAATTAGCAATAGTTATTATATGGGTGTGAAAGTATGATTGTGAGAAATTTTGGTGGAAGAAATCCGCATAAGAGAGCAATGGTATAGATAATGTTTAATCGTTCAAGCAAAGACATAGCATGAGCAACCAGTTTACCTAATAGATATATGATTTTAACGAGTCGATTATAGTCGTGAGAAATTTTAATGGAAATGTTGAAGGTGATAAGTCTATTAGCTATGTTCATGATATTGGAACCAAGTGATACCTTTTTGGGGGTTAGATTGAGATTCAGCCTCGAAAGAACACCGCACAAGTTAAGGGTGTTGGTTCAGTAAAATGTGGTAACACATTGTGTATAGTACTTTAGGTTCTAAGGCAAGAAATGTAAGCTATGAGGCCAAGAAATGTAAGCTATGAGGTCAAGGGGTTAATGAGTTCAAAGGATGGCTAAATGAACCACAATCCTAAAAAGAATATTGCCTAACAACACTTCTATAAGCCATTCATTGAATGAAAAAGGATTTATGAGAAGAATAAGATTCCTCCTCTCTGCTACAAAAACTAAGAGTATGACCGGAATGATTTAAGACCCATAAGCATTAGTTCTCTTAATTAATACAGAGCATCACTGAATATATTTCCAAGAAAGACACCCCAAAGGAGGAACAAAACAGAGAAGAGTATAAATAAATGCTAAAGGTACGTTATTACTTGTACCCTTCAAAGATGTCTTTATTTACATTTTCTAATATTACTAAATTTTATTCTGCCGCTGGATCCTTAAGGACCAATTTCATTGTTCATTGTTCAATGCAATGTTTAATATTCAATGTTCATTGTTCACAGTTTCTGTTAGCAGAATTCATAGTTCGAGCCCTTCCCAGTAAACAGAAAATTTATAGTTCATTGTTCATTGATGCCATGACTACTGTTCATATGTTTGGGTCCCATCTAGGCTGAGAAACAATTAATTTCATAGTCAATGTTAAATCCAGTGTTCCTCAAAGGACGTTTAAAAAGCATAGTTTTAAAATTACACGGGCGCTCACTAACTCTTTGTAAATAGTTATTGACTATACAAGGGCAATGTATTGAGCTATAGCTTATTTTTTCACTGTTTGTGTTTTCGAAGTTGTTTTAGGAAATGGGAAGCAACTTAAAGTGAAGCAGGAACCTGCAGAGGTTCTGGCTCTAGGAAAAGTGGCCAGAGCAATGATCGCTAATCCTCTACCCTAATTAGTCATTTTGCAGGCTTGGAAAATGACTTATGTTTTGAGCATGTGTGCAGCCTCAGTGAAATGCAAATCCTTATGGACATGATGAAATTATAGTGTGATGCCTACTTTGAAATGTTTAATAACAATCTTAGACATTATTTGGTACGATTATTGTAAGTGATAGATGTTATTTATTTGGTCGACTCTATATCTTTATCTAGAGCCTTGTCCCTTTGGGACAGCGGTAATGCCTTAGCTTGATAGCACATTCCGCTAACACTTAATGCTTGTTAAGGCATTTAGAAGGTGATTAAGTTAGGGCGTTAGAGAAGTAGTATCAAAGCAAATGTGGATGCCAGCATGACTAGATCAGTGCCTTCATTTGGGGTTTAGATTGCTAAGGCTTTATGTATGTTTCGGTAAATGAGATAAATTCATAAGAATAAGGTCAGATGTGTAAGGAATGAATGAGTAAGCCTTGGGGTTGACGAAGAAGTGCAAGATCCCGTAAAAAGTACAGATAGATGATGGGATAGGACCCTTTCGAAGTGGCACCTCCTGAGAACCCTCAAGGTCCCTTACTTGCCCCAAAACCTCCCTAAGAAGAAGATCATTTTCCCTCATTGCCATTTACCCCAGAGTTACCAATTGATATAGATGGATATGAGATCGACATGTCTGATATTTGGGCCGAGGGTGATGAGTATGATATTTGGGGATGATAGAATGACAGTGATTCTAGTGATTCAGGTAGCATGGTGAGTATAATCAAATTCCTGAGTCCTCTGAGGTGATAGAGATAAGCTCTGATGAGACCGAAAAAGAGTCTTGGAGTTTTGGATATGAAACTAGTAACAATAGTGATCTATATTATAAGACCAGGGGATAGAACAGAAAGAGGAAGCAAGAGAAGGAATTGGACATAGGAGGTTGCTGAGGAGTTGAATTAGGAAGTGGAGTTATGGAAGTGTAAAAAGGTGTAAATATGTAAGGTAGCAGGTAAGGAACTGATCCCCAGGAGGGATACAAAGTTAGCAGTAATACAAGAATCCCGGTCATAAGGTTATAATAATGATTGATCTAACATTATGAACCCATTTTGCTTAAAAAATGGCCCTTTTTGTGTATCTACCATGGAAACAATTCGCATGGTAGACTAATGTAACATATGTCAAGAATGCACGTAAGTTTTATATGCATGAGTAGTGAAATTGTTAAATTATTTACCAAGGAAATTGCCAACAATCGAATCTCGAAGAATATAACAATAAGGTTTAATTGGTAGCACTTGACTTGCCAGCATGAATAGCAAAGGTAGCAAATTATGGTCACATGAGAAGAGTAGCACATGAACAAATAATGATGGAGAGAAAGCATGAACGTGTAACCATAAGGGATGTGAATAAGCAAGAGCTAATATGTTTGCATATAGGTTCGACAGAGTGGCGGAACCAAATGACAATGTTATGAAAAACAATCCACAGGGAACAACACAGAATCTGTGTCAGCCCACTTTGCCAATCAAAATTCCCTAGTAGTGGCCCCGCAAAGAAGCTAGGAAGCTATAAGTGTACCCCTAAACCCTAAGAACGTTAACGGTCAAAAGGGCTATTAGATGACTTAGACCTTGAACTGATGGCAAAGATTGTGGCTAAAGTAACAAAGAAGCTTACGGGTTCTTGATTTGAGAAGGATGAAAAAGAAAATAAGTTGTTTTATTGGGTCATAAAACAAAATCCAAAAGCATATGATGGCAAAGAAGCCCAATTTTGCTGAAAGAATTGATCAGACTGATGAAAACTACATTTGATGTTATGGAAGTCTTGACAATAGACATGTGTCTATTGGGGTCTTTTATCTTATTGGACAGGTTGGCATTTGGTGGAGCATTGTTAAGTCCACCTTTTAAAGTTCTGAGGCCACTTTGTGCACGTTCATAGGGCATTGCTAGCAAAGTTCTATCCCATGTACTTGCAAAAGAAAAAAGATGGGGAGTTCTTAACCCTGAGGCAGGATAGCATGTTAGTAATGGAGTGTGTAAGCCGCCTTGCTGAATGCTCAAGGTTTGCTTTAGAGTATCTAGCCACAGGTCAAATGAGGGCTGTACAATTTAAGGAAGGCCTAGCGCCTTATATCAGGAGCCAGTTGGTGAGACAACCCATACAAACAAGTTAAGATTGTATGAGCATGCGATGAAAACTGAACGGGTGAAAAATGAGTTGAGAATGGCCAACCAGGCCATGCCTAGGAAAAGGGTGGAATTAAAAAGAAACTCAGGTTAAGGGACTTTCTAATGAGCAACATACCAACATGAGACCAAACCCTAATGCCAACTCCCACTATGAAGCATTGCACCAATTGTGGTTGTATGAACCACAACACCTCAGAATGTAGGGTGGGAGCAAATCATTATTTTTAATGTGGAGATCTGAATCATCTTATTGTCAATTACTAGACCTACCCAGTCGGGTAATGGCCTTGCTCCAACTCCTAAAGACAATAAGACCCCCGCCCTTATGACCAGTCACCAGTTGGTCAGAGTTTATATGATCAACATGAAGCAGGGCGACAACTCAGAAATGGTTGTGATCAGTATGCTTACTTTTAATTCAATAACTCTTGTTGTTCTATTTGATTCAGGTGCTACACATTCATTTATTTCATCAGAAGCTATATCTTAGATAGGAGTGAAATCACATACATATGTTGCAGATTTGGATGTAAATTTGACCACCAAAAAAGGGGTAAAATATAGTGTTATGTACAAGAATTGCATGGTGACACTAAATCAAGAAGAGTTTGAGGGAGATTTGATACAATTAGATCTATATAATTTGAGAAATGGATTGATTGTCAAGGCATAAAATAAAAATTGATTGCCAAAAGCAAAAAGTATCCCTAAAAGTGAAAGGGGGAGGAAAGATGTGCTTTTGGGAAAACAATAATAGAAAGGAACGCTAATATCCTTGATGGCAACTGGGAAATTAGTCAGGCAGGGATGTGAGCCGTACCTGTGCTGTGTTACGATAGATAGGAAAAAGGAAACAAAACTTGAGTACATTACGGTGATTAGAGAATTTCCAGATGTGTTCTGGGAAGAAATCTCTGGCTACCACCTAAAAGAGAGATTGTCTTTGAAATAGAGTTAGAACCAGGAGCGTGTCCTATATCGAAGCCTTCATATAGGATGGCCCCAGTATAGTTAAAGAAAAATTGAAAGTGCAATTGGAAGATTTGTTGCAAAGGGGTTTTATCAAACCAAACATAACCGCGTGGGGAGCATCAGTACTATTTGTGAAGAAAAAGGATGGAACTTTGAAGTTGTATCTAGATTATAGAGAACTGAACAAATTACTGTAAAGAATAAGTACCCATTGACTTGGATTGTTGATTTACTTGGTCAACTATGAGGAATGAGAGTCTTCTTAAAGATTGATCTTAGGTCGGTGTACCACCAATTGAGAATCAAACTAGAGGATATCCCTAAGATGACGTCTAGGACATACTATAGTCATTATAAATTTACGGTGTTACCACTTGGATTAACCAATGCTCTTGCAGCCTTTATGGATTTTATGAACCGAGTGTTTAGGCTGGTCTTGGAGAATCTGTAGTTGCTGTCATTGATGATATCCTAATGTATTTGAAAACTGAAGAGGAGCATACTAATCTTTTGAGGATTGTGCTAGAGAACTTAAGGAAACACAAGGTTCATGCTAAGTTAGCAAAATGTGACTTTTGATTATCAGAAGTGAACTTTCTAAGATATGTGATATCTAAAGAAGGGATCAAAGTGGATCCATAAAAAGTAAAGGCAGTCACTAATTGGCCAAGGCCTACTAACGTTACAGAGGTTTAACATTTCTTGGGTATGGCTGGATACAGTAAATGATTTGTGCAAGATTTTTCAAGAATTCACCATTTACGATGATGCTTCTAGACAAGGTATAGGATCTGTCCTAATGCAAGATGAAAATATCATAGTTTATGCTTCTAGACAGCTAAAGCCTACGAGCAAAATCACCCTACCCATGACGTGGAACTGACTGTGGTGGTTTTAGTGCTAAAACTTTGGAGACACCATCTCTATGGTCGCTATTGCAAGATTTTGATTGATATAAGAGTCCCTAATACATCTTCACTTAAAAGGAATTGAATATGGGGCAATGTAGGCAATTAGAACTTCTCAAGGATTATGACCTCCAAATACAGTGCCACTGAGGAATGGCTAATGTGGTTGGCGATGCATTGAGTCGAGAAATACATCATAGTGTAAACGTTGTGACAATGGTGCGACCAAAGATTTTAAGGGATTTGGAAAATCTGGGCGTAGGATCTATGCTATCATAAGAACCTGGGTCATTTCTTGGTGATATAGTGGTTCAACCTATGCTCTTCGATGAAATTAAACATGCACAAGTGGGAGATGAAGAGATTGAAAGGATTAAGGCAAACATAAGCAAAGGAAAGGCGTTACATTTTGTAGGGGACAAACTGGGAGTTATTAGATTCCAAAATCGAGTATGCAGACCTCAAAGGATGGAGTTAAAAGAAAAGGATAATATCTAAAGTCCACAATACAAAGTATTCCATGCACTCAGGAGGAACGAAAATGTATATAGATTTGAGACAAACCTCCTAGTGTAGCAATATGACAAGAGACATAGTTGAGTATGTTGATGAATATCTTACTTGTTAAAGAGTCAAAGCTGAGCATCAATGACCTAAAGGTCAATTAAGACCATTGGAAATTCCCAAGTGAAAATGAGACTCCATTTCGCTGAATTTCGTAATGGGGTACCCTCTAACAGGATCAAGGGAGAACATCATTTGGGTGATAGTAGATAAACTCACCAAGTCCGCCCATTTGGCAGTAATACATGATTCTTGGAAAGTAGATAGGTTGGCTCGAATTTACATTACTAAAATAGAAAGGTTACATGGTGTATCTCAAGCCATTGTTTCATACAGAAAATGCTTCAAGCTTGATTCTAGAAGGCTTTAAAGAAAGTTTTTGATATAAAGTTATAGTTTAGCTGTTCCTACCATCCCGAGACGGATGGACAAACTGAAAAGGTAAATTAAATCACTGAGGACATGTTACGAGCATGTGTATTGGTTTTTCAAGGAAGATAGGAGGAGTATTTACCCCAAATAGAGTTTTCGTATATTAATAACTATCAAGCTACTATAAAAATGATCCTGTTTTTTGAAACTTTATGCAATAGGAGATATAGAATTTTCTTTTGTTGGAATGATTTGGACCACACTCCAATCTTGGGACCTAAAATGGCCCAAGAAATAGTGGACAAGATCAAAGTTATCTAACAAAAGATCAAAGCAGCACAGGATAGATAAAAAGCATATACAGACTGGAGGTGGAGGCTTTCAGAGTTTAAAGAAGGGGATAAAGTGCTTCTAAAAGTTTCTCCTATTAAAGAGGCATGGAGATTCAATGTTAAAGGAAGTTAAGCTGCGATTCGTTGGGCCTTATGATGTCATTGAAAAAATTAACCCAACTATTTACTGATTAGCCCTACCACTTGAATTGCAGCATGTGCATACTATGCCCCATATTTTGCAACTTTGCCATTACGCACATGATACAACTCATGCAATAGTTTATGAACCCATAGAAGTTGAGGCTGATGGGGTAACTTATGGGAAAAAACAACCCAGTGAAGATAGTAGATTAAAAAGTAAAACAATTGCGCAACAAGGCTATACTTTTTGCCGAAGTTATATAAGACTAATCATGGAGCCTCTGAGGCTACATGGGATATTGAAGATGAAATGAAACATTATTACTTACATTTATTCAAAAGGTATCTTCAGCATAAGTTTCGAGGACAAAACTTTCTTTAAGCGGGAGAGGATGTAACACCCCGTCATTTAATCAAGTATAATTTGTTATATTAGTTACAGGGTTATGACTAATCAGAGCTATGAGCCGCACATTTTTCTATTGTCAAATAAAGCAATGCTTGATTTAAAGAACTGTGATACCGTAGAATTTCTTCCGAGATTATAAAATCTCAAATAATTATGCAGAAGTGTATAATTTCTTGCAAATGCGCATATATACCCGAGCAAGGTTGGGAATTTACTGTGCCGTGATAATGTCTTAATAACTAAGGAAAGGAATAGGATTAGCAAATTATTACTCACCATATGTGTGGCCAATCTTGTGCCATGTGGAAAGGAAAGGAAATTGAGATAGGATCGCATTAATTTTGATGTGATAAGTGGATGAGCTCGCATTAATTTTGATATGACAAGTGGATAAGCTCGTATTAATTTTGATGTGATAAGTGGATAAGCTCACATTAATTTTGATGTGACAAGTGAATAAGTTCGTATTAATTTTGATGTGACAATTGGATAAGCTCGTGCTAATTTTGATGTGACAAAGGAAATATTCAAACCAAAAAAAAAGAAAAAAATAATAAAAAGAGCCTTACTAATGTAATGGGGGACGGTGGCTATTTAAATGACGCGTGAGCTTTCGAAATAAGTCACCCAAGAAAGTCAACCCACTCTCTTCTCTCTCCCATGTATGACAACCCCCTAACTAATATTAGGCGTTGACCCTTGTCGTTTGACTTCACAGCCACCCCAAGCCACCTGTTTAGCTCGGCCCCACCGTCTCTTCCTTTTCACACCTTTTGGTTGACCCATCTCCACTCTTGTCTCATTGAAGGTAATTAAATTTTTGGTATTCCATTATATTCAATCTTATATGTCAATTATTATTCATGTGAACGTTGGGATGAATTATTATATTTCGACTATACGATTGTTGGAGGTGAATATAATGAATTCATGTATAGGAACAATTGACAGTAATTAGCAATAGTCATAATATTTGTGACTGTAAGAAATTTTGGTGGAAGAAATGCGCATAAGAGAACAATGGTCTAGATAATGTTTAATCGTTCAAGCAAAGACATAGTATGCTTAAGTAATAAGATATTGAGCAACCAGTTTACCCAATAGATATATGGCTTTAATGAGTCGATTATAGTCATGAGAAATTTTAATGGTAATGTTAAAGGTGATAAGTTTATTAGCTATGTTCATGATATTAAAACCAAGTGATGCCTTTTTGGGGGTTGGATTGAGATTCAACCTCGAAAGAACACCCCCTAGTTAAGGGTGTTAGTTCAGTAAAGTGTGGTAATACATTGTGTATAGTACTTTGAGTTCTAAGCCAAGAAATGTAAGCTATGAAGCCAAGAAATGTAAGCTATGAGGTCAACGGGCTAATGAGTTCAAAGGATGGCTAAATGAACCAAAGTCCTAAAAGGAATATTGCCTAACCACACTTTTATAAGCCATTCATTGAATGAAAAAGGATTTACGAGAAGAATAAGATTCCTCCTTTCTACTACAAAAACTAAGAGTATGACCGGAATGATTTAAGACTCACAAGCATTAATTCTCTTAATTAATACAGAGCATCACTAAATATATTTCCAAGAAAGATACCCCAAAGGGGGAATTAAAAAAGCAGAGTATAAATAAATACCAAAGGTATGTTATTACTTGTACACTTCAAAGATGTCTTTATTTACATTTCCTAATATTACTAAGTTTTACTCGGCTGCTGGATCCTTAAGGACCCATTTCATTGTTCATCGTTCAATACAATATTCAATGCTCAATGTTTATTGTTCACAGTTTCTGCTAGCAGGATTCATAGTTCGGCCCTTCCCAGTAAACGGGAAATTCATAGCTCATTGTTCATTGATGCCATGGCTACTGTTTATATGTATGGGTCCCATCCAGGTCGAGAAATAATTAATGTCATAGTCAATGTTAAATATAATGTTCCTCAAAGGACGTTTAAAAAGCATAGTTTTAAAATTGTGCGTGCGCTCACTAACTCCTTGCAAATAGTTATTGACTATACAAGGGTAACGTATTGAGCTATAGCTCATTTTTCCACTATTTGTGTTTTCCAAACTATTTTAGGAATCCGGAAGCAACTCAAAGTGAAGCAGTAACCTGCAGAGGTTCAGGCTCTAGGAAAAGTGGCCAGAGCAGTGATTACTAATCCTCTACCCTAATTGGTCATTTTTTGGGCTTAGAAAATGTCTTATGTTTTGAGCACGTGTACAACTTCCTTGAAATGTAAATCCCTTATGGACGTGATTAATTATGGTGTGATGCCTGCTTTGAAATGTTTAATAACAATCTTAGACCTTATTTGATACAATTATTATAATTGACAGATATCACTTATCTAGTCGGCTCTATATCTTTATCTGGAGCTTTGTCCCTTTGTGACGGCGATAATGCCCTAGCTTGATAGTGCATTTCGCTGCCACTTAATGCTTATTAAGGCATTTAGAAGGTGATTAAGTTAGGGCATTGCAATCTTTACCCTGTAAGCAGTGTGAATATGAGGAGAGTTTAGGCCCTTAAAGGGTTTCAGTTGTGACACTTGGAAAACATTATGGATTTTGGCTTATACTGGGAGCTGTAGTTTATAGGCTACTTTAACAACATTGGACACTGCCTAAAAGGGTCCAAAAAATCGTGGGCTTAACTTGTTATTGGACTTTATTGCACTATCATTTTCTTATACGACTATAGTTTAAGCCAAACCTATTCTCTTTATCGGAATTCTCTGCCAGACTTGTGTGCATTAGCTTGTGGTCTCATCCTATTTCGGGCTCTCAGCAACTGAAACTTGAGTATCTTGATAATCTACTCTCGTTTTTGAAGAGACCTGTCCATAGCTTCAACAGAAGTTTCCCCTAAGGGTTAGAGGAAATTAGTATGGGGTAGTTGGCCATAAACAACCTCATATGGAGTCACCTTAATAGTTGATTGAAATGTGGTATTATACCACCATGCAGCTAGTGGCATCCATTTGCACCACTCTTTAGGAAGAAGACCACCATAAGTACACTCCATGGATTGAAAATAAAGCTGGCCAAAATTGACTCATGAAGACTGCATCCTTATCATTGACCATGCTGTTAGGCATGCCATGTGGCTTAAATACATGATCTAAGTAAGTTTGAACCACCATCAATGCAGTACATGGGTGAGTTAAGGTCATGAAATGGGCATACTTGCTCATTCTGTCCACCATCGCTAAGATTACATCCCTGACTATATACTTTAGAAATCCCTCAATAAAATCCATGGAAACGTCCTTCTATATTTCTGATGGAATTTGCAGGGGTTGTAGCAAACCTAAGTAAGCAGTATTGTCATATTTGTAGGCTTAGGATACAACACATCTTCTCACATAACTAGAGACATCCTTTTTTAAACATTTCTAAAATAAGATGTTTTTAATCCTTTTAAGAGTGACTTCCGTCTTTGAATATCCTACCATGGGGAGGAGTGCCCCTAATGAAGTAATTTATCCCTAAGTTGTTGGTATAGACCAATAACTAATTTTCTTTTTCTTGTTAATTGTTGGTGCATCCATGAGTAATATGGAATGTCAACCCCTTATTGCAGTTGTTATATATGTTGTTGTAGAGTGGTATCCATCTACCAAATGTTTTATATGTTCTGCATCAACTCTCATTCGATGCTCGATATAACTAAGCGTAGTATCTCTGCACATGACACCTAGGACAGAGTATCAACAGTTGCATTCCTTTCCACCTTTGTACTCAATCTCGTAGTAGTATCCCATCAGTTTTGAAAGCCAGAATTACTGAAAGGGAGTTCAAATCTTATTTTTCAACAACCAGTTGAGACTTTTTTGGTCTGTTTTGATGACGAAAGAATGGTGGACCAAATATTGTTCCTAATTTTGGACTACAAATACAACTGCCAGCAGTTCTTTCTCATAAAATAATAGTGCTTGCCAACTGGGTCCTAGAGTTTTACTAATAAAGGTAATAGGATGATGATCTTGCATTAGTACTGCTCCTATGTCTTATAGGGAGGCATTCATTTCTACTACAAAAATTTTGAAAAAGTCTAGAACTATAGCACTGGGGTTGCACTGAGGGCATTCTTCACGGCGTGAAAAGCTTTGGCAACCTCTTCATTCTACTAGAACCCCTATTTTCTAAGTAGTATACTGAGTGGTTTACTTATGGCAGCAAATCCTTTCACAAGCTTCAAGCAGTAACTAGATAGCCCCAAGAAGTTTCTCAACTCTTTCATATTTTGAGGTTCAAGCCACTCTTGCACTGCCTAGGTTTTGCTTGGATCAGTAGCTACACCTACCCTAAATATGAAGTGACCTAAGTACTCCACTTTCCCTACTCCAAAGGAATACTTACTTTTCTTAGCTACTAAAGAATGTTATCTATGACCTTGAAAATAAGTTGGAGATGTTAGATATGGTCCTCTATGTGCTTGTTGTAGGTAAGTATGTCATTAAAGAAGACTAGTACAAATTTCTTCAAATCAGGCTTGAACACGTGGTTCATAAGACCTTAGAAGGCTGTTGAGGCATTTGTTAGCCCAAAGGGCATAACTAGGAATTCATAATGCCCATTGTGAGTCTTGAAAGCTATTTTGTGTACATCTTCAACATATACCCTGAGCTGGTGGTATCCTAACTGAAGATCTACTTTGCTGAATATTATAGCCCCAGTCAGTTCATTAATAAGTTCCTCCACTACTAGTATGGGAAATTTATCTTTTATGGCTTGCTTGTTGAGTTCCCTATAGTCCACACAAAGTCTCTAACTTCCATCTTTTTTTCTTACTAGAACCATGGGTGATGCAAAGGAACTGCAACTTGGTTGTATGATTCCATTGTCTAGCATCTCATTTTACTAATTTTTTTTAATGATATCCTTTTGTTTCGACGGATATCTGTAGGGCCTTATGTTCATTGAGGCAACATTAGGTTGTAGAGGAATCATGTGGTCATATATACCTCTCCTAGGAGGCAGGATAGTTGGTTCTTAAGAAAGGTCATCAAAAATCTCGGAAGATTGAGAGCATTGCAGAGGGAGAGCTTTTAGCTTCTGTTTGGAAACACTAGAGGAGGCCATCAGAATAAGATATACGTGAGTCTTGTTTGGGTAACAAGTGTAACATGGACAACTAAATGGAGTGTTGCATTAGTTTGGGTAATTGATTCTAAGATACCAAAGACACTTCTCTCTTTAGCCCTCTCAATGTATGCTTCTTGCCTTTATAGGTAAATTCCATCTGCAAGTTGTCAAAATTCTATTTGGATGTACCAATGTATACTACTAAAAATTCACCTTATTTTGACGGAATATTCTAACCGAAAGCAAGTCCGTTGGAATCTCTGACCCAATTTTGACGAACTCTGACAGATTCCCTGGAATTTCCACGAATGTTCCGACGAACTTATATTCTGATGGATTTCGGCAGATTCCCGCCGGATTTCGATGGAATTCTGATGGAATTTCCATCAGAAAATATTTAAAAAATTATGAAAAGTCTTTTTTTACCCTGGTTGTATGGAGGGAAAATTCAATTTTTTTTAACATTCCAACAGAAGTCCAGTGGGATTTCATCTGAAATTTTTTATTCCGATGGAATTTCTCCTATAAATCTTGCTCCAAGCTTCATTGGCGTTGCTTGCTTCACGAAACATAGAGAGAGAGAGAGAGAGAGAGAGAGAGAGTAATACATCACCAATGTTTGTCATCACCCCCATTGTACTCCCAGCACCATATCACAACCTCCAAGGGGTATTATCAGCATGTCTGAAGCAAACATAGTTCTCTACAATCTCCATTTAACTCCTTTGCAAATGTATTGACGATGTATTTGGTTACCATTAGCCACTATGGCTAACATTATGGGTTCTAACATGCAAGCTAGCCTTTCTCCCCCCCCCACTAACAGATCCAAGAAGTTATGTGTACTCCTAGAGTCAATTAGAATATGCAAGGCTTTGTTCCCAAAGTGTCCTGTGACCAACCCTTATGGTTTGAAATCCCTAGTTCATGGCACTTACTGAGATACATAGGTAGGTTTAATGCTTTCAAAGAGTTTGTCATAATAATAGCACAATTCTTTGGCCATCTTATTAACTCTAACTGTAGCAGGAATAAACCTTGGTTGCTGATTTTTAAGAGGATTGCTAGGAAAAGTAGGTTTACTTAGGGTTGGTAGAATAGCCCTATAAGATGGTATTGTTACACTATAGGGTTTATCATAAGGTTTCAGGGCCTGGACTACCTATTCTTGACACCTACCATATACAATTGTATTAGTTCGCACCTTGGGGGTGAAATGCCCTCACAAATGACTTTAAATGGGGCTTTAGATCTTCCACAAAACTATCCATAAAAGAGTCGTCAGCCAGCAAAGCATTATGCATTATCAATAATGCTCTGAGCTCTTCAAATTTCTCAGCATAATCATTTAGAGTACCCCATTGTTGCAGCTCGTAAAGTTCTCTATTACCCTAAATCTCATTTCATCCTTGAATCTAGCACAAGCATCTACTACAAAATTCTCCCACTGCATATTCTTCCTACACAGAGAAAAGCTCCCAAACCATGTTTCGACTCGACCTTGCATAAACATGGATGCTAGGTCGACCTTTTGTGAATTAGGGATCTTGTACAATGAGAAATACTTAACACATTTCTTGATCCAATTATGAGCATTAATACCCTCAAAAGTGGAATTCATCTTTGGGATTAAAATGCAACTTGCTTCTAGTCTGAATATCAACCCTCTCATCTTTTGACTCATAGTCATCTTCCAGATTATATTTCAATTTTGAATCAAAAATGGGTTTTTGATTACCTTTGACAAATCCGTTCATTTGTTCCATCGTCGCCCCAAATAGGTTGTGTTGTTCATCAATCCTGTATTTCTATTCTTTTATCTGCTGGGAGAACCACTTTTGTTGCTGAATCAAACCTTAACCACCTCTTCCATCGTCCGCATATGAGCCGCCTTTCTCCTGGTCACAACCAGTTT
Source organism: Carnegiea gigantea (assembly GCA_029747015.1). NCBI lineage: Eukaryota > Viridiplantae > Streptophyta > Magnoliopsida > Caryophyllales > Cactaceae > Carnegiea > Carnegiea gigantea. Next base: position 57,825 of record JAKOGI010001485.1, read on the forward strand.
GTTGTAGCGTTGTCGCTTAGATCAGACGCTTTGATACCAATGCTCCTGCTCGAGAAGGATACCCGATAATGGAGAAAGGGATTCTCGAGGGGCAACAAACGAGTGATTACAGAATTGAGAGAGAGTGTGTGTTTATAGAGAGAGAGAGAGAGAGAGAGAGAGAGAGATTGAAACAGGATGGTAATATTTTTTACTAATTCCTGTTTTCTTGGGCAGGTGGTATACAACAATGCCACTTTCTACAACCAACTTTCCTGCCAAATTACCAGCTATAAGATTCTAACAAAGTCTACCAACTCGCCCAACCTTTTCTAACAATTTATATTGCCTTTACTAATTTCCCACAATGTCTAGTTCTTTTCATCGTCTTCTTCGAAGGGTAAGACATAGATTCTTTTTATTGTCTTCGTCAGCAACTAAAGCTTCAAGCACTTCAACAATGATGGAAGTTGGACATTAGCATTCAGATCGTAAATAATATATTGAAAAACTTAGTCTTTTTTAAACAACACCTTCTTGAAGTTGCTTTCACTATCAATATAAACCTTGACCACAGACAACCATTTTCGAAAGTAGAAGAAGAGTTAAGTATGAGAAGATGATCCGCTATCAATTGTTGTATGACTTTTGATGTTAAAGATGCCACCACTTATTTCATCTCCCCATATATTTAGGGCTAGCATAATCATTTTCTTTGTAAAATTGAGGGCAAACTGATTATTTCACAAATCCATGAGAATTTAACCATTTTTTGGTTCAAAACTAATTATATTTAATGTCTAGGTGGGTAAAAATTAATATTAACACATGGGAGGTTAAAAACTTAAAAAGTTATTTCAAAAAAGATCGAGGGATGTAAATGTGAATATCTCTCCCAAATAGTCTTGAAGGTGGACTGAGAAGAAAATTTATGTAATCCCTTTATCTTATTTTATTTGCTGGCAAGTTCCAAAATGTTTGCATATTTTCTATATTTATATAATTAATTAACACTTTTTTTGGGTCTTTTTTACCCTCAAGATGATAAACAATAAATAATACTGTTATCTAGATATTAGGGTTATTAGCATATTTTCAATATATTTACATTCGTAAGACTAATTATTTTAGTGGATCAAATAAAAAGATTAATAGATGACATGTAGAAATTAGAGACATTAATATTTTTAACTCCAATAACTTAAGACTATAATTGGCAATTAATCTTATTTTGGCTAAAATCTTCACATACAAAAAATATGGTGGGTGTTTGGCATTTCAGTACACCTTTCACCCTACACCTGACAAATGGGTTATTCGGTTCGGTACGGCTCGGGTCAAGCTTGGGTTGGGTCATGTTCAGGTTAAGTGACATTTGAGGTCGCTTTGGTGTGGGTCAGGTATGGTTCGGTTCAGGTTGATTTCTGGACAATCAATTTTTTGGTCAAATACGCTCGTTATGCAAAAATAAGCAACTTTGCAGTAAATTTTGGGTCAGGTATGGTTTGGTTCGGGTCAATTCAGGTTTCGTGTCTACTTTGGGGGGGGCATATTTCGGGTATTGGGTCGAGTATGGGTCCATGTCGTTCGGTCCTGATTTCTGATCTCTGGTCAGTTTTGCCAGGTCTACTCCACCCTCCCCCCTCCCCTCAATTTACTGCCACTGAAACTCTCACACAGGGTAGTCCCCCCTTGCTAGTACGTGACAATCAGCCCCATTTCTCTGACACCATCCCTCCTATTACATTTCAAAACAGCACATACTTAATCCTGTTCTTCTTCTGTGGGCAGTTATGGAGTTCGGACTTCTACAGTCACTTTGCTTGTCTTTTGTGCTCTTCTTACCTCACCCGCCTCATGGAAACCCAGGTCTGAATTCTTTGCCCCCTTTCTCTCTACTTGCTTCGAATGCTTCAATGGCGTTTTTCTGATATCTGTGTTGCTCATTCGTAGGGCGTTCCTGTACAAGGGATTTGTAACCCATCAAGAATGCCATCATCTCATCGAACTGGTCAGGGTTTATCTAAGGTTTTCGATTTCATTCATAAAACATATCTAATTCATTATTAATTAACCTTGTCTTTTAGCTTCTTTCAATTAGCTCTGTTTTGGCCGTAGCTTCTTTCAATGGACATGGCCTTTTTCTTTTTTCTTTTTTTTTTTTTTTTTGCGTGCAGATCCACTGTACATAGTTGATCCTATTTGAGCTCATTTTAGTCCTAACTCGGATAGCATGGGAGTTTCTCTATCTTTGTTTAGCTACTGGTTTCTTCAAGTTTTTATCATGAACTTCGATTACCAGCATGGATTTTGTGGACAGATTCATTTTTATTTCAGTCCTATCCATTGGAAATTTGGATTATTCTCAGATTATAGTGATATTTAGAATGTTGTTGATAAGAAAGAAATTACGAGCTAGTATCTAAGGAGAAGTCCTTTCTCTTGTACCAAATTTGTGCCAATTTCGTTTCCAGAACACCAAGCTGGAGATGTTCAAATTGGTCAGCACCTTAGTATTATTGATGCTTCTTGTTTTATTAAGGATTCTGTGTTAAAAGAAATCTCAGTGCAACGTTATTGCCTCTTTCTTTTCTTCATAAAATATATAGAAGCCATTTTATGCTTTGTGCAAGAAAAGGCGGCAAAGCATATGTCCTGGTACACAAATTCAGCAACTGTTGCATCTAAGGGCCTGTTCTTTTCGTGAGTCAATCCATATTTACCTACTTCAACTCACTTCAACCTATTTCAACCCACTTGAAAAAAAAATGCCAACTTCAACCTACCTCAACCCACTGCAACCTGCCTCAACCTACTTCAACCTACTTCAACCCACCCCCTTCATAATTTTTATAATTTGTAAAGTATCATGTGAGATTTAGGGTCTGTTGTTTTCGTGGGTAAATTGGGTGGGTAAAGGGTGAAGTAGGTTGAAGTAGGTTGAGGTGGGTTGAGGTAGGTTGAAGTGGGTATTTTTTTGAAGCGGATTGAAATAGGTTGAATTGGTCGAAGTGGGTTGATGTAGGTTGAAGTGCGTTGAAGTTGATATATTATTTATGTGGTGGGTTGAAGTAGGTTAAAATAATGAGAATGTAATTAATGTGTGATAATTTATGAAGTTATCGTAAATTTGTGAAATTTTTGTTTATTCTTTTTTATTTTTTATTTTTTATATGCTTTATTTTTTATTTTTTATTGTTTATTGTTTATTTTTTATGTTTTTATTTTTTATGTTTTTATTTTTTAATTTTCTTTTTATATTTTCTTATGTTTTATTTTTTACTTTTTTTACTTTTTATTTTTTATTTTTTTAATTTCTTATTTCTTATTTCTTATTTTTATTTTCATTTTTATATGTTTTATTTTTTATGTTTTATGTTTTATTTTTTATTTTTCATTTTTTTATTTTTGTATATTTGTATTTTTATTTTTATATTTTTGTAGTTTTTATATTTTACTTTTTGTTTCTTTCATTTCTTTCATTTTTTAATTTTAATTTTTAATTTTTAATTTTTAATTTTTAGTTTTTTAACTTTTTATTTTTTTATTTTTTATTTCGTATTTTCCATTTTTATTTTTCATTTTTATTCTTATTTTTATTTTTATGTTTTATTTTTTATGTTTTATGTTTTCTTTTTTACTTTTTACTGTTTATTTTTTATTATTTTATTCTTTATTTTTTATTCTTTATTTTTTATTTTTCAATGATTTTATGTTTTTTTTATGGTTTTATGTTTTTATTTCTTATTTCTTATTTCGTATTTTTTTATTTTTTAAGTTAATTTTTAATTTTCAACTTTTAATTTTTATTTGTCATCTTTTTATTGTTTTATTTTTTATTTTTTATGTTTTATTTTTCGTTTTTCATGTTTCATTTTTTGTTTTTTATATTTTTATGTTTTTATGTTTTTATGTTTTTATTTTTTTTTCTTATTTCTTATTTTTTATTTGTTACATTTTAATTTTAATTTTTTATTTTTTATTTCTTATTTCTTAATTTTTTACGTTTTAATTTTTTATGTTTTAATTTTTAATTTTTTATTTATTGTTTTTTATTTTTTATGTTTTTATTTTTTTATTTTTTATTTTTTATTTTGTTGGAATTTTCTATAACTTTCGTTTGCAATAAAAATAAAAAGATAAAAATTTAAAAATAAATGCAAAAAATTAACAACACACAAAAAACAAAACAAAAAAAGAAAAAAGTAAAAAATGAAACATAAAAAATTAAAAATTAAAAAATTAAAAATAACAAATAACAACAAAAAATAAACAATAAAAAACAAAAAATGAAAAAAAAGAAATAATAAATAAAAATTAAAAAGGAAAAATAAAAATGAAAATTAAAATTAAAAAATTAAAAATAAAAAATAAGAAATCAAAAATAAAAACATACAGCATAAAAAACAAAAAAAATAAACAGTAACAAATAAAAATAAGAAATAAAAATTATAATTTACAAATCAAAAATGAAAAAATGAAAAATAAAAAGTAAAAAATAAAAAATAAAAAATAAAAAATAAGAAATTTGAAAAATTTTAAAAATAAAAACATATAACAAATAAAAAATAAAAAATGAAAACATAAAAACATAAAAATAAAAAAATTAAAATAAAACAATAAAATAATAAAATAATAAAAAGTAAAAACTAAAAAAGAAAAAGCTAAAAATAAAAAACAAAAAATAAAAAATACGAAATAAGAAATAAAAATAAAAATAAAAAATAAAAATAAAAAATAAACAAATTAAGAAAAATTAAAAAATTAAAAAATAAAAAACAAAAAATAAAAAATAAAAAATAAAAAATAAAAAATAAAAAATAAAAAAGGAAAAAAGAAAAAAAATTAGAAAAATAAAAACATTAAAAAATAAAAAATACAAAAATACCAAAATAAAACCATAAAAAAGTTAAAAAATTAAAATTAAAAAATGAGAAAATAAAATAATAAAAAGTAATAAGTGAAAAATAAAAAATAAAAAATACAAAATAAGTAAAAAATAAAAAACAAGTGAAAAATAAAAAACAAAAAATAAAAAATAAAAATGAAGATTAAAAACATAAAAATAGAAAAATAAAAAACAAAAACAAAAATTAAAAAATAAACATTAAAAATTAAAAAATAAAATTATTAAAAATGCAAAATAAAAAATAAGAAATCAGAAATTAAAAAATTAAAATTAAAAAATAAAAAATAAAGAATAAAAAATAAAAGATAAAAATAGAAAAATTAAAAACAAAAATAAAAAATAAAAAATAAAAAATAAAATACAAAAAATAAAAAAGAAAAAAATTAACACATAAAAAGTAAACATAACAAATATAAATTAACAAATAACAAATTACAAATTAAAAATTAAAAATTAAAAATTAAAAAATTAAAAATTAAAAAAGAATAAACAAAAATTCCACAAAATTTTGATAATTTCATAAATTATCACAGATTAATTGCATTCTCGTTATTTTAACCCACTTCAACCTACCACATAAAAAATATACCAACTTTAACCCCCTTCAACCTACATCAACCCACTTCAACCTACTTCAACCTATTTCAACCCACCTAAAAAAATACCAACTTCAACCTACCTCAACCCACCTCAACCTACTTCAACCTACTTCACCCTTTTACCCACCTAATTTACCCACGAAAAGAACATGCCCTAAATGTGTTGATTTTGGTGATCAAATGACATTAAGATCTATATAGTAGAACTTAATACTGCTGGAAAAAATTCCTTGATGGGTTCCATGGACTCAAAAATTTTGAGAAAGCCAATTTTAAAGGATTATTCCAATCAGCCCAAATCCTTGGGAAAGGCAATTTTAGGGGGGTTATGCCAATCACTTTGTGAGAATCTCAAGTCGAAAGGCTTACAGTTCACTTTCTGTTTGCAGGATCATATAGTTGCTAGAATTGAGGAAAGAATTGCTGCCTGGACGTTCCTGCCATCTGGTGAGTTGACACTATACCATGTTCCTTTAGCTAACTGATTTTGTTTCACTGTATAACTAAATTTTGTATAATATCAGAAAATGGGGAGGCCTTACAAATCATTCGTTACAAGCTTGTTCAGAGGTATGAACCGCACGTTGATTACCTTGAAGATGAGTTTAATCAACTACATGGTGGTCACAGGATTGCTACTGTTCTAATATACTTGCCTGATGTTAAAAAGGGTGGTGAAACTGTCTTTCCCCATTAACAGGTAACCATATTTGACAAAAGAATTCCATGTGAGTTTTGTTTTTTGGGTCATAAGTTTATTGAGTGTTGTTATCTTTAGCGGAAAGAGCAGCAAGAAAAAGTCGATAGCTAGTCTGATTTTGCGAAAGAGGGCTATGCAGGTATCTATAACCATGAACATCAGAGGAAGTTTGGTTAGCATGAAGATCTATTTTGCACTTACCTAAACGAATGCCTTTTATAATACCTCTTACAGTGAAACCAAATATGGGAAATGCATTGCTGTTTTTAGTCTGCACCCTAATGCTACCACTGATGAAATGAGCTTCCATGGTTGCTGCCCCATTGTTGACCCAATTAATGTATAAGGTCTTGATGATGACAATTCAAATGACATAGTCAATATGCATTGAGTTATATGTTATGCTTGAGTTGTATGCTAAGACAAGATCTGAAAAATACATAGAGCAGTTCGAATGAGTATAGAGCATCAAAGTTGATAATATGCGCAAGAATCTGAGAACACCCCCTCAGAGTAGTTCTGGGAGTGGAAGCATGGACCTGTGCAAGAAGTCCAACTGATAACAAGAGTCTTAGGCTTAGTATTCGTTTTATTTTTTTAGATTCTTGTTAATATGCCAATTGGAAGGTCTCTGATTTAGCATTCACTTTGAAAGGTTTTTGATGACTCAGAATACTGTCTCAGAATAGATCCAAGAGGCCAGGTCCGCAGTGTTTTGAGGCTGGGAATAAAAATTTGAATTTCAACATTTTTCTTAAAAGGATTTTGGACTGATGTTTTTCAGAAAACAATTGGAATTAATTTATGTCAGTCAAAATCTAAAACTATTTCTTCCCTTGTTTAAGAGACAAAATATTTTCCAAATATTTAATGAGATTTAATCCTATCTCACTTAAAGAAAAAATATCTTTCCTAAATATTTGATCTTATCTCCTAAGAAAAAAATTATATCCTCCAAATATTTGATCCTATCATATAAGGAAGACTGGTAACTCTCAGATTTGGGAAGGACTAAGAAAAGTGGAGATTGCTCTCATCGTTGGACGACAAGAATACTTATTCCACTATTTAAACGGCCAATTCCCTAAACTTTTCTGAAAGTTTTTCATGATTTTCAAGTGCTAAAATTGCTTTCCTGAGTCTGAATTTTTCTATGAGAAAAACCTTCAAAAGGGTGATTAATCAAGTCTTTATCATTGGCATAATAGGAGTTGTATTGTACCTTACACTCAGCTTATTATGAAGCATTCAAGTAAGGGGTTCTTTATCTCTTTTTCATCGTGATAAGAGGTTGTCCAAGTCTTGGTAGACGTTGGACGTTGTGTCCATAGAGAACATGTGGACGTTGTGTCCGTGAGTATCTGTCCAAAGTCTTGGGAGACTTTGGATGTGTGTTTGTAACGAGAGTCTAGGGTAGACTAAGTTACGTGTGTTACGATTGTAACATGTTCGGCCCGTTTAGTGAAAGGGTTGCTGAAATCTTACTGTGGTAGATCGTGGTTTTTACACCTCAGTTGGGCCAGAGGTGGTTTTCCACGTAAAAATATTATGTCTCCTTTATTGTTTCTACAATTATACTTGTTTTAGCTTTACTGCAAACACGCGTTCCAAACAGTTCTAAAGAGTGTTTTGAGAAAAATAAAAAAAACTCTTGTGTCCTTGTGTGAGTGAATCTAATAAGTGGTATCAGGACAGAGTTTTCACACCTAGGCTAACACCTTGAGAGATCCTAAAAAGATGAGTGTATCACAAGGAATCTTAGAGGGTCAATCTGTGACTCGACCACCATACTTTATTGGGCAACATTACAATTAGTGGGAAAACCGCATGAAAAATTACATTCAAGCTAATGATTATGAGCTGTGGATGATCATTGAGAATGGTCCTTACATTCCAATGAAAACCACAGAAGATGGCAAAATAGTTCCTAAGAAGTCAAATGAGTTTGACTCAGATGACTTCAAGAAACTGGAGAAAAATGCAAGGGCCAAGAAATTGCTATACTTTGGCCTTAGACCAGACGAGTACACTCGTATCTCAGAGTGTGAATCGGCAAAGGAGATATGGAATGCTCTTCGCGTGGCTCATGAAGGAACCAACCAAGTCAAACAGTCGAGGATCGAGTTGCTAATGAGAAAGTACGAACTGTTCAAAATGAGTGACAAAAAGACAGTGATGGATATGTATACACGTTTTACCCACATCACTAATGAGTTGAAATCCTTGGGAAAATCCTTTACCACCGAGGAATTGGCAAGGAAGATCCTACAGTTTTTGCCTCATTCGTGGGAAACGAAAATTACAGCCATCCAGGAAGCAAAGAAGATGGACGAAATCTCATTGAATGAGCTCATTGGGAACCTTCAAACTTATGAGTTGAGGAAAAACTCCCAGATGAAAGAGGAAAAAAAGAAAGATTGAGACCTTGCCCTAAAGTCCATGGGAAGTGATGATTCGGACTTGAATGAGGAAGAAATGGCCTTGATAACTCGTAAGTTCAAGAAAATCTTCAAGAAGGTTGGAAAGAGCATCAAGAAGGGGAGTACCAGCAAAGCGAGGAACAGTGATCAAGACCAAGCCTCTGGGTGTTTTAGATGTGGAAAGCATGACCACATTGTAAAATATTGCCCCATGCAGAAGGAAGAACAAGTGTCAGAACAGTTCTGAAACCGCGGAAAGAAGCCATAGCTTAGGAGTTCTGCCAAGCGGTTCACTAAAGTTATGGTGGCAGCATGGGGTGATACTTCAGAAGAAGAGGATAGCTCTCAAGACGAAGCTACTGCATTGGCACCCATGGCCAGAAGCGAATTCGAAGCTGACTCAGAATCGGACGAGAGCATGTCCCAATTCAAGGAAAAGGTACGTGGTTTTAACAAAGCTAAAATTCTAAAATTATTGCTTTCCTTAATGGATGAATGTGAGATAATAAGTACTAAGAATTGTATGCTTAAAGATACTTATTCCAAGTTAAAAAGGGATGTCCAAATGCTTGAAAAAAACCATACAAGAACTTGAGCAAGCAAATGAGATTCTCACGTCTAAACAAGATAAAAAAACTTTTGCCTTAAGCAGGACATTGACATGTTAAAAGAACTAATGAACAAGAGAGAAGAAGTGTTTAACACTGATCTCCTAAAGCTAGAAGAAAAGTCCCGAGAACTGGAGCTTAAGATAGAATTACTGGTGAGTGAAGACAATCAGTTGCTTGAAAAGGTTCATAAAGCCGAATCTGACCTTATTCAGAACAGGCACAGGAACAATTTCTCAAAAACACTCAGGATAGAAGCCCTGATAAATGAAAATAGTTAGTTGCTTGAAAAGCTCCATAAGGCCGAATCTGACCTAGTTCAGAACAGGCCCTGGAACAGTTCCTCAGAAGTACTTAATTGGTTAAACACTCACCATAGTCATAATAAAAAGGGACTAGGATTTGTGAGTAGGCGTGTTACTAAACCAGCAAACAAAAAATATGTTGGACTTCCAGAAAATATAATATGTTTTCATTGTGGTAAGACTGGTCATCATCGATATGCTTGCTCCTTGAGAAAAAGGGCCGTGGAGAGAAACTCAGTGTATGTTAAACAAATATGGATTAGAAAAGATGAATTAATCTCCATGTCAAAGAAAACGGGACCCAAGTGGATTTCGGTTCCCAAAACCAACACTTAGTTGTTTTGCAGGCTAAACTGAGAGGAGGCAACCAACTATGGTTCTTGGATACTAGTTGCTCAAGGTACATGACAGGAGATAGATCAAACTTCCTCTCACTTACAGCCTTTGATGGAGGGAGAGTGGCATTTAGCAATGACAAGTTTGAGAAAATTATTGGTGTAGGTAAGATAGGTAAATCACTCTCTTACTCTATTGATAATGTGTACTTGGTTGATGGGTTACAACATAATTTACTAAGTGTGTCTCAATTGTGTGATAGAGATAATCACGTTGAGTTTTCTTCAAATCAATGCTTGATTACTGATGTTAATTCTGGTAGTATTGTGTTGAGAGAGAAGTGACACAACAATGTGCATAAAGTGTGTGTTCTTTCACTTTCTCAAAATCATTTGACTTGTTTAAGTGCTCTTGATGAAGATGTTATGCTTTGGCACACGAGGCTAGGTCATGCAAGCCTTTCTCTTTTAAATAAACTTGTTTATAAGGACCTAGTAGTCGGACTACCTTCCATCAAGTACAATGATGACAACGTGTGTGACGCTTGTGCTAGAGGAAAATAGGTTAGGACTTCTTTCAAGTCAAAGAAATGTGTTAGCACTTCCCGACCTCTTGAACTACTACATGTTGATTTATGTGGTCCTATGAGGATCACAAGTAGAGGTGGGAAGAGGTATGCGTTTATTATAGTGGATGATTACTCTCGTTTCACTTGGACCTTATTTTTGACATCGAAAGATGAATCATTTGAGAAGTTTCTTATGCTTCTTAAGAAAATTGAAAAGAGAGTAGGACACTCATTGGTAAGTCTTAGGTCTAACCATGGCACAGAATTTAAAAACTCGAGCTTCATTGTTTATTGTAATGAACACGGTGTAGATCACAATTTTTCTGCCCCCAGAACACCCCAATAGAACGGGGTGGTAGAGCTTAAAAATCGTACTCTAGAAGACATGACTAGTACTATGCTAGTCGCTAGTGGTCTTCCTAGAAACTTTTAGGCAGAAGCATTAAACACATCGTGCTACATTATTAATAGATGCATGATCAGACCCATACATAACAAGACTCCTTATGAACTTTTCAAGTGACGAAAACCCAATATTATGCACCTAAGGGTGTTTGGTTGCAAATGCTATGTGCACAATAATGGGATGGAACCCTTAGGAAAGTTCGACCCTAGAAGTGATAAAGCCATATTCTTAGGGTGTTCCTCACACAATAAGGCATACAAAGTGTTTAACAAAAGAACCTTGTGTGTTGAGGAGAGTCTGCCAGTATTATTCGATGAAACTAACTCTATGATTGAGCATGATATGCAAGATGAAGAGTTCGAACTTGGTCTTGTAAGAAAAGGCCTCACGCTCACTCAAAACTCCATGGTGGATAACAATAAGTCTCTTGAAGGTGAAAAAAGTCCTGGATCTAAAAATATAGAAGGTGGGCAGGGAGCAAGCCAGTTAGGGGAAAGCTTTGCTGAACCTGATTTGGGACAGAGCTGACCTACTCAACCTGATCCTTCCCGAACAGTTATGGGAATAGGCTCCAGAATAGATCCAGAACTTGTTTCATCAAGTGTTCAGGAAAGATTGGAAAACATGTTTGTAGATTCATTTGCTCCACGACCCTGAAGGCACCAGAGCTCGCACCCTCCTGACTAGATTATATCTGATATTAATACAGGGGTGCAAGCTAGGTCTAAAGTCAGAAACTTTTGTGCTTTCTATGCCTTCTTATCTAACATTGAGCCAAAGAATGTTTATGAAACTCTTGCAGATTTTGACTGGGTTACTGCTATGCAAGAAGAGCTTCATCAGTTTGAAAGGGACAAGGTTTGGCACCTTGAACCACGGCCTAAAGACAAATCAATAATTGGTACCAAGTGGGTGTTCAAGAATAAATTGGATGAGTTCGGAATAATCACTCAGAATAAGGTCAGGCTGGTGGTTCAGGGCTATAACTAAGAGGAAGGAATCGACTATGAGGAAACATTTGCATCTGTTATAAGGATTGAGGCTATCCGGATCTTGGTGGCCTTTGCAGCCCACATGGAGTTCAAGTTATACTAAATGGGTGTTAAAAGTGTATTCCTCAACGGATACCTTAAGAAGGAGGTGTTTGTAAGCCAACCCCCTGGTTTTGAAAATCATGATTTTCCTAACCATGTGTTTAAACTTGACAAAGCTCTTTATGGTTTAAAACAAGCTCCTAGAGCTTAGTATGAACGCTTGTCAAAATTTGTAATTGATAATGGTTTTCAAAGGGGTAAGGTTGATAATACCTTGTTTCTTAAATCAAAGGAGGAACATTTGTTCATTGTCCAAGTATATGTCGATGACATTGTATTTGCTGCAACCAACAATGGTTTATGTGATGAATTTTCAGATTTGATGAGGAATGAGTTTGAGATGAGCATGATAGGCGAGCTTAATTTTTTCTTAGGCTTGCAAATCAAGCAAACCTCAAACGCAACTATGATACATCAACAAAAATATGCCAAGTAGTTAATTAAGCGGTTTAGAATGAAATCGGCTAAGCCTATAGACACACCCATTTCTCCTTCAACTAGATTAGTTGTGGATAATAGGAGCCCTTCAATTGACGAGAAATCCTATAGGGGCATGATAGGGTCGCTTCTATACCTAACCGCTAGTAGACGTAACATTGTTTTTAGTGTTGATTTGTGTTCTCATTTTCAGTAAATCCTACAGAAACACATTTGAAAGCTGTAAAATGGATTTTGAGATATTTAAAATACACCTCGGACTTAGCTTTATGGTATCTTCGAGGGTGCAATTTTGATCTCATTGGGTATGCGGATGCTAATTATGCTAGATTCTTGGTTGATAGAAAAAGCACATCAGATATGACTCATTTTCTTAGACCTTGTTTGGTCTCTTGGACAACCAAGAAATTACACTCTGTTGCCATGTCCACAGCAGAAGTCGAGTATGTGGCCGCTGCTTCTTGTTGTGCTCAACTGTTATGGATGCGACAGCAACTCAAGGGCTTTTGTGTTGACACTGGATGCATTCCTATTTTTTGTGATAACACAAGTGCAATTAACATTGCCAAAAACCCATGTCAACACAAAAGGACTAAGCATATTGACATACGTCATCATTTTTTGAGAGACAATGTTGAAAAGGGCTTAATTTCAATGAATTTTTGTATCACTGATAGACAAATTGCTGATATATTTACCAAGGCACTAAGTAAAGAGCAGTTTGAGAGGAATAGACTTGAATTGGGTTTAATTAAAAAGACTTGAGCATGCTTATTTATACCCCGATGATTGACTAGTGAAGGGTTTTTAGGCCAAATAAATTGTTACAATGGATACATTCAATTTTTGTGCTTTTACTGGCATATGTGTGAAACATAACATATTGACACTCGTTGAGGTCCAATGTAATTGTCCTTATTATCCTGAGACACCGAACATTTAGCGGTCATAACAAGGTCTGGGAATAGACCCAACCACTGTTTGTAAATTCACCAGACAAGTGGCGCCGCGGCAAGGTAAGTAGAAATTAAACTTTCCATTTCAAGCCCATCCGCCTACTTTCTCCTCTACATTCTCTCTCCAAACCCGACATCTTCGTCTTCTCTTTCCCTTCACACGATCGAAAATTACTATCTCTCTTCCTTTCCAAAACCCTAAACCCTAAAATCTTTCTTTCCAAACTTTTCAATGGTAAGCACTCATGGTGGCTCAGCGTCGACCAGAAGAAAGACCACGCGTCCACGCTCACTTCAGAGTCTAGTGTAAAGCAAAAGAAGTAGGAATTGGTTGAGCACTATTGTAACGCCCCATCGAGTGGAATTTCTTCTGGTATGGACCTTTCTCCCTCTCCCACTTACTCTATACCTTCTTCAGTATATGGGTTCTTGAGGAGTCTGGATGTGAGGTCTGTTGGTCTAAACCCTACAACAATTTCCACCATGAACCCAAATACCGGGTGGGAACTGGTTGTCTATGAACCGCCCAAAATTAAATTGGTGATAGGGGGAATTTCGACCGAGTCAGTCGAAAGTTCAAGTAATTTGGGGGTTGGGATGGGTGCTGAAGAACCTGCTCCTATTAGTGTTTTCATTGAAGATAGTGATGATTGGGGGGTTGGGATGGGTGCTGAGAAACCTATTTCTACTAGTGTTTTCACTGAAGACAGTGATGATGATGAACTGATTATACGGTTCAAAACGACCGTGAAAACCACTTCTCAATCAACCCTCAAACCAGACGTCAAACCCCAAAGAAAGACCACCACTACACCCAATGTCCCTCTCAATACTCTACTGTATCGACGTCAAACAAGAAGTTCGGGTCCTGTCCCTGTTTTACCACTACCAAAAGATGCAGTAGACACCCTTACTACAAAGAAGAAAATAGTCCGAAAAACACCTCTCCAAACACCCCTCAAAAGACCAGCCAAAACACCTCCCAGACCTGTTCTCTCCAAGGACCCTGTTCCTAAAAGGGCAGCCCCAGAATAGTCATCCAAATAGGTGGAAGAGTGTCCTGAACCTAGAAGAAAGAAAGCTAAAAAGAGCATGACACTCCCTGAAAGATACCAACACTTCCTCTAGAAATCTGTAGTCCGAGCGAAGGTAGTCAAGGTAGGTTATTTCCAGGAGCAGGGGCTTGAGGTGTTTCTAGAGAAATTAAAAGTTTAGGGGTGGTTGGATCTGTTTACTAACACTCAGAGAGGGTGTTCTATTCCTAAGTTGGCTGAGTTTTACGCCAACTGTGTGGTCACCAATAGGGTGGTGACAAGCACAGTTGGTGGGTATAGGATTCGATTTGATGCTACTGATCTCGGTGAGATGCTTGGTGTGACATCTGATGATTTTGATGTATATGTCCATGAGGACATGAATGTGTTGGGTGAGAAGAGATTGCTAGAGCTGACCCGGAACCTAGCCCAAGACCTCCAACTAAGTAAGTCCAGATCTGTACGTAAGGGGGAAATGATACCTTTACATCGCTTGTTATTTTGGTTTATAATCAAGAATGTCATTCCCCGGGGTCAGGGACGAAATTTGGCTGATCTTATGGACATGTGCCTTACTGATCTTTTGGATCGGGGTGAGAAAATCAACTTACCCGCGATAATGATCAGTCACATTAGACGTATTGCTAACACGTCCAAGGATCATGACATGGGGTATGGGCTCTTACTGACGTTTGTGTTTGAGCAGTTAGGGATTCCCCTGTAAAAGATAGTGAGCCTTCAGATCAATGATGAAATAGGAGGTAGTATTTTGATTGGGTGTGGCTTTCATGTGAAGAAAGGTAGGAGTGCCAGCTCAGAATAGGGGGTCCAAACACTTCGCCGCCCTGTTCCCAGTAAGGCCTCAACCTCCAGTACTCCCACCTTAAACACTCTCATGCAGGATCAGCTCTCCCTGAAGGGAGAAATTGCAGACATGAAGAGGGCACTAGCAGAAGAAAAGGAGCTCAACACCAAACGTCATGAGGATCTTCTGAGTGCCATCTTTGCCCTCACGGCAAAATTTCCTTCTCCTTCTTCTTCTTCCTGATCTTAACTTTGTCTTCTTTTCTTTCACCTTTGCTACTTATTTTGTTGTCCGCTCTTCTTGTTAATGTATGAACAATGGTGGATTATGACTGTTTCCTGGATGATTAATGCATTTTTGCCATAATCCCTGTTTGTTTATGTGCTACTTGTTTGTGCATGACTCGGATGGCCAATATCCTTACTGTATTGTATGCTTGAGTGTATCACTGTTATTTCCCACATTACCGCTTTGGTGGTGATTGCATCCACACTGGACTCAAACCTTTCGACCTATTTACATTTTTTCGATGATGCCAAAAAGGGGAAGATGAGCATGACCTTAGTCTTGACTAGTTTGCCCAGTTTAAGTTGACCTCTCACTCCTGTTTCTTTTTCTATGTGACTTGCATAAACTTTGACTTTGTCCATTCTGGCACTAGCCTATCTTTCCCTGCTAACAATAACGACTTACGGTCATTTCGTTTGCTATCATCAAAAAGGGAAAAATTGTTGACCCAATTAATGTATAAGGTTTTGATGATGACAATCCAAATGACCTAGTGAATATGCTGTGAGTTATGTGTTGTGCTTGAGTTGTATGCTAAGACAGGATCTAAAAAATACATGGAGTAGTTTGAATGAGTATAGAGCATCAAAGTTGATAATATGCACAAGAATCTGAGAACACTCCCTCAAAACAGTTCTAGAAGTGAAAGCATGGACCTGTGTAAAAAGTTCAGTTGATAACAAGAGTCTTAGGCTTAGCATTGGTTTTATTTTTTTTAGATTCTTGTTAATATGCCAATTAGAAGGTCTCTAATTTAGCATTCACTTTGAAAGGTTTTTGATAACTCAGAACACTGTCTCAGAACATGTCCAAGAGGCCAGGTTCGCAGTGTTTTGAGGCTGGAAATAAAAATTCGAATTTCAACATTTTTCTTAAAAGGATTTTAGACTGATGTTTTTCAAGAAACAATTGAAATTAATTTATGTCAGTCAAAATCTAAAACTATTTCTTCCCTTGTTTAAGAGACAAAATATTTTCCAAATATTTGGTGAGATTTAATCCTATCTCGCTTAAAGAAAAAATATCTTTTCTAAATATTTGATCTTATCTCCTAAGAAAAAATTATATCCTCTAAATATTTGATCCTATCTTATAAGGAAGATTGGTAACTCTCAGATTAGGGAAGGGCTAACAAAAGTAGAGATTGCTCTCATCCTTGGAAGGCAAGCATACTTGTTTCACTATTTAAGCAGCCAATTCCCTAAACTTTTCTCAAGATTTTTCACGATTTTCAAGTGCTAGAATTGCTTTCCTAAGTTTGAATTTTTTTGTGAGAAAAACCTTCAAAAGAGTGCTTAATCGAGTCTTCATCATTGGCATAATAGGAGTTATATTGTACCTTACACTCAGCGTATTTAGAACCATTCAAGCAAGGTGTTCTTTATCTCTTTTTCATCGCGATAAGAGGTTGTCCAAGTCTTGGTAGACGTTAGACATTGTGTTCATAGGGGACGTGTGGACATTGTGTCCGTGGGTATCTGTCCAAAGTCTTGGGAGACTTTGGATGTGTGTTTGTAACGAGAGTCTAGGGTAGACTAAGTTACGTGTTTTACAGTTGTAACGTATTCGGCCCGTTTAGTGAAAGAGTTGCTGAAATCCTACTGTGGTAGTTCGTAGTTTTTAAACCTCAGTTGGGCCAGAGGTGATTTTTCACGTAAAAATATTGTGTCTCTTTTACTATTTCTGCAATTGTAGTTGTTTCAGCTTTACTACAAACACACGTTCCAAACAGTTCTGAAGAGTGTTTTCAGAAAAATAAAAAAACTAATAGACACAATTCACCCCCCTATGTCCTTGTGTGAGTGAATCTAACACCCATAATTGAGGGAGAGAAGTGGTCTACAACCAAGTGGATTCGTGTAGGCCTTTCGACACACCCATGTCTGAAAATATATCTTGTCGGAGACTGTACCCTTGAAGACGTGGATTTTGCTATGTGGGGTCATGAAGGAGAGTGTCAAAAGAATCCTCTGTACATGGTTGGTGATGAAGAGACAAAGGGATACTGCAGTAAGAGTTGTAATGTTTGCTAATAATGCCTAGGACTAGATACGTTTTGTGTTTATTAGTGATCTTATTCTAACATATTTGTTTACAATACAATGACTGCAAGTAAAAAGAGATGGTTGAGGCTTGCACTGACACTAAATATTAGTGTTGTTTATTTACTTGCCATTCCTTCTTCCTCTGTAACCAGAGCCCTTGTTTCCTACATTGCTTGCGCAAATTTGCTCTACACCTTTACGACAAAGTTGCAAATATGTTCTTCTTTGACATATCCCTAAGCCTAGCGCTAGCAAAAATTCGAATTCAGGTCAATTTTGGATCATATAAATATACAATATCTAAAATTCGGACGAGAAATTAGTAACCATGCCCACTTTTTCCGGATTGGACAGGTCGAACAAGCCTATATTCGGATAAAAATCAGGTTAGTCAATAGAAATACGAAAAATTTCGTGTCCGAATTTAAAATTCGGATGAAAAATTTATTACTGTATCCAATTTTTTCAGATCAAACAAATTCCAATAATTGAATTAGACGAAATTTTGCCAGCCTATCTGAGCCCTAAATTGAACATTTAGGCTTCAAAAGAAAATGAAAAGTTCCCGCATAATTGATAGTCAACATGTTGTGGTTTTTGCTCTTTGATATACATCAAAAATCATAATTGTGGCACTAGTGGGAGAGTTGTGAGTTCTGACTGCAAAATTGATTTGCCCAAACCGTGTAACATGTGTTGCAGAGTTGTTAGATTGACATTTATTGATTATGTTGAATTTTTCCTACAATAATAATGACTGTTGAAGATTTATTTAAGATAAAATATGTCACGTATTTGTCTTCAAATCATTCCACCAAATATGTGGCACCAATTGACCCCTTTTTTAGCTAATGCATATCTTCTCCTATTTGTTGTCCTCAATTTGTCGCGAGATTCCCAACTTCTTGTTATGGATGTTTCTGCATGTGAAACTGACTAAATCGATTTACTGTTAAATTTGTTTTATAAGAAAATTCTACACTCCCTTCTTAGGGTTTTATCTTCTAAAAATCTTCTTACAGTATCATAACCGAATAGTCATATGTTTTTTCAATTGAGGGTAAATATAGGGCATCCTACTAGCTCTTAATATAAAGACTTATATGTGACGTTTGGTTGAAAGTAATGTAATCACTATGTAATGAAATCAACAATATGATGTAACTATTAGTGGAATGGAATAATAATTACATTATAACTACATTACCATGTTTGGTTGCAAAATTTTTACGATTGTAATGGAATGAATTCATTTACAAACAATACTTGGTTTTAAAATTGACGTGAAGTACTTGCAATTCAATTCACTTTTATTTTGCCTACTTTAATTAGTTGTAGATGTGTTGATAATTATCATCCAATATCTTATCATCATGATTATAGTGCTTCATATGAGACTTACTATACTCTATTTCCTTAACAATAACAACAACAATAACACCTCACAGTGTGGATCCCGCTTTCGCGGGGTCTGGTGGGATTCAAATGTAGGCAGCCTTACCTCTACTGGCATCCCTGCTCGTAGAGGGGTTGAATCCAAGAGACCCACAAAAATAAGATTTTGTGAAAACATTTTATCGAAGGAGGACTTTGTGAAAACATTGAATGGAAAAAAACACTAAGGATACGTAGTAGGAAATGAACTAAGAAATACCAATAAATCATGTGGCCGTAACTATGTAAACATAAGTACAACATAAGTACAACATAACAATGAAAAGTACTATACCTTAACAAACAAAGGTAAGCAAACAATATCTCTTCCCAAATATATGTATTACCTGCATACAAATACGACATATAAAAAAACCACAACCGAACCTACTTTAAACCACAACCAAATCAGGTGGGCAACTCCCTGTGATTTAAGATCCTAATCCTATCCCACTATAGTCTCCTATCCTGAGCCATATCCTCTGTCAATCTTACAACTTTCAAATCCTCTCTAATCACCTCGTCCAAACTCTTATTTGGTCGTCCCCTACCTCGTTTACCTTCGGGGATGATAATTCTCTCACATCTCCTCATTGGAGCGCCCACACTCCTTTTCATATGGCCAAACCATCTGAGCCTTATTTCTCTCATCTGCGGGTGCCATTTTAACTAAATCTCTGATTACCCCATTCCTAATTCTATCCATTCTCGTATAACCACACATCCACCTAATCATCCCCACCTCTACTACCATCAAAATTTGGGCCTGTGACTTTTTTATAGGGCAACACTCTGATCCATATAGTACCGCTGGCCTAACTACCATATGATAAACTTTGCCTTTCTATCCTACATGTATCCTCTTATCACATAACACACCTGAAGCATACTTCCATTTTTACCGACCTACATTTATGCACTGGTTAATATCTTTGTTAATATCTCTATTCCGTTGAATGATCGAGCCTAGATGTTTAAACTTCTCGATCTTTGGTATCGTCATCCTGTCAATGGTGACTTCTCCCCCCAAATCTTCCATTCTGCTGAAACAGCAATGTAGGTATTCAATTTTTGATCTGCTTACTCTAAAATCTCTAGACTCCGATGTATGTCTCCATTGCTCCAACTTGTCATTAACTCCCTCTCTGGCTTCATCAATAAGAACAATATCATCTGTGAATAATATACACCATGATAAGTCATCTTGAATCCCTTTTATAAGTTCATCCATAACTAAAGTTAAAAAAAGGGCGTAAAGTAGAACCCTAATGCAGGCCCATACAAATGTAGAAGTCATAAGTAGCCCCTCTTGGTGTCCTAACACTCGTCCTACCTCCCTCATACATGTCGTTATCACTCGAATATACACATGTGACATTTCTTTCTTTTATAAGCATCTCCATAGCACTTCACACGAAACTCTATCATATGCTTTTCCAGGTTTAGTAAGTAGAGACAGAACATGATGATGATGATGTGATAGAAAGACAGAGCTGATGTCTAGAATGTACAAAAATATAATTACAATACTATGCTCACAGTTTGAGCTAAACTTTATCTAATATAGAGAGGAGAGAGGGGGTAAGGGGGCTTCAAGCCTTTAAAAATGTGGTGGTGTAGTAGCAAGAGATAGGAAGTAGAGGAGGGACAATGGAGAGAAGAGAGAGAAGATCCCTAAATATAATAGCTTATAATTGGGTCGACTTTGATTTAAAGGTATGCAATCACAACAGTGCAAGAAAAGCTAAGTAATTGTATTTGCATAGATTGAGCTAAATATGATTGCAATGCAATCTTTATTACATCACTTAATAATAACCAAACATAATAATGAAATCATCATTACCATTTTGATTGCATTACCACTTTGATTATATAGAACCAAACGAGCCAATAGGGGGGTTTGGAGAATTGGAAGGAAACCCAAGCCTATATAAAGACTCAATTTTGCTGCTAGGCTGAAGTTCCACCCCAAGTTAGAAACTTTGCCTATGGGGTTTTCAGATTGAAAAGCAGCAAAGATGCTGTCCTCGCTCTATGCAAGTTAGCATTTACATCTTTGTTTAGTCCCTATTAATATTGGGCAAATGCGCATTTAATTACATTGTAGTATATGCAAATTAATTACCATTAATAATCATTCTCAAGTAAGAAGTCAACTTGTTTTTTTTTAAAGAGTTGACATCCAATTAAATTATGGCACACAGTGACACTTTGGAAGAGTGACACATGGCGTGAGATTATGAAAGTTTTTTTTAGATTACTAATTTTATTTACGCGTATATAAGTTTGACAATTTGGTATCATCAAGGAGCCTGGTTGTATGGTGTAAAGGAGAAGCTTAGTTGTATGTTGTGATGGTGGAACCCAAATCAAATAAATGTATTAGACGGGGATAAAAGAAAAGATTTCATTTGATTAATAATATATGGTCTGAATTTGAGGTGTTGGTTGGATGTTTATGACTTTTTTTGGGGGGAGGGGGCTCAGAAGTAGTTATTGATACTTTTTATTAAAACATGTGATACTGAATCGATTTGTATTACTAGAGACTGATTGTATTGAATTATGAAGAATATTACTGAATAGCATAAATGAAATATTGATGGTTGCTGAACTGTGATGAGTTGTGTTGAACTATGCAGAAGGATGTTGATTTTTATTGAATAATGTTATCGAATTGCATTCCTGGTAAGACTATGTTTTTATATGATTGATGCATCCTTTCTTAGGATCATTATATAGTGCTTTTATGATCTTCGTAACTCAGTTTTGCACCTTATTTGTACTATAGTATTCAGAAATAAAACACATAACAGTCGAAATTACATGAATTCAATTCCTATCTTCATTAACATCACCTTTATGATCACTTAGAAGTTTTTGTAATTATTACCATACTTGAAAGAAGCAAAATGGAATATATTGAGCGAGCAATTATCTCAACGAGTGCGATCTATCGAGTTCTTTAGTCAGACCGCCACTGACCTTTTTTATTTTACCTTGTTTGTCACTAAGGTTTCATTTAGGTCTAATATGCCACTAACAAATATTTTCTTGTCTAATATGCCACTTGTGGGTTCCATGGAATCGGCTATAACAGGTAATTGTAATTCCCTTATTTTTAAAACATTAAACCAAATTTTAAAAAATGAAAAAAGTTAAAAAATTTATAAATGTGATGTTTCACCTTCCCTCCTTCTATCTCCCTTCACGATTATGCTTGCCATATGACCTAAGCATATACAATTTGCTTTCAAACTCTAGATCATAATCTACCTTTAATCATAAAAAACTAACATCCTATTATGAAGAAGATCAATTCTAAGTTGATTTCATCCAAAATTGTGCTGTTTGATCAAGAAGGAGACATCCGGATCATCAGATATTTATTTATTTATTTTTTTGGAAATGAAATGTTCCAACAAATGCAATGTTCAATCAAAGAATGTATAATTTGGTATATCAATATATGAAAACTTGAATATAAGCAGTTAGTATAAGTAATTTTCTTATGAAACTCTGGTTTGGGGTTGAAAGTTGTATGCAAAAAAAGGCTTGCTTCTAAACTATCAATTACTTTATGTCAAAGTATGATTTGTGAATGGTTGAATTCGGGTTTGTAATTATACGTATTTAAGTTTTAAACCCAATTGTAAATATGTATGCAATAATGGTAAATAAATTTTATTTTTTAACTAAGATTTGATTAGTTGTTTTGGTAAGTAATCTGAATTTTTTTGATAAAGAACTGCCTATTTTCAGCGTGACTAAATCGTGGAGATTTTTCTTAATTGTTATTTGCTAATTGCAGAATGTCGAAGAAGGTAATGTTGTACGTATATCATGGTGGTTGTTTTCAAAGGATGCCCCATTTGGTGGATTGTGAGGGAAATATTAGTGAGTTTGAGTATGGTTCTAAAAAGCTAAGCGTCGACAATATTAGAGATAAGATTGTTCCATTGGGCTATTTAGAGAGAATAATTGAAGATATTTATTTTAGCAATGCTAATTTGGCCTTTGAAGAGAGTTTAGTGGCAATCAATAGTGAGACAGAGGTGGATGAGCTATGATTTTAAAGCTCAATTTTAGAGTATGTTTATTTGTATGTTGAGCACAATGATTAAACAAAATCAGATAGTGATGATAGTGATTCAATGGTTGATGATGGCTATAATGAGTATGGGTTAGAAAAAAGAACCTTCCCAGTAGTGAAACAGATAAAGATGGTAATGATGAAAGAAGGAAAAATGAAAAGAACAACCATATACCCTAGGTACAAGAAAAGAGCAACAAAAGATGGGGTACATTTGGAAGGGGGCATGTTATTTATAGAATAGATAAAAAATAACTTAGGGAAGTCATTGAAGATTATCGATTGTATAGTAGATATAGTTTAAAAACAGTCAAGAGTGACACAGACAAACTTTATTTAGTTTGCAAAGTGGAGGGGTGCAAGTTGACTTTGTTTGCTTCAAGACCACAAGGGTAGAAATCGTTTCAAGTTAGGGACATGCCTAATCCTCATACTTGTGTACCTTATAGTTTTGAGAGAGGAATAAGGAGGATTTCTAGCAATTAGTTGACCCAAAATCTAAGGAGAAGTTTAGATTGCAACCAAGTTTGAGGTTGAGAGAGCTATAAGACATTGTGTAGAAGAAGCATAACTATAAGCCGTCAATGTCTACTTGTGTAAAGACTCGAACGAAGGCTTTAGCATCCATCCTAGGGGATTATAGTGAATATTTTGACATAATAAGAGCATATGCAGATGAGCTCCTCAATAAGAACAAATGTTCAACTGTCAAGATTGAGATGCAAACAAAACACATATTTCAAGATCATCTACATTTTCCCTGGTGCTTTGAAGACGGGATTCCTAGATGGATATAGAAAAGTTATGTCTATATGTGGATTTTTCTTGAAGGGCCATAGGAATGACCACATGTTATATGCCATTGGTTGAGATGCAAACTACCAAATGTACCCCCTTACTTAGAGTGTAGTATATGTGAAGAGTGAAGAGATATGATTGTGGTTTCTATAGTTCTTGCATGATGACTTGGATGTGGGGGATGGACAAAGATGGATTATAAAGGTAAAATTTGATGCTAATGTTTATTTTATATTTAACTCTACATATTCATATTTTATGTTCACAATTAATGGCATTCTAGTTTAATTGTTGTTTAGGGCATTGTCAATGCAATTGCACATTTCTTACCCCAAGCGGAACATATATTATGTGCACGGCATGTATATGAAAATTTGAGGAAGAAATACAACGTGTTGCAATGTAGAGATGTGTTTTGAAAAATTGCAAAGTCATCTAGTGAGGTGCACTATAATAAACGTGTGAAGAAGATGCAAGATCTTGATACTGGTGCATGAAGGTTATTGGAAAGTAGGGCCCCATGCATTTTTGTAGGGTATTCTTCAAAGAATATGCTAAATGTGACTCTGTTGACAACAACATGATTGAGATCTTTAATGCATTCATCATAAAGCATAGACTTAAGCCTATTACTATCATGCTTAAAGGCATCTTCTGCTCCATCAGGACTGGGGTTGCTTCAAAGAAGAAGATTGCTTATCGTTTAGATTAACCTGTATACCCTATGATTCTGAAGAAGTTAGATGATGCATAGTGAATTCCATTTGACCAAATATACGTGAGAAATCTCTGAAGATAAGCCCAAAAGATGTTGAAGATCAATCTCCCTAAGAATGAGCCGCGAGAGAGAGAGAGAGAGAGAGAGAGAGAGAGGGGGGGGGAGAGAAAGAATCCCTAAATAGAAAAACTTTCTAATGAAATCACATCAATGCTTGAGATAGAGAACCAAGAAATAAATCAAAGTGGATATATTTAGATTAAAGGTTAAACCACCACCTAGATTAAATCAACTCACCCTTTAACCCTCTAAAGCCTTAGCACTAAGAATTAGATCAAAGGGATGAACTCAAATCACCACCCTCGTTAGAGAGATAAAGAATTTGAGATTTTGAGTAAAGCACCAAGCTTGAAGCTCTCATATTATTCATTAAGTCTGAATTTTTATGGAGGTAATTGGGTCTATAAATACTAATTAGAGGGAGATTAACAGTTACATTAGTGGGAAAGTGGGTAAATAGGGGGCTTACAAAATATCCTTGAAAAATAAATCAAGATACTTAAGATAATTACAATCAAGAAGAGCTGCATTTTCCAGGATTCATTCTCCATCTTCTGGAGACCTTCAGAAGGCTCTACTCTATGTACCAATGGAAGTTCCACCACTTCGCAAATCTCCCGTTGAGTGTGTAAAATCACCACATACGACTTAATCTCCAAGATTACAATTGTATCCTCCTTAATTAAGCTCATATTCAAAACCATGCATTTTCTAGCCTTGGACCGACCCTTGCTTAATTAACAATCCATAACTTTCTCAATATTTGGTGTTTAAATATGATTCAAGGCTTGTTGAAAAATAGACTCCTAGGGCTTTCCATCATGTATAATATACAAAACTTGGAGCCCATTTGCATGGCCAAAGTGGCATTGAAGTGTTTTGCCCAAAGCCTGAAAATGAGCCAATTTGGTGGTTTTGGAATGATAGAGTAGGTAATCTCCTTATTTAGGTCTACTAGTTGCCCAACCACCTTTACTAAGCTTACCTGGACCTTCTCAAGGGCCTTAAGTCAATATTAACATAGGGGAACCTAGTCCTTGACCTAGGGTTAACATTAGATCCTTACTAGTGAGAGTAGGCCCAAGCTTAGAACTTGCTTCGCATCAACCCCTCCCCCTTAAAAAGGGTTTAACCTGAAATCCTTGCATTTGTAATCCAAGTATAGCACTCTTGATAACTTGTTGCACCCACTAAGTTTAAGAAAACTCATTATGCTAAGAGTACAACCATTCTCGAACATATATGAGTCTATTAAACATTTTAATATACTCATCATAACTCATCTTAAAATGGATTCTCTTATCATTCACAAGCTTGACTTGTAAATTCACTTTTAAGGGGAAAAGAGTCGAATGATATTTGTGCCAACAAGGGTGAGATTTTCACATTTGGCTTGGAAAGGCAAACGATTTCTTTATGGAGCTTTAATTTTTATGGGGTTTAAGGTTGAGGAGGATTTAGGAGATTGTGAGTAAGAACTTGGTCATAGAAATTGGGTCTCTTATGAAAAATAATCTTGGGGCCAAATTTCAATTGTCTCCCAAGAAATAGATACTAAGTATCCATGGAAAACATATCATATATAGCCTTATTCCTGAGCTTGCTTATTTAAAATGAAAGTAGGCTTCCTTAGTAATGTTTGCCTCAATTCTCAAATTAAGAAAATGGAGAGGATAAGTGTGAGATTGAGAGACAATAGGTAGTATAACCTCAAAGTTGGACTTTGACTCAACTTCTTTGTCCTCAAGATCCAAAATGATCTTTTTTTTTTTCCTTGGCCTCTTCTTGAACCTTGGCAGGCTCTCATTCCTTTTGAACTTGAACTGAAACCTCCATAGCTTCTTCAAAATAAGGAATTGGTGTAGAAGCCATTTGAATGGAAGATTCAAGAGAGCTCTCATCCATGGCCAAGCTATCTCTTGCTTCGTCAAAACTCAAAATAGGCCCATTTTCATCTTGAATCAACATCTTCTCCTGGGGAATAATTGATTTTTCTTCCAAGAGTTCTTCTTCAATGAGTTGATATGGGTTAAATCTTACATCTATGTGTGACTTAAGCTTAGTTCAAGTCTTGATTTTTGGCTTGTATTGAAGAGCTCTCTCCCTCTTAAGGCATTTAAACCAATAGTATGCATAACCTTGGAGTTTTTGAATAATTATCAAGAAACTCTCTTCATCAAAATATTCTTTAGCCTCAAAATAATCTTTAAGTATTTAAACCCATCTCAAATAGATTGTAGGATCCAAACTAATACCATCGAAGCAGGGAGGCTTTTTCATGGCTTTCTTCTTTTGAGCAATTTGGTTGCTAAGCTTTCTTACTTGAGTTTAAAGCTCAACAATGGCCTTATTTATCTCATGAGCTAGTTAAGAAGCATCTCCTTTATTGACTATGATTGGTAGTTGGTGAGGTGAAAAGAGGAGAAAAGGATGGAAATAGAGGAAGCACAAGCGTGTTGGAGGAGCACGGATAAGAAAGCAGTGAAAATGAGGGGGCACGGAGGGTCGTATTAGATCCCTGGAATAGGATACAGGAGTGTAGGAAAGGGGCATGGCCATGCCAGGTAGCACGAAATGGTCGTGCTAAATTTCTAGATCAAAATTCCAAAGTGTAGGATTTTGACATAGGCATCCCAAGTGGCACAGGGTGGCACTGCTAAATTTCTGGTTTTGTATTTTTAGCGCTTTTTGTGAAGTTTTAGGGATGTGTTTAGATTGGGGATTGTGTTTGGACTATAATTATGGTTCTTTATGGACTAGATAAGAGATCTAGAGAGGGAGAACTAAAGACAAAAATGGCATTGAAAATAAGAAACTTTAAGCAAAACCAACACAAAGATTAAGGATTTGATGCTTACCAAGATGTAAGAATTTTTTGCTCTGATACCAAATTAATGCATGGTGAATTCCATTTGATCAAATAAAGGTGGGAAATCTTTAAAGATGAGCCCAAAGTGTGTTGAAGATCAATCTTTCAAGAATGAACCAAGAGAAAGAGAGAAAAGAATCCCCAAATAAAAAAGCTCTTCTAATGAAATTGCATCAATACTTGAGATAGAGAACCAAGAGATAAATCCAAGAGGATATATCTAGGCTAAAGGTTAAACCACCATGTAGATTAAATGAACCCACCCTCTAACCCTCTAAAGCCCTAGCACCAGGGACTAGATTAAAGGAATGAACTCAAATCACCTACCTCATTAGAGAGATAAAGAATTTGAGATTTTGATAAAGCACCAAGCTTCAAGCTCTCATATTATTCATCAAGTCTAAATTTTTATGGATGTAATTGAGTTTATAAATACCCAATTGGAGGAGGATTAACTATTATACTAGTGGGGCAAATGGGCCAATAGGGGGCTTACAAAACATCTTGAAAAATAAATCAAGATGTTTATGTTTAAGATAATTACAATCAAGGTGAGCTGTATTTTTCAGAATTCATCCTCTATCTTCTAAAGAGGTTTGAGAAGGCTCTACTCCATTAATGGAGGTGCTGCCACTTGGCCTAGGGAGACGTAGACCTTGACGTAGACCTAGAGTCAACATTAGACAAACCTGGTTCAAGAACCTTACTAGTGAGAGTAGGCCCAAGCTTGAAACTTGCTCCACATCATCAGAGAAGGGAAATTATCAATCAACGTTGTGGCAAGCAAGCCTAGGAGGTAATGATATGTACAATATAAAGCATGTAGTGAAGGATTTGTGGGGGACGTATTGGATTAAGACTTGCACATGTGAAGAATAGTTGTTGAGTGGTATCCCCTGTTATCATGCGTTAGCAGTGATGGGGGAAGAGAAATTAAATCCAATTCAATTTGTTCAGTTAAGAAACACTTACACACATAAGTTGCAACCTATGGATGGTTCAAACATGTGGCCTCCTTCTCAACATGATTCCATTGTTACTCCCAAATTCTCATACACTGTATGGAATTGTACCATGATCTGGAAGGACAATCATGCATACTGCTTGTGGCGACTTCTGCTATAACAAGAAGACATGTAAGCAAAAGACGCCACTAATGACATTATTTAATTTCTCTCATAGTTGTCTTAATTTTTTTTTCTTTTTTGTAAATAAACAAGATGACATGTAAAACCCTTTGTTGTAAATAATATAGCTATTCATCATATGTATTTTCGTTTTTTTTTTTTCCAGCCCTCAGTTGCTCTTCATCTACTATTACTGGCTCTGTTCATGCCAGTGGCTCTTTACCTAATCCTCCTCTAGTTGGTTCTATAACTGCTACTAATGATGCTGCCACTGCTCCTTAAGATGGTGCTGAAGTTAGTGGTCAATCATTTTGGGTTCCTAATTCCTTTTATCAATATCAAGTTAGAAAGCTCCCAGCTAAGAGAGCACCAAGGAGTTATCAAATTGGGGAGATCATTCCAACCTAAGAAAGCTAAGCATTTTCCATTTGGGATGTCCGAACATACAAATGCTAATAGTTTTTTTTTAGGGAAATTGCGGATATTAGGGAGCTATATTTGTTTATTTTTTATTTAGATTTTGGTTTTGTTTCATTTAGTTCTTTGGTCTTGCTTAATAGGCTTTTTGGGCAAATTTAGGGTTGCTTGGTCTTGCTAAGCTCATGAGTATTTGAACTGAGTTATACCACTTGAGTCGATTAGTTTTGCAATAATGTGCTTACCTAAGCTTATTACTTTCAATATAGTGCATTTAAATATGATGTTGCTTAGATCATTTTTTTGGATATCTCATATATGGTGCTGTGATTTGTGTAACAAGCCAAATGCTAAGCTTATGACTTTCAATTTTATATTTAAACAACCAAAAACTTGTCAAGTTGTGCAAATCATATTGTGTTAGACATTCCAGTTGGATATATTATGCATCAGTTTTTTGGACATCTCAATTTGATATGGTGCTCATTTGATCATTGTTTTTGACATCTCAGTTTGATATATATATGCATCTCATATTATTTGTGCATCTGATATTTACAGATGATATTTCCAACAACTGATATATTTACATCAGCTTATTACAGTCATTATAGTAATTGCATTCCAATAACTAAAAATATATTCCAATAATTGATATTTGCTAAGGTCACAGCATCATGAACAACCAAAATTTCAACCAAAAGTTTAACCAAAACTAAACTGGTTAGCTTGGCGTATAGGCAACCAAAAATAAACTGATATAAGCATCATTTTACTTTTGCATCAGTCATGATCAGCTTAATTCAAGCCATGAACAACCAAAAGTTCAGCCATGAATAAGCACATTTAGATACCAAAGCATATTCTATTAATCAAATGGGTTGTTTACATTCAAGCAAAATTAAAACACATCATCCGCACTAAAAGCCTTAAGTACATTACAGAAAATTTGCCAACAAGCAATCATCTGCCAAATTAAAGCCCTAACTACATCATTTGTTGCTTTCGATACATATATTTCAACCTAACCAAAACTAAATAATTATTGACATTCACCCCTTAGCAAGCCATCTTCTATTGTACCATGCTTTGACCCAACATCCTCCTCATATCACGTCAACAATCACAATTGACCCCAAAAAAATTTCTACTTTTGCCACCCTCACATCTTCTACATCCTTCTACCACCACCAACAGTATAGCCTGCCGCAACACTAACAACGAACAACAACACTGCCCACATCACTGAGCTCTCTCTGTTATGGCATGCTTTGACCTCTATTTTCAATGCACTGTTCCTCTGCGTTGTCTTTGCCAAATTTTGTTTGTTAGCTTCTTAGTCTTTTATTTGCTTCATCATCTGTCATTTTCTATAAGTAAAATCTTATTCTTTACTATTAAACCCACTACATTTGATCTCCTTGGCGCAAAGTGAATCATCCATCCATTGGAAACAATCACATCCCCTAAGTTTATCAAATCTTTTGCACATGGCATACCCTCAAATTGGATTTTTCACAATCATGCTAGTTCTGATCATGCATCTGAAACCACAATGGCATATCCTCTCACAATCAGAAAAACAAGGGCATGGTTGGTATGCATGTGTCGGACTTCTCGCAGCTGAACCTGACATGTTTTTGACAACTGGGTTTCGAAATCAAATGGAGATTTCAAGATTGTATGCAATTTTGCTGAATTGGGCGTGAACGAGGGAAGTTTTGATGAGAGGATTGGGGTTTATTTGATTTTATATTTTCTAACCCATTCCCCCCCCCCCTTTCTACATTCTCGATTTCACTAAAGTTTTCAAAATAAAGAAATTACAATTACCGACTAGAGTTAGTTCCGCGGGACCACAAGTGGCATATTAGACAAGAAAATATTTGTTAATGACATACTAGACCTAAATGAACCTTAGTGACAAATTAGATAAAACTAAAAATGTTAGTGGCAGTTTGACTAAAAAACTACAAGTTAGCTCAATAGTTTCAATTACCTTTCCATTAAAGTTGTAATTGTTTCGAATTGCTAGATCATCTTTAATTGGTGAGCATTATTCATAAATAGTCTATCCCATTTGTAGCTCACAAAATGTGTCTCTAACCATATGTATTTGTGTATACATATATGTATGTTTATATATATATATATATATATATATATATATATATATATATATGTGTGTGTGTGTGTGTGTGTGGGCGCATACATAGCAAAACTACATTTCATTTGATAACAAAATGAAATGTGGTTTTTTCATGTATTTGACCATTTATGTATCTGAAGATGGTGATAGATTTAGATTATATTGGTTGTGAAAAAAATATACATGTGCATGTGTGTATACACACACAAACATAGCAAAACTATATTTCATTTGATAACAAAATTAAACATGGTTTTTTTCATGTATTTGACCATTCATGTATCTAAGATGGTGATACATTATTCGTTGTGAAAAACTAAATACTGTTATAGACATTACATTGAACTTGAAATTATTATTTGTAATATTCTTTTGATAAGTTGAGCAAAGTTTCTATTTTTTCTTTCATTTACTTGACGCATTCGTGTATATAGGAAGAATACATTATATAAGGTAAATATGAATTATATAGTACACTGAATTTAGGATACTTAAACATGTAAAACAATTAAAAATAATATGCCAATCCGATGATGACAGATATTGTCCAAAAGTCCAAAGAACCTATGTACTCAAGTTTTGCATATGGTATGTGATATAATATGATATGATAATATGTCTGCATTTGAGTTTATCCCTCCCTCAATGGAAACGTGGGCCAAGCAGAGAAAGAGGAACCTCATTGCAACAGTGACTTTGAAAGAGAATCGTCCATTAAATTCCGTGGGTGCCCCCTTTGTGATACCCGACAAACAACGCCATTTCTTGGTCTCCACCATCGATTCTGCACCCCCTCCACCCTTTCCATTGCAAAAAAAATCACATTCTGAATCCTATTATTTGGTTGGCAGTCATGGAGTTTCAAGTTCTGCTCTTACTTTGCTGCTTCTCGTTGCTTCTCTTCTTACCTCACCTCTCTCATGGAGGATGGTTCAACAGTATCAACAAGTACCACCCCTGCCCCCAATTTTTCACTCTGTTTCGCTCTGTTCTTCGTTTGCTAGATAAGGTGACGTCATTTGATTATGGTTCTCAAATTTCCGCAGCAATCGTAGATCATTGCTGAGATTGAAGATGGAAAATGTGACTCCTGTTCGATTTGATCCAAGTCGCGTTACTCAACTTTCATGGCATCCCAGGTGTAATTTCTGTGCCCCCTTCTCTCTGATTGCTTCCACTATGTCAATGGTGTTTTTCTGTTTTCTGTGTTTCTAATTCACAGGGCATTCCTGTACACGGGATTTCTGACCCATGAAGAATGTGATCATCTGATCAAACTGGTCAGTGTTTATCATGGGCTCTTCAATTCCTAATTTCTGATTATCTTGGTTAGTATGAAATTTGTGGGATTGATTAATAGGCCAAGGACAAATTGGAGAAGTCAATGGTGGTTGATGATGAGACCGGTGAAGATGTAGAGTCTGAGATCCGGACCAGTTCTGGCATGTTCCTGTATAAGGCTCAGGTTTGTATTTTGCAAAACGACTGCATTTTGATTGCTCAAGAATTAACTCCACTTAAAATACGCTTCCTTATGCAATTGATTTTCAAGTGTGCATGCGCAAAACATTCTCATTATCTTGTGCAATAATTAATATTTGGGGGGGAGGGGTGTGGTGGGGCGCGCTGCATTTTGAATATGAGGCCTTTGGGTCAGAGAAAGATTTGAGAACATGTTCAAAAACCACCTCTACGAAATATGTAGTTGATAGTTGAAGGTTTATGAATAGGTTTTATTGACTAACAGAATGTTGTAGTCTCTCTCTCTCTCTCTCTCTCTTTTTTTTTTTAAACAATATATTGTTTATACTTTAGTAGCTTATACTTAGCTCTTTTCAGCATGGACTTTGTGAACTAATTCATATTTTTAGTCGTATCCATTGATTAACTAGATTCTGGTCAGATTGTAGTGAATTTAACGCAGATCGTTTAGCTCTGTTTTCTTGGTAGAAAAGGCTTTCAGTTCACTTTCTGTTTCAGGATGATATAGTTGCTAGAATTGAGGAGAGAATTGCTGCCTGGACATTCCTTCCACCAGGTGAGCACTGACAGACAATGTGTCTCATTAACCTGATCTGTTGGTTTCCGGCTTTGTTTCACTGTATAAGTGAATTTTTTTTCATATCAGAAAATGGGGAGGACTTGCAGATCCTTCGCTACGAGCTTGGTCAGAAGTATGAACCACACTTTGATTACTTTGTTGATAAGGTTAATCAACAAATAGGTGGCCATAGGAGTGCCACTGTTCTTATGTACTTGTCTGATGTTAAAAAGGGTGGTGAAACTGTCTTTCCCGAAGCAGAGGTAACTATATTTGAAAAATAAAATAATCCATGTGAGCTTTGCTTTTCATGGGTAACAAGTTTATTCAAGAATGTTTTCTTAGGGAAGAAAGAAGCAACTTAAAGACAATAGCTGGTCTGATTGCGCAAAAAAGGGCTATGCAGGTATCCATAACATCTTCATCATGCATGACTGTGGTAATATGATCAATGATTCCTAGCTAAATGCCAACCATGCTGCTTCATAGGAACTTTGATTACCATGAAGATCCCTAGCACTTGTCTAAACCAATGCCTTTTATAATACGTATTGCAGTGAAGCCAAGTAAGGGAGATGCATTGCTGTTTTTCAGTTTGCACCTAAATGGTACCACTGACGAGATGAGCTTGCACGGAAGCTGCCCTGTGATTGAGGGGGAGAAATGGTCTGCAACTAAGTGGATTCACGTTCGGTCTTACGGCAGATAAATGACAGAATATATGGATTGGACAGATGAAGATGTGGACTGCGCTCAATGGGCGCGCAAAGGAGAGTGTTAAAAGAATCCCCTGTAGATGATTGTCGATGAACAAAGAAAGGGACGCTGCAGGAAGAGTTGTAATGTTTGCTGATAATAATGTCTAGTAGTAGATCAGGTTGACGTTTGTCAATGATCTTTTGTCATGAGACATTTGCTTATATAATACATTGACACAATCACACATACTAGTAGTGCTGTTTCCCTGTTACTTGCTATTCCTTCCTCCATGGCCAAGAACTCTGTTTCTTGGTACCCAATTTCTAGCCAGACTACAAATTTTTTTTTTTCTTCTTTTTTTAATTTCAGTAGAAATTTGCTAGATATTTTCTTGACTGATATACTTCAGGAGTCAAGACCATAAAGTCCCCTTCTAGGCTTAAAAAATATATAAAAATGTTCTGCGAGGTATAGAGCCGAGGTGTCCTGAATGTTTGTGGAATATACCAAAAGTCACTGTTTTGGCGGCTTCAATGAGACAATGCGATACAGTACGGTCGACCCGAAATGTGTAAAACGCGGGAAATCGAGAAGGGACCCCATGCGATAATAACATTTCTTTGGGTGCGTCCAGTTTTTTTTCCGGCCTATTTCTAGGAAAGTGTCGTGTTGTGAAGAAATTTGTCAAAAATTAAGAAAAAATTGTTTATTATGCTTACTTATCGGAAATTAATTATGTAGACATGTATTTTTATTCACAAATCATGTTGATTAATGATGAATTCAGCTTATATTTTTTCACCTACACACAATACTTAACATCTGGTATGCTCACACAGTACATTAACTTTTCATTATTTTCCAAATTTAGGCATTGCTCTTCCATTACCCGCTTCTTGTGCAAAACTTTGTTCAATTCCTATTGAGTTGATTTTCTTTTTTTAATCAAAAGCCATATATCAAAGGAATTTTATATGGTGAAAGAGCATTACTAAATTTGTATATGATTTGTTTTTGAATTGTTAAATTTATATATGATAATAATTTTTCAGATACTCATTTTTACTTTTTGAAAATTGGAAAATAAGGTGTAACTAATTAAACTAGTTTAAAATCGCACACAATGCATGCTACGCAATTAAATGACTTGTTATTATTATTAAGATATATAAAATATATGAATATAATATAATGGTAATATATAAGTATAAAATAAAAACCCAAGTAAAATAATGAGTTATTTACTAGTCAAAAATTAAGATTAGTGCATGATTACAAAAAAATAATAAAATTGCCAGATTCTTAATGTCATTATTTATTTTGAAGAAATAAATTACAAACACATATAAGATTGATTAAAAAAACACCCCACATATATCACAACACACCCCATCGTCATCGTATTGATGTACAGATGACATGATTTGATTACATTGATTATATATATTTTTGACAAATTACCCCCTTGTAGGTAATGATATCCCAAGCTTAAATCACTATACTACCATTTGTTTTAAAATGCAGGCACTTAACATAATGCTTCATAAAAAATGATTGTCTTAAGGGCATTCAACTACGGGAAATTTCATGGTTATCCTTGGAGTGCAGTAAATGCACTTCCGACTTGTGTATCCTAAACATATACACGAAGATCATACTTAATGTATACCAAAAAATACTGTTTGAGCTACTTAGGCATACATTAGTGTGTTATTGTAAATGCTATACACCAAAGCATAGTTAATGTACACCAAAAAATGTAACTTCAAAAACGTACCAAAATATAGTTATTGTAGACCAAAAAAATCATTTAAAAAAAAGTTATATTCATTAGTGTATATTAGTATGCTATTGAGTATTAAAACTGGTTCTTTCTCTTTTTGGATGAGTGTTAGACTTGGCCTGGTTCATCCTACTTGCAGTCTTTGCCAAGGTGATTGCTTCTTGCATTACTTGTTCTTATGATGCTCCGAGGGTCTTTTAGCATTCCTTGCGTTTATGAATGTCTCGGGTTAGCTACATGGTGTTAGGGTGTGTCGTAGCGTTCCTGTAGTGAGCCACCTTTTCTTTGCGGATGATAGCCTTATCTTCCTTAGGGGTACAAAAGAAGAAGCTCGATGTGTCTGAGGTGTGCTTGCCCATTATGAGGAACTTTCTAGTCAATAGATCGATAAATTTTGAAAAATCAAAGATACTTTTTAGTTATAATGTTAGGGAGAAGGTAAGGAACAATATCTTGGATGAACTGGCATGAAAGAAATGGGGGATCAAAACAAGTGTCTGGGTTTACATATGTTTGTTAGATAGTCAAAGAAAGTGTCTTTAGACTACCGAAACAGAGAGTGCAAAAGAGGGTGAAAGGGTGGAAGGAGAAAATGCATTCTAGGGCTAGAAGAGAGGTGCTTGTGAAGGCAATCATACAAGCCATCCTGTCATACATTATGAGAGTTTTCAAGCTCCCCTAAGGCGTTTGGCGAAGATGTGCATGGCATGACTAGCCGATTTTGGTGGCAGGGTGACAAAGAGAAACAGGGTATCAACTAGATAAAGTTAGAAAGAATTATGCGATCCTAAATATTTAGGAAGGATGGATTTTCATGATATGGCTGCTTTCAATGATGCCATGCTTGTACAAAGATAAATATAAAGGATTTTAATTTAACCCTGATTCCTTAGTGGCTCAAAATTTGAAAGCATGGTACTTTCCACATGTATCCTTTCTGTGTACACAATTAGATTTTACTGCAAGCAGTACTTGGGCAAGTGTGCTGGTCGACAAAGATTTGTTAATCAAAGGCTTGGGGTGGATTGTTGGTGATGGGGAAGATGTAAATACGTGGAGTGATGGCTGGTTACCTGAGCCGAATTCTAGGATTTATGAAGTCAATATGGTAGTTGATAGTTTTGAGAGTACATGAACACAAGAGGGGGGATGAATTGTGTTAGCCGATTTTTCGGAGTTTCTGGAAACCCCTCAAGAACAGTTCGGACAGAGTGTTTGCAGTGAATTAGAAACGGAATAGCAGCGGAAAGTAAACAAAATGCACACGGTGTTTTTACGTGGAAAACACCTCTGGCTCAACTGAGGTGAAAAACCACGACCTACCCCTGTAGGATTTTCACACACATCCACTATACGGGCTAAATACATTACAGAAGTAACCTACACCGTTACAAATGTAACATTCACGTAACCGTCTACCCCAAGACAAGTTACACCACGTCCAAAGTCTCCTTAGACTTAGACACACTCAATTCTCACTGAAAAAGGGAGAAAATGAAATGAACACCTCACTTTAAGTGCTTCTAAATAAGCAAGGGTAATGTACAATTGAGCGCCTAGTATGCCAATGAAAGGACTCGAATTTTCACTCACTTTAGATGATTTTCTTTCTGAAAATATATCTCTTTGAAGCACTTGAAATGCCTTGAAAACCAATGTCTCCCCCCAGAAAATTGAAGGAGAGAAGTTACTTAAATAAGAATGTGCGATAGAACAATATTAATTTTTTACTGTACTTGTGTCACAAGGATATTAGTTTTACCCACTAAATACTTGTGCCGCAAGACTTGATAACTTACCCACTAACAGCTTGAGCCGTAAGGATAAATGAGTACCACAAATTTCCAGCAGTTAAGCCAACAATTTTCCCCACCTATTGGCCACATTCTAAAAATAGGAGTTGTTTTACTTGGTGAAAAATTCACCCTAAAAAGTAGGCTAAAAACTCTCCACAATATTTTCAAAGCCAAAAATAACTCTTTTGGACTTAACGACTACAGAAAATATGTCTTAAATATTTCAAAAATGTCAGCCCAAAAATCAAGGAAAAACCATGAAATTCAGTTTTGGCGTAAAAAACACTCTGAACCCTATTCTCAGAGTTGGTATGAGACAGTGTTATGAGATATCTCAAAAACCATTCAAAGTAAATGTTAAATCAAGACCTTCTAATTGGCATATTAACAAGAATCTAATAAAATAAAATAAATGCCAAACCAATGACTCTTGTTAATCAGCTGGACAGCTTGTATACGATTTGAATTGTCGCTCTAAATGCTTTGACGCTTCTCAGAACTGTTTCTTGAGCTGTTCTGAAGCACTCCATGTTCTTTGATGCTCCTTGGGTCCTTGTCAGTCAACTGCTCTGAAGAACTGTTCCTAGAACTGTTCTGAAACGATGTTCTGAAATACATGTACTTTCCGGCAACTGTTCTAAGACACTGTTCTCAAAGACTTATTAATCAAGCAAAATATTTCAGAAATATTTTCCGGATCCTGTCAACAACACATAACTCAAGTACACTTATATAGAGCATTATATTTGTGTTTGTTATCATCAAAACCATATACAAGTATGAGGTTAACAATTTCCCAATAGGCTCAACAATTTTCCCCTTTTTGATGATGACAAACCAAATGACCATATTGACATAAAAGGCAAAAGCAAGTTAGTGAAAAACAGTTAAGCTATAGAAGAGAAAAATTTTAAGAAGTCAACTTAATCCAAGTCAAACTAAAACAACCATGGTCATGCCCATCTTCCCCCTTTTGACATCATCGAAAAAGGGTGGTCAGATGAAACAGAGAGAGTCAGGTTGTTTACAATCACCACTAGTTGGGTTATGGAGGAAAACAACCGGCGAAACACTCAAGTATATGGTATGTTAATGATATTGGCCATCTGAGTCACGCACAAATAAATAACAACAAGAAGACAAGCAGGGCACAGTATTAAAGCATAACCAACTAAGAGTTAGTATAAGCCATTGTCAGTCAAAAAGGCTCATCCAGATAGTGAAAACCATTGTTGAGAATAGGGTGGAGAATAAGAGTAAAAACAGGGAATAGAACAAGGCAGGAAACAGGGGACAAGAACAGGTCCAGGAAGGAGGAGAGGACAGTTGGGCCATGAGGGCAGTGATGGCAGATAGTAGATCCTCATGGCGCTTTGCATTCAGAGCCTTCTCCTCTACAAGAGCCGCCTTGACCTCAGAGATCTCATCCTTGAGCCGGTTTTGGTCCTGGAGCAAAGTATCTAGTGAACTGCCACTGGAGGAAGAACCAGGAACAGGGGCTAAGGGTGTTCGGGGCCCCTGTTCGGAAC
Organism: Carnegiea gigantea; assembly: GCA_029747015.1. Lineage (NCBI taxonomy): Eukaryota > Viridiplantae > Streptophyta > Magnoliopsida > Caryophyllales > Cactaceae > Carnegiea > Carnegiea gigantea. The sequence continues at coordinate 96,831 of JAKOGI010001485.1, forward strand.
CAACAGTCTCACCCTTTGCAATCTAGAACCCACAATTGATCAGGGTGCTACTACCTATCTCATCTGTCACTTGCACCCCTACCTTCTTCTGTAAAGAAATCCCAAAGCGCTCAAATGCCGAGGTGAGGAGAAAACCATACCCCAGGTTATGTTCCCTAACTGTGTTTGCAATGCGGGAGATATGACTGATCATGATGGCTGGTAGGTTGATCTGCTCCCTCCGGTCCAGGAGATCGGTAGGGCATTGGTCCATTGCATCTGCAAGGTTACGACCTTGGCCCAGAGGGATGATGTTTTTGATGATAAACCAGAAGAGCAAACGGTGATGAGCTGTCATATCCCCTTTCTTGACTGACCGGGGTGTTTTCAAACCTAGTTGTTGACTCAACCTTTGAGTTAATTGGAGCAATCTCTCAGCTCCGAGCATTGTCTTGTCTTCCCTCACATACAGCCCAAAGCCCACAACCAGAACTCCTAAAATTTCCCCCAATTCCTTAGCATTGAACCGTAATCTTTTTTCATCGACCACACTTCCCACCACACCATTGGTGACATTACAATTGGCATAGAATTCTGCCAAATGAGGTACAGAACACCCTCTCTGAGTGTTTGTAAACAGGTCTAACCAACCCTGGGCTTTAAGCTTATCTAAGAACATCTCCAGGCCTTGTTCTTGAAAATAAGCAACTTCCACAATTTTGCCCCGTACCACACTCCTTTGGAGAAAATGTGTAACTTTGGCTGCTGTGGTCATGGTTGTTTTGACTTTCTTGGATTTGGGTTTATCTGGCTCGGCTTTACAGGCACTTGTTGGGGCACCTATTCGGAAGGAGCCTTTCCTTTTGATGAGACTCTTTTAGAGAAAGGCTTCTCAGATAGAGTGGAGGCAGGCACCTGTTTGGAAGCCTGTTCAACAGGAGCTTCCCCTTTTTCTTTGGCTGCTGTGTTATCAGGGGGGAACAATCTCCTCAACCTGGTGCGGCTCCTGTTTTGAAGGGCCGGCAGGTTTGGAAGTTTTATGGGTGCGTTGGGAAGACTTTCTGGATGATTTTATGGAGAAAGGTCTGGAAGGAAGTGGTGTGGTTGTTTCTACGGGCTGTGAAGGAGCAGAAGAAGATCCAGAACAGCGAGTTCTGGGTCTGTGAACAAGTGGGAGATCAATTCGACATGCAAATGTCTTGAACCGACGTCTTGGTCCCCACTTTCCGGGTGTGGTCATTTTGTAGGGTTTAGGGGGAGCAACCTCAATGGTCAAATCTGAACCAACCGCTTATTATTCGGAAAGGTAGAAGAGAAAATAAAGTCCAACAACTGAAAAAAAACTACCTGATTCGCACAAAGTGACAAGCAGTGGCCATACCTATTCTTGGCGCTTGTTCTTACTGTCAGTTGTTTGATAACATAGGATAATAAGGGCAATATCATCAGACCTCAACGATTGTCAGCAGGTTATAATCCACACATGTGCTAATTCTAACACAAAAGTTGATTGCATCCAATGAATCAAGATGTTTGACCTGAAAAACCTTTTAACTAGACAAGTATTGAGGTTAATTAAGCATGCTCAAGTTGTTTTAATTAAACCCTATTCAAGTCTGTTCTTCTCAAACTATTCTCTATTCAGTGCCTTAGTAAAAATATCAGCAATTTACTTAGTAGTGGCATAAAAATTCATTAAAACCAAGCCCTTTTCAACATTGTCTCTCAAAAGTGATGACGAATGTCAATATGTTTAGCCCTTTTATGTTGACATGGGTTTTTGAAAATATTAATTGCACTTGTATTATCACAAAATATGGGAATGCATTCCATGTCAACCCAAAAATCTTTGAGTTGTTACCTTATCCACAACAGTTGAGCACAACAAGAAGCAGCTGCAACATATTCAGCCTCCGCTGTGGACATGGCAATTGAGTGTTATTTCTTGGTTGCCCAAGATACCAAATAGGGTCTAAGAAAATGAGCCATACGTGAGTTGCTTCTTCTATCAACCAAGAAACCTGCATAGTCAGCATCAGCATACCTAACAAGATCGAAGTTGCACCCTCGAGGATTCCATAAAGCTAAGTTAGGAGTATGTTTTAAATATCTTAAAATCCGTTTAACAGCCTTCAAATGAGTTTCTTTTGGCTTAGACTGAAAACGGGCACACAAACCAATCCTAAAAACAATGTTAGGTCTACTGGCAGTTAGGTATAGAAGCGACCTTATCATGCCCCTAGAGGATTTCTCCTCAACTGAGGGACTCCCATCATCCATTACTAACCTAGTTGAGGGAGAGATGGGAATATCAATGGGTTTGGCCGATTCCATTCCAAACTGCTTAATTAATTCCTTGACATATATTTTGTTGATGTATCATAGTTCCGTTTGAAGTTTGCTTGATTTGCAAGCCTAAGAAGAAATTAAGCTCACCCATCATGCTCATTTCAAACTCACTCCTCATCAATTTAGAAAACTCATCACACAGATCATTGTGAGTTGCACCAAATATAATGTCATCGACATATACTTGGACAGTCAACAAATGTTCCCCCTTAGATTTTAGAAACAAGGTATTATCAACCTTGCCCCTTTTAAAACCATTTTCAATTAAAAAGTTTGACAATCGTCCATACCAAGCTCTAGGAGCTTGTTTTAAATCATAAAGTGCTTTGTCAAGTTTGAAAACATGGTTAGGAAATTCATCATTTTCAAAACTAGGGGGTTGGCTTGCATACACCTCTTCCTTTAGGTATCCGTTGAGGAATGCACTTTTGACGCCCATTTGGTATAGCTTTCTCTCTATGCGAGCTGCAAAAGCTACCAAAATGCGGATAACTTCAATCCTTGCAATGGGTGCAAAGGTTTCTTCATAGTCAATTCTCTTTTCTTAGTTGTACCCTTGAACCACTAGCCGAGCCTTGTTCCGACTGACTGTTCCGAACTCATCCAGCTTGTTTCGGAACACCCACTTGGTGCCGATGACTGATCTGTCCTCTGGCCATGGTACAAGGTGCTACACCTTATTCATTTCAAACTGATGTAGCTCCCTTGCATTGCAATAACCCAGTCAAAATCTGCAAGAGCTTCATGAACAATTTTTGGCTCAATGCCAGAGAGAAAAGCATAGAAAGCACAAAAGTTTTTAAGTTTGGATCTAGTTTGCACTCCTGTATGAATGTCAGATAAGATCTGATCAAGGGGGTACGAACTTTGGTGCTTCCAAGGTCATGGGAAAAGTGGGTCGACAGACACGCTTTCTACTCTTGCTGAAATACTCGGTGAAACAGGTTCTGAACTTGTTCTGGAGCCTGTTTCCAAGCCTGTTCTGGAGCCTGTTCTCAAATCTGTTCGAGGAGAATTGGGTTGAGTGGGCTAGTTTTGTTCCGAAATGGGTTCAGCAATGCTTCCTTCTGATTGGTTTAAACCTTGCCCACCTTCCAAATTATCTGCTCCAGGACTTGGTTCACCTCCAGGAGACTTACCTTTCTCATGCATAGAGTTTTGAGTGAGCAACAAATCTCTCCTTACAAGGCCCAGTTCGAACTCTGCATCCTGTGCATCATTCTCAACAAGGGAGTTAGTTTCATCAAACAGCCCATGCACACTCTCTTCAACACACAAGGTTCGTTTGTTAAACACTTTGTATGCCTTACTGTGTGAAGAGTACCCCAAAAATATTACCTCATCACTCCTTGGATCAAACTTTTCCAAGGCATCCTTCCCATTATTATGCACATAACATTTGCAACCAAACACTCTCAAATGCATAATATTAGGTTTTCTACCTTTGAAAAGTTCATAAGGAGTCTTGTTGAGAATGGGTCTAATCATGCATCTATTAATAATGTAACAAGATGTATATAATGCTTCCGCCCAAAAGATTCTAGGAAGACCACTAGCAATAAGTATTGTTCTAGTCATGTCTTTTAGAGTACGATTTTTATGCTCTACCACCCCATTCTGTTGGGGTGTTCTTGGGGCAGAAAAATTATGGTTAACATCATGTTCATTACAATAGTCAATAAAGCTCGAATTTTCAAATTCTTTACCATGATAAGACCTTAGAGAAACCAATAAGTGTCCTACTCTCTTTTCAGTCCTTTTAAAAAATACAAGAAATTTTTCAAAAGTTTCATCTTTAGAAGCTAAAAACAAAGTCTATGTAAAACGGGAGTAATCATCCACTATCACAAGCACATACCTCTTCCCACCTCTACTTGTGATCCTCATAGGACCACACAAATCAGTATGTAGCATCTCAAGAGGTCGGGTAGTGCTAATACAGTTTTTCAGTTTAAAAGAAGTTCTGACTTGTTTACCCCTAGCACAAGCATCACACACCTTGTTATCATTGTATTTGATGGAAGGTAGGCCAACTACCAGGTTTTTAGAAATAAGTTTATTCAAAAGAGAGAGATTCGTATGACCTAGTCTCTTGTGCCAAAGCATAACATCATCATTTAAAGCACTTAAATAAGTCAGATTATTTTGAGGAAGTGAAAGAATACACACTTTATACATATTTTTGTGTCGCTTCCTCCTCAACACAACATCGCCTGTATTGATATTGACAACCAAGCATTGTTTTGAAGAAAACACCACTAGGTTATCTTTATCATACAGTTCGGACACACTTAGTAGATTATATTGCAAACCATCCACAAGATATACATTGTCAATTGAATGGGAGAGTGACTCACCTATCTTACCTATACCGACAATTGTCCCTGATTTGCTATTTCCAAATGCTACACTCCCTCAATCAGAGGCTGTAAGTGAGAGGAAGTTTGATTTTTCACCAGTCATATGCCGTGAACAACCACTATCCACATACCATAGTTGGTTGTTTGCTGGGTTGCTCCCTCTCACTTTAGCCTACAAAATAAATTAGGGGTTAGTTTTGGGAACCCAGATCCACTTGGGTCCCATTCCCTTAGACATGCAAATCTCATCTTTTCTAACCTATATTTGTTTTACATAAATCTTGTTTCTTTCCATGGCATGCTTTCTTGAGGGACAAGTATAACGATAATGACCCATTTTACCATAGTGAAAACAAATAATATTTTCTTGTAGTCCCACATATTTTCTATTTACTGGGTAAACAGTTCATTTGGTCACAAAACCTACTCCCTTCTTATTCCGGTTATGATGAGTATTCAGCTATTTAAGCACTTCTGAGGAACTGTTCTAGTGCCTGTTTGCGGTGAGGTCAGATTCGGCCTTTTTTAGCCTTTCAAGCAATTGGCTATTCTCACAGACCAAGGACTCTATTCTCTGTTTCGGCTGAAGAGACCGACTTTCCAGCTTTGAGAGATTAGTGTTAAACACTTTTTCTTTCACACTCAAGGTTTCTTTAAGCTTATTAAGGTCTTTATACAAAATAAGGGTCTCTTCATCCACTTAAAGTCTTTCACTTTTAAAGATCTCGTTTACATGTTCAAGCTTCCTAACATCTCTTTTTAAATCAGAACAGGCATCTTTTAGCATGTAATTTTTAGCATTAATAGCATCACATTCATCCATCAAAGTGAATAGCAATTCCTTAAGTTTTGCTTTATTAAGACCACGTACCTTTCCCTTGAGTTGGGATAGACTATCCACTGGCTCATCATCCGAATCTGAGTCACTCTTGGCCATGAGTGCTACGGTAGCTTCTTCTTCTTTAGAGGCCTCATCGTCTTCCGTAGTGTCACCCCAAGCCACCAGCATTGCCTTTAAGGATCGCCTTGCAGAACTGTTCCCAAACTATTTTCTGCCTTGTTTCAGAAACTGTTCTGTCTCCTGTTCTTCCTTCAGCAGAGGGCAGTTCTTTACAATGTAGTCATGTTTACCACACTTGAAACACCCAGTGAACTGCTCTCGTTCATTGCTTCTAGGCTTGCTAAAGTTCTTCTTTTTGGAGCTCTCTTTGGCCTTCTTGAAGAACTTCTTAAATTTTCGGGTGATCATGGCCACTTCTTCTTCATCAAAGTCCGAACCATGCTCTTCTAAGGCCTTTAGAGCAAGGCCTTGGTCTCTTTTGGTCTCCTCTTTTAGCTGAGAGCTTCTTCTAAGCTCATAAGTTTGAAGACTACCAATAAGCCTGTCGAAAGAGATTTTGTTCATATCCTTGGCCTCTTGGATGGTCGTGACTTTAGCCTCCCATGACTGTGGCAAAAATCGTAGGATTTTTCTCACCAATTCCTCAATGGTGAAGGACTTTCCCAATGATTTTAGCTCATTAGTAATATGAGTGAAACGGGTATATATCTCCATCACTGTTTCTTTATCACCCATTTCAAATAGCTCATACTTTCTCATAAGAAGCTCAATTCTTGATTGCTTCACTTGATTTGTGCCTTCATGAGCTACTTGGAGGGCATCTCAAATTTCTTTGGCTGACTCGCACTCAGAAATGCGGGTGTACTCATCAGGACGAAGGCCATAATACAAGAGCTTTTTGGCCTTTGCATTCTTTTTCATCATCTTAAAATCTTCGGCATTGAATTCTTGAGGCTTGTTGGGAACCATACTCCCATCTTCGATTGTCTTTTTGGGAATGAGTGAACCATTCTTGATAATCATCCATAACTCATAATCATCAGCTTGAACATCGTTTTCCATGCGATTCTTCCACCAACTATAATGTTGACCATTAAAGTACGGTGGTCGAGTCACAGATTGACCCTCAAGTATTCCTTGTGGTGTACTCATCTTCTAGGATCTCTCAAGGTGTTAGCCTTTAAATGAGAACCTGCTCTGATACCACCAGATAGTTTTGAGAGTACACGAACACCAGACGGGGGTGAATTGTGTTGGCCGATTTTTCAGAGTTTCTGAAAACACCCTCAAGAACAGTTCGGATAGAGTGTTTGCAGTGAACCAGAAATAGAATAGCAGCAGAAAGTAAACAAAATGCACATGGTGTTTTTACGTGGGCCTAAATGAGGTGAAAAACCACAACCTACCCCTGTAGGATTTTTACACACTTCCACTATACGAGCCAAATACATTACATAAGTAACCTACACCGTTACAAATGTAACACTCATGTAACCGTCTACCCCAAGATAAGTTACACCACGTCCAAAGTCTCCCTAGACTTGGAGACACTCAATTCTCACTGAAAAAGGGAGAACATGAAATGAACACCTCACTTTAAGTGCTTCTAAATAAGCAAGGGTAAGGTACAATTGAGCGCCTAGTATGCCAATGAAAGGACTCAAATTTTCACTCACTTTAGACGGTTTTCTTTCTGAAAATATATCTCTTTAAAGCACTTGAAATGCCTTGAAGACCAATGTCTCACCCCTAGAAAATTGAAGGAGAGAAGTTACTTAAATAAGAATGTGGGATAGAATAATATTAACTTTTTATTGTACTTGTGTCACAAGGATATTAGTTTTACCCATTAAATACTTATGCCGCAAGACTTGGTAACTCGCCCACTAACAGCTTGAGCCGCAAGGATAAATGAGTACCACAAATTTCCAGCAGCCAAGCCCACAATTTTCTCCACCTATTAGCCACATTCTAAAACTAGGAGCTGCTTTACTTGGTGAAAAATTCACCCTAAAAAGTAGGCTAAAAACTCTCCACAATATTTTCAAAGCCAAAAATAACTCTTTTGGATTCAACGACGACAGAAAATATATCTCAAATATTTCAAAAACGTCTGCCCAAAAATCAAGGAAAAACCGTGAAATTCAGTTTTGGCTTAAAAACACTCTGAATCCTGTTCCCAGAACTGGTCTGAGACAGTGTTCTGAGATATCTCAAAAACCATTCAAAGTAAATGTTAAATCAAGACCTTCTAATTGGTATATTAAGAAGAATCTAATAAAATAAAATAAATACCAAACCAATGACTCTTGTTAATTAGCTGGACAGCTTGTGTACGATTTCACTTGTCGATCCAAATGCTTTGACGCTTCTCAGAACTATTTCTTGAGCTATTCTAAAGTACTCCATGTTCTTTGATGCTCCTTGGGTCATTGTCAGTTAGCTGCTCTGAAGAAATGTTCCTAGAATTGTTTTGAAACGATGTTTTAAAACATATGTACTTTCCGGCAATTATTCTAAGACACTGTTCTCAAACACTTATTAATCAAGCAAGATATTTCAAAAATATTTTTCAGATCCTGTCAACAACACATAACTCAAGCACAACCATATAGAGCATTACATTTGTGTTTGTTATCATCAAAACCATATACAAGTATGAGGTTAACAATTTCCCAATAGGGTCAATAGTAGTTAAGGGGTATTTGGGGTGTGGGATTTGTAGGCAGGTTGAGGAGAGCATAGCTTATATCTTTAAAGGTTATGAGTGGATAAGGGAAGTTTAGAAAGAATTGGAGTTATCGATTTATGGTGTGCATGGTACTGTTAGAGGAAGGTTGTGGAATGTGATTGAGTCAAGAACAAAGGAAGACGTGCTCTTATGTGTTGTTGGGTTCTGGAGCATTTGGTGGGGTAATAATGACTTTATGTTCAATGGGAGAAGTGTCGATGAACATTTTGTGGGAGAAAGAGTAGGGAGAGCAATAGTTGGGTTTTTGTCTATGCTAGACAATCCAACCAAGGCCGGATCTATGCTCAGGTCATGGACACCCCAAACCCCAAAAAAATTAATTAGCTATTTTTTAGGGGTTTATAATTATATAGATGGACACCTCAAAAAAAAGGCCCAAGGAAGCTTGGAAGCCCTGTACCCAACTAGCCCTATACCCAACTGGCCCAACTAATCAACTATTAGCATTTAAATTTTTTTATAAAAAATACAGTGGTAAAAGATAAAACCCACATTTGCAGTTGCAGAGCTGCAGCATGCTAAACAATTTTCTTTAATTTGATTCTCTCCTCTTAGTCTCTCAATCTCCTCTCCGACTCTTATCCTCTTAGTCGAGTCGACCGTTAACTAATACCACTGGTACAATAATCAGCCAACGACAAGTCAACCCTAGACCATGCCATCATCGCTCACCCTTTGCTTACTCTCATAGTTTCACTTTCTATCTCTGTCCTCCATGCTCCAGCCTTCCTTAATCCCCCCAGTCAAGTGCAACAAAGACTATGTAAGGCAGGCGATCGGCCAGAAGTCGAACGCCCTATGAGATGCCATGCCCAGTCTCTGTTGTAGAGTATTGACTCCACCAATTGCACTTGGTTTGCTTAGTCAGTTAAGGTTTCATCTTTAAATAATTAATTTTTCTTTTTTTACTTGAATTACTTCTCAAATCTCAATAACTTGTTTTGTTTTCGTTTTAGAAGATTGAAATTTCTTGGTTAATTGTTATGTGCTTATGCAATTGCTTGGTGTTGTGCTATTGTGCTTAGTAATCTCCATAATTTCACTTTATTTTCTATTTTAATTCAAATTCTAAATTTGTCTTTTATAATGGAATGATTCCATTTCAAATGCATTGGGTTCATTAGTCACTAGCTATGCGATAAAATTTGAGATGTTTATCAACATGCTCTATTGTATCTTGTTGAATCAAATCCATCTTGGAATTTCCCAAATGAGTTTATATCATGCCCACTTTGTAGGATGAGTTTACATTTAGATTTGGACATGTTTGCATCATAAGAAGCTAAGTGAATAAAAAAGAAGGCCATAAATTATAGCCCCAAAAGTTTTTTGTTGCTGCACAAAATTTCATTCTTACATCTCAACAGAGGCCTTGTCTTCACTTTAAGATAACAACTAAGTGGATAACTAAGAATGTGATATTTTGATTTCTAATATCTAAATATATGACGTGCTATCTTCTAATATATTGACTAGCAATTTGATATTTTGATTTCTAACATAATGTTTAAATTTTACTTTATGGTATACATTGAGATGAATGATTGTAGGTGGACACCCTAATCTGAATGGCAAGATCTGTCACTGAATCCAACTAGAGGGAGGAATAGGAGGATGGTGGTTGAAAAATCATGGTGGTGGTACATTGAGATGAATGGTTGTAGGTGGACACCCTAATCCGAATGGCTTGATCCACCACTAAATCCAACTAGAGGGAGGAATAGGAGGATAGTGGCTGAAAAATCATGGCTGGTGGTATTAAATTGAATTTTCATGGGGTGCTGAGTTATAAGGGGTTGGAGATGCCAGTTCGGCGTGTGGCTTGAGATGAAAATAGTGCTTTTTCTACGGGTAGTAGGGATGTTCACAGAGAGGATCTCGAGTCCTAAGGTGTCAGAAACAGTAGCAGCTCACTGTGTCATACGTGGAACAATGCTATCAGGTCTCACAAATCCAGGCTTGGGGCTAATCCATACATACTTAAAGATATTGCAAACTATTGGGTTCAGGACAAGCTAATTAATGCTATGTGGATCTAAAGGAATGGGAACGCAGCAGCACAGACCTAGTTACTAGATAGTGTTTGGGTTGCTCTAGTTTATATGTTTGGGTGGGCATCCCTCCTGTATGGCTGGATGCTTGTCTTCTACGTGATTGTATGGACTGATTGTTGATTAATATATATGGTTGTTTTGATCTCCAAAAAAAAAAAAAAAACGAATTCAACATTGGTCTCCAGCAAGAATAATGTACAATGTTAATTGTTAAGTGAGAACTTTTTAAAGTTATAATATAATTAGTGAAGTTTGCTATGCTAAAAATTGCATTTTTTTCTCTCCTTTTCGCTGAATTTATCTTCTTTCATAATTTGATAAATAACTAGTATGGAGTCGTGCACGGAGCCTTTTAAACAAAGAGTTTTAAATGAATTAATAACAATTTCATTATTTCAAAATTATTCTTAAATGTCATACATTCTCATAAACCTTTGTTGCAAATGCTATCAATAATCTTCAAATACTACCACTTTACTTGTAAATGTGTTTCTAAATTTTCAGATGATAATTAACCCTTCCCTCCTCCCCTACCCCCCAAAAAGATCACATGATACAATTTTATTTGTTAATATTTTCAAATAAGACAAATTAAGCTAAGAACACTTCCTCACCTCCTTTATTTTAGGAAGTTACCATGTAAGATGGACCTACACAACAATACACATACCACATGATTTTTTATACAAATGAAACTATTGCTCCCAATATACAGTTCTCGACTATAAAATAAGACATAACTCTTTTACTTCATTGAATCATTACATAATTGTATCGATTAATGGTTAGCACTATGTTCAGAGGAAAAACGGTTCTTGTAACAATCTTCTAGTTTAGTAGCAAGATTGTTCATAACATATCAGCAAGAAGAGGGTATCAACGGATGGATTTGGATAGAGAAGATGTTGTAAATTTAAAAGATAAAGCCATAATTTCATAAATTAAAGCTATCCATAAAAGATGAAAATCACAAATTAAGCAGTTTTCTAAATCTTGTAGTGATAAAAAGCCTGTTTCTTCTTCTTGATATGGTTCACAATAGTAAGCACAACTCTGCTAGGCTCATTATTTCTAAAAGAGCTGTGAACCAGCTCCTCTGTAGCATCCATATTCTTCTCCTTCTGAATTATGATGGTGTATGATCCCTCATTCGTTGGGATGAATTCCTCCTTGTAGCTCACTTCCCATCCCAACACAGCTATGTCCAAATTATTATTGCTCCAACTTGATAGAAATCTCAACTTAGTAAGTTCATAGCAAAAATGAATTATCCATACTCAATTAACTCGAGCAACCCAAAGTTAAATCCTAACAACAACTTGTTGAACTTTCATAAAATCTTATTAGACAAAATGACATATAGACCAAACCCATTTCATCAACCCATCTCAATGTATCTCGAACCTAATAAATCTTGCCAACCCAATTTGACATATCTCAACATGACCTAAAGGACCCTCTTTGCAAGATCTCTTAACTTACACCGTTCTCAGCAAACCGACTAAAAGAAAGGACATAATACCTCAGGAGCTGCGATCTTAATTGTTTCAGCTGATCCAAGCTTCAAGACAATATCTGAAACTTCTCCTCCTGCAACAGCAAACTCAACATTATTTTCAAGGTTGGAGCCTCCATATTAGGTTGGAATCTCCTCCATTGGGATATACCTATAACACAGAGAAGTTATGCATGACTATAAAGATAGTACCGTTCACCAACCCACCAAAAAAATTAATGGCATCTTAAGAATAATGTGTGAAAGTTTACTCACTTGAGAAGAGTCTCGGTGAATTTAGCTGGTCGGGCAACAACAAATTTGCTCTTGTTTCTTCGGGTGAAGAAAGGTGAGATGATGGAGTAGAAAGCATAGGACCAAAATGGCACATTTATAAACACCTGTCACATAAAAATCATGAACACCTATGAGTAATTCTTAATAGAAGATCAAAAATTGAGTCAAGAATTAGGGGAAAACACTTACATTTCTTGCTACCATTTCAGGATAATTGCCTTGGAGAAGCCCGATAGCCTTATAAGTGGCACTTCTAACTTCCTTCATCATAAATCTAAAGAATTGAGGTAACCCTACCAAGCCTAAAGTCAACCTTCTTAATCCCTTTCTCTATGAACTGAAACCTCCACCTCCAAAATTGCTCTCTTTTCACCTTAGTCCTAAATCCTCCTCCAAGATGGTCTCAATCTCAGAATGTGCCCTCCAAATTAGTGTTCTTTTCAGCATCTCAAAAGTCTCATTGACCTTAAACTCCCTGGCTCTCAGGAGCTTAAGTATGATAACATCAGTACCCTTAAAACTCTTGGTAGGCAATAACGGCACTCCGCAAATTGAGATATCTTTAATACCCTCAATTTTAGGCTCATCTTTTGGTTCTGATTCTTCTTCTTTGGTGGGTTTCTCATCATGGTTTTCCTCTTTTTCCTCTATTTCTGTCTTCTCATTTGATGACTTCTCTTTCTTCTCGTCTTTCTTCTCCTCTGATTTGAGGAGGGTATTTCCAAAAGCAGCCTCTTCAAGCGTAAATTTTAGCTCAAACAAAGCTTCCACTCACTCTCCTTGAGGTCAGAGAGGTAATTGCTCTCTTTCCTGTAAGAAGAGCTCTTCTCAACCCACTTGGGTTCTGAACAAACTTCTACATTTTTAGCATTTTGCATAGTTTTCTCATCAACTTATGTGCCCATTTTTGCCTCTTGTTCGAAAGCAACCACCTTTGGTTTCTAGGTTTCCCCAACTATGACTTCAATAGTCATGGAGAAAAGGGGGGACGGAAGAGGGAGAGAAGAGAACAAAGCCCAGGATAGACTTATGATTACTTGGAATTGAGTCAAGTTGTACTAAAAAAGTGAAAACCAATGAAAGTCAACCATACATACACAACCAAAGCCATTTACACACCATGGATGGAAAGTTCTCACGATCAAAATCATAGATCTAACAAAATAATTAATAGAAGCATACTAACAATCAAAATTGGGGAAACAAAATGCAATAAATAAAATTCAAATTAAGAAACTAACGAATCAATTCAAATGCGAATCAAAGAGATTGAGAACAAATTTACGATTTTGCGAGTAGCACCGGCTTGAGCCTTATGAAAGAGGAGAAGGCGGCGAATTCCGACATGATCGAGATCGGAATCAGTAGATTGTGGTTGAAGCAAATAACTTTTATTCTGGATCTACCTTCACATCTTGTTCACCATTGTTGTTCTTCTCCGCTTTCTCTCTCCTTCTTTCTCCTTCTTCGTCTACTACTGAATTCGCCTTGCTCTCTTTCTCTCTCTTCACCATAGCTTGTTCTTATTGTTCTTCTACATCTTCTCTCAGGTTGTTCTCAACTGCTTCTGCCATTGTTATGGAATCTATAGAAGCTTCTTCTTCATTAGAATAAATAAAAAATATGACGATGATGATCAAGATGAAGAAGCAGAAGTAGCAGATTGTGAAGATCGGATGGATGAAAAAGGTGAGGTCGAAGATTGTAAATTTCGAAAAAATAGGAAGGTGAAATTTATGAGAAGAGCATCCGTGGGAAGAAGAAATCAGTAGGTTTTTCTTTTTTTTATTTGATTTTTTGATTTGAGGGAGGGGCTAATGTGTCGATTACGGGAAGAAATAAGCAATCTCTTGGAGGAAAAGCCCCACGCATTTGCAATTGCAGTTGTAGTGGGGGGTTATATAACTTCTTTTTATGACAAGAACATGGGAGGTAGAGCAGCTATAATTTCTTTTTTTTTGGCTATTTGAGGGCTGGTTGGTTACTGCACATATTGAGGGGTTCTATCACTTCAAAATTTAAATATAAAAGATTGCACAACAATTAAGCAGAAGTGCACCAAATTACAGCAATTTTGAAATCCTCAGATGTCAGCACATCACCCATTTTAGCATTTATTATATAAAGATTACCCATTTATTCATTTAATTGTTAGCCTAAAAAATATGATACATTCTTTAATTTCTTCGCTATGCAAGTTTTGGTCAGAAAGCAAATTCAGAATTCTTAACAGAATGTTATCAATAAGTAAAGTTATTGATGGAAAGTAAAAGAAAATTTCAAGTCCTATCAGGTCCTTTTACTCTACCAGAATGATGTGCGTAGATGTATTGATTTTCTAATGTTTTTGGACCTTTGGCTACAATTACAACGACATAGATTCATTTAAATCTAGTGTAATGAAGTCAATTTTGGCTTTTCAAACCTAAGTATCGGCAATTTACGACTCTGGAGTGCCCTATATTTTATAGAAATAATTTTTAAGGGGGATCTCTTTTAGAACGTATTCTCAAATACCTACTATTTTAGTTAAGCAATTTATAGGGGTGAATATTTTACGAAATAGTGATTCTTAGGTTTTTCTTCCTTTTAAATTTGACCCACAATTTTCTGAAATTTCTGTTTTTAACCCAAATGGGGCTCAAAGTGCGAATACTCAAATTTTTGGACTTTTTGCGAAAAATAAGCTTATATTAATGTTTAGACTTCTCATAAGGACTTTACTGGTACTAGTTATCACAATTATTACTTATTACATAAATATTATATTTTCTATGATTAGAGGTCTAGCATGCTTCACAAAACATTTAAAGCTTAATTAGAGAGTTTTGACCATTATCTGAACTTAGTTAGTGTTGGACTCTGATGTTTCTCTAGCTTTAACTTTACAGAGATTGCTAATCTTAACCACACCTTTCTTAGATAAGGCACAAAACACATTTGTTTCGTTTCCTACCTCAGATCGTAGTCACTAATTAAGTTTTTTATATTTTTAAGGATAGTGAGACTTTAGTCAAGAAATCATAACATTTAAGGCATAAGATTTGATTGAATAAGGTTCCCTACTAGGAAACTTCTTTTATTGAAAACTTAAAAGAGGAAATATTACAATGGAAATGTTTGAAAAGGGACTTAAGCTACTAACATCATCAAATGCGCTTACTTATAGAGAAATGGAGATACTTAACTTCTCTTTTATTCAAGCACGCTTAAATAACTATGTCCCTTCCCAGTACTCAGCCTATCCTTTTATAGAGGACATGGACCACATAGGATGCCTTAATAGCTAGAGTATACTCTGATACTTTCACATGACTACAATTACTCTCACATGCTTATAGTAGACTGTATTATTTTACTGACTTGAAACATGACAAAATGGTACAATAATGGTGCAGCAACTTTTCAGAACCCTTAATGCTGACAAGACTATTCATCCATATTAAGATTCTTCATGCCTCATCTTCAACAATGTCTTTTAGTTTATTATTATCCAGATAATCATTAAATCTTCATTAAGTTAAAGATACTCTCGATCCCATTTTTCAAATAATTCATAAAGATATTTATTTTCTTTTTCTTATAAGAATTTTCTCGCTCCAACATTAAAGAGATAATCAAAGACATCTTCTAAAGTAGCTCATTTTACCTTTATATTTTGCTGAAATCAAAATGATAAACAAAAATAGCGTTCCTATAATGCTTTAGTGTTTTTCCTAGTTGAATTAATGCCCACGTTTGATGTTAAATGTTGTAAAAACTAGTGCATCTTGTTAAAGCATGATCACTAACTACATCTTATCAGTTTGGAAACCATTCTTGTCATTGATCATTAGAATCATCTAAATAACTAATTGAATCAGATAATAGGTTGGTTTAGCTTTTTCATTTTCATACTTAATTACTGCATAATGTACCTCAACATACATACTTCTATTATATGAAATTTTTGTTGGACCATCAGTAGATCTGAGAAACCAAAGGATCCTTTTAAACATATATGGTTGAAACCTAGCCTTGATAAAAATCGGTATTTTGGATCTGGCATTTTCATGAGGTAAGCTACAATTTCATATTCCCACGCTTTCATAATGGGGTCATCTAAAGAGATTGAATTTTCTATGAATCTAATGCCACTAACTCTAGATTTATCAGGAAAAAAAATCGTAGTGCTCCATGACTCCAAGATATCACAAGAATAATTATGATAGCAGTTGATGCCGGTTGCATACCAGTCATTGAACCATTTTCTTTGAACATGGGAACTTATTTTTTCTTGAATATCATAAGAACACCCTACATAATTCATTTATAACTCTAAAAGACTGAATCTTTGTGCTATTAGTTAGGCAGAAAATAGCAGGCTAAAGTGTGATTTACTTTTTATATGAAATTCTAAAATATCCGTAAGGATTCTACTAGAAGAAGAAACCCATTCTTGCAGTAATGATATTTCATTTTAAATCTTTTTTTTCCCTAGTAAAAGCTCTGCTTTGATGATTATCGTTGATGAGTTCACGAGTTAAACTATTAGCTAGAGAATTTTTTAATCCCTGTATATGTTCAAAAGTGAAGGAAAACTTGTTAAGCCATAATTACCAACGTATGAGTCACCCTTGCACTTATATGTTTGATAAAACAAGTATCCCTTTACAATTAGTTTGAATAAGAAAAGATTTTGAGGCTAAAAATATTAGAACTTTCCAATTCCCTTTATGATTGCAAGAATTTCTTTTTCCATTATGGGATAGTTGTATTCTGCCTTTTTAAAACTTCCACTATAATATTTGCAGAGTTTTTCTCCTTCTTTAATTTGTAATACTGCACTCCAACTATCATTGTTGGCGTTCGTCTCAAGAATTAAATCATCTCCTTCATTAGGCAAATTAAGAACATGAAGTTTTTCCACACTTTTTGGAAGTTTTGAACTATCTTCGAATTAGTAGGGGTCCATGTCTAACATACATTTTTCTTGAGTTTTTGCTGCATTAGTTTTCTTAATTTAGCTAAATCTTTAATGAAATCAGAAGTATAGGTAAGACATCCAAGGAAACTTTCTAGTTGCTTCTTATATTTAATTTTTTCAAGAAAATTTTCTATTTTTTTCCCTAGGATATGCTTTTGCAAAATGATTTGTCTAACTTTTATTTCCAAACCTAAAAACCCAATTTCTTATTTACCATAAATACACTTGTCCTTACCAAGAATAATACCATGATCAATGCATCGTTGGATGACAGGTAGAACATCACCTTTGTGCTATTTTATGGTCCTATAAAAGACAAGGATATCATCAATGTAAGCTAGACAATAGTGGTTAAGATATTTGAAGATGTTTTCCATTCTTCTTTGAAATATTTGAGGCGTATTTTTTAGACCAAATGGCATTACTATCCATTCATAATGTCCTTGAGGGACGCTAAACATAGTCAAAGAAATGCTTTCTTCATCGATTTTTATTTGCAAGTATTCGCTTTTGTAATCCTTTTTTGAGAACCAAGATGCTCCTTGAATACTATTGAAAAGGACTGTTTCATTGGGAATATAATAACCATCAAAAACAATATTATTATTAAACTTTTTGTAATTGATAACCATTCTAACTTTTTCTCTTTTTTTCAGCATGATTTCTCACCATGAAGCAAGACTAGTATGAGGACTTTTACTATTCCTGATTGACCATTTATCCAAAAGTTATTTGATTTTTTTATCCATTCTTGGACATCCAGGTGAGTTTACACCATTCGTTTGACTCGGGTAATAGTGTTGGAATTTAGCAAGGTAATCTTTGTAAATGTCTTATCTTTATCCCAAAATTTTACGGGATTATCAGAATAGGGTTATTTGCGTAATTGCTCTTGTTCTTAAGCAATATGCTCTTTAATAGACAACTCAAGTAGTAAGATTGTTATTACTATCTCATGTTATACAGGTGTTACCTTCTCACTATGCTGGCTGCATGTAAACTCAATCTTTTGAGGAGTGTAAGCCTTATTTAATTTATCAATAGGGAATGAGTGACCATTTACTGTGAATATTATTTGGTTCATGGTTTGTGTGTATAAAGAATATAGTCTCTAAAAATTATTTCCAGTAAATTCCATCGTGGATGGGTTGATCAGTAGCCCATTTAATACATTGGACTTCTCCTAATTTTATGGGTAATGCCTCTACGGCTTTATCATGGCTCATTATGCTATTATCAACTATTCTTACTTGTAAAGGATTCTTTGCTTTTTTCCACATAAACTATGAAAATAAATATCTTTTTTCAAAATAGACAAAATGACCACTATCAATGTAGGCACATACTTTATATTTATTATATCCTTCTAACCATACATTTATTGGGATTCAGATGCTGTTAGGATTTGTATTGGTGACTTCATAACATATCTTCATAATTATATTTTTGACCAATTCATCCTCATAGATTAGCTCACTAAAGTTCTTGTTTTGTACCTAATGACTTTTCTATCTAGACTCATACTTTAGTTTGCACTATGTCTTATGGGTTCAAAACTCATTATAGTCATTTCACTTGTCGTACTTCTTAGTAATGGGGTTTAGTGGTAATTTTACCACTCTGATCAATTTTTAGTGCATTTTCTTATTGATTTTACCAGGATTGGTAAAACTGAATATCCATGACCTATTAATTTTTATCTCTTGTAGATTGGGCTTTATCCTTTGAATTTTTTTACAATGGAATAGGTCTCTCAAATTTTTCTTTATCATTGTTATCTTAGTTTTTGGGGGTATGGAATTATCTAGTTTGTAAATTGTTTTACAAAATATTTTTAGTAGGTAACCTCCTCTTGTCATATCCATTCCAACCGTTTTTATCTTAAAGGATAGGAAGTTTTTAGCAAATTCATCTTTTAATCTCACATAATATCTAGGTCGGTAATTGAATTTCATTAATCTGTTATGTAAATTGGTCTTAGTCCCGTGATAATTTGATTGTTAAATTTGGTATGCCTGATGTTACAGAGCAAAGTATAAAGATCAATATCTTAGCCATAATATTGTAATGGAGTAATTTGAACTTCGACATTTTCAACATGGATATACCTGTACTTTCTATCTTTGTTATGCTTAATGATGTTTCCCAATTAGTAAGATTAACTTCTTTCACATCATACTCATAGTCTTTTATTTTTAGATCTTCTTCCATCATTTTACATATGTATTTGCCCTTTAATTGAAAGATGGATTTTTTATAGATCATATCCCTTTGAATTTTAGAGAGGATTCAATCTCCTTTGACGTCTTTATTCTCATTATCTACAATAAATTTTTTTCCTTGAAGATCACCATGATTAATTGAACTACTTTCCATCATGTGACTCGTTTCTTCATAATCACTCTATTCATGTTCATCGTCCAGCATAATCTCAACAATTCCTTTGTTATTTTTCAGGGCTAGGTCTAGTTCTTTTTCTTCGCTAAGTTCAAAATAATCTAGACTTCTAAAGTCTCAATAAGCTCGTTGTTCTTCCTATTTTTGTATTCATTTGCATAATGACCTACTTCTCTGTATGTCCGTAACTTTCCTAAAAAAAATCTTCGTTTTTAAGGGCCTGGTTTGTTATAATATTTTCTTTTGTATTTCTCTCCCCTTTGGATGTTGAAACTCTGTTTCTTATAAAATTTTCTTTTTCTTCTCTTCTTAGATTCATTTTCTAATTGGTGAGGAGAATCCCAATAGGGTAGAAACTATTTCTCTATTTTCTTTTGCTCTTAGAAATCAAGACATTGATTATTGACCCATTTTCTTAAACTAGATATTCTTATACCAAGGGTATCAATGATATCTGCTTTTCAAGTCATGCAATGTATTTTTTATTGATTATATAATTACTTGGATATGATAATTGCCATAAAACATACCAAGATTTGTTCTATTTTGACCAATTTTGTAATAATACTGACTAAATTCAGCGACATAATTCTCTAAATATCTCATATCTCATTATTTTGTGTTGTTAATCTTTCTTCGCCATTCCCTGGTTTTTTCTTTGGAACCAAAGTTTAGCCCCCAAAACTTATATTTCAATTTCTTTACATAATTTTTTGAGCATAGTAGCTATTGTTTCCAATGTACCATCAGCTACAGTGATAGAAAAACTATATTCGATATAGTTTAGGAAATTCCCAGCAGACCATGAGGTATTCAAGTTTAGGACACTACTTATACTCCTTTCACAATGTTGGAATATTTCTTCTCTATTTCAAGCCACGTCGATATTCAATATATATCCTATTTGGCTAATTAGGGTAAGGTCAATCTTTTAAAAGGACATGGTTTCCTTTGGATGAACCCAAACGAAAAATTGATTGTATGCCCTACTAGAACATACCTATGTCTCATGAAATGGGTATTTCTTAGAGAAGATTCGTCAAATTCTTCAGATTTAGGAACAACATTATTAACTAGAGAGGACTCGATTTCATCTCATATTGAGTTCTTCTCCAATCTTATTGATTTCATCTTCAAATACCATTTTACTATATTTTTTTATCTATGTTCCTTCTAATTTCTTCTAAAAGAACAACATTAAGATCTTCTAGTTTAATTAGGTTCATCTGCAGACATATTATTTGTCAGCTCATTATCTTCAAATAATATATCTTATTTTTCAATTGTTATGCCCATAATTTTGTTCAATTCTTCTGGGTTTTTTTTTCTTCATCAAACATAGTCTATAATTTCTCAAGATTATACTGCTTATACTCCATCTTTTTTTCTTTATCTGTCTTTTCAGATGATTTTCATTTGATTTTCTTCTACTTGCTTTTGGATTTTTACATCATGCAAAGGAAATGGATTTTTATTTTTTAGGTTTTGAAATAGAGTACTAATGCTTAAATCAGATTTCTACTATATCTGAATTCGTTGATTAAAGACACATGGGTTACAGAAAATTGCTTTTTTCTGTTCTTACCTTCAGTCTTAATTTTTGCTAGTTCAACTTTTAATTTTAAAACTATATCAGTGATATAGTTTAATTGAAGTGCTACTGAAGTGGTTCCTTTTGGTGAGTGCAAATATGTGAATAATTAGGAACACGATAAGTAGTTGAGGATTCCAACATTAAAAATAATTAGTTAGCTTAGTTAACTATTAATTATCTTAGTTAACTTAATTATTTTTGTCACGTGAGCTCTGATATCATTTGAAAGAAGACTTCAAGTAGTACTTGTGAGCAGAATATCACTTGTATGAAAGTAAAATTTTTGAAAGTAAGTTTTTAAGTATTAGGGTAAATTATGCAAATATGAAGAGTTTAGCCAAGATGAAAATGAAAATAGTAAATTGTTCCCTTAAAATAGTTTCCACAGAATATTGGACCTTTTAAATATATTCTAATAATATGGTTCCCTAATTATGATTTCCACACAAATCAGGGTATCTGGCTACAATTTTTGTAAGTGTTGGAGCATATTAATTCATAGCTGTAGCTATTTATGAACAAGATTTAACTGTAAAACTATTTTTGGCTTTTAAAATTGTATTAAGAGGACACTAAATCATTATTATTTTTATTTAATCTAGAACTACCAATTAATAGTTAGACTACTTGGAATTAAAGGAAAAAATAGCTAATAATAATGCGACACTTGTAAATCCTACATCAACATGTTCACTTTTATATTATTGTAATATATAGGATATGATGTGCCTCATATATGTCATTAAATTATCGCAAAAAGTGTCATGGACTAGTAGCCTTTGTTATGCCAATATAGGTCTAACCTTTGTTGATTTTCTTAATCTGTCATCAGATTTTCACATTTGAAAGGTGGATTCTAGTAGATGGCATAATGTTTAATAGACATTGGAAGAATTTGTCTTCAAATTTGCATTATAGTAGAATGTTAGGTCCCTTTGTCGAGTTTTTGTAATTAGCTTCATATAATATCATAGTCGGACAAAAACTTACATGCCGAAATCAATACTTGGGGACAAGGAGTTACACTTTGGATGTTGGTTTAAGTCTATTATTTGTTGAAAGGAAAGGATATACGATCACTAGACTAGGTCCAACGGAGACCTAGGCCTAACTAGGCACATAAAGGACCTACTGGCTTAAGCAAATTCCTTCTTTGAAAAACATTTTCCTCTGAACCTTGGAGCCACACACCTTTCTCATGGAAGAAAGGTCATGATTTCATTAAGTTATGAGTCTCACAGGTCATCAATAATAATTTTAACTTAAAAATGCTTTATTATGTAAAATTTTAACTTAAAAAACTATTATTGTGAAGATGGGATTGCTTTCATCTGGAGACATGCATTCTTCTAGTTTTGAGTTATCCAAATTGAATAATCAAATAAGAATTAGACTTGTAATTTATAGGTCATTGTTTTCCAAATAAATCTATGGAATTATGCAACCTTTTAATCTATAGAGCTCTTTCATGCCTACTCTAGGGCTTTTTCTGGGTCTGGGTTGTAGGTGGTATTATTTGTTTATCTATTAAGTCTCTCACTACCCATAGATTCTGCTCATTTTGGCAATTCTAACGGCAACATTAAATTCATCTTTAGAGTCTGTGTTGCTCAATTAATTCAAATAACGCGAAGACTGTCAAATAATAGTGAGGAAGGTTCGAGCTAGAGGTTGATTTGGAGACTGGAAAAATGTTGAATAGACTAACTATGGTTGGAAAAATAAAAAATGACATAATCATCAACAGGAGTGTGGCCAAAGTAGTTACACAAAGAGCTTGGAATCGTAGAGTATGGTTGATGATTTCTAACCTTTGAGACAATGTTTTCTTATTTAAGTATAATGAGGCAGAAAACACAAAATGGCCCGAGAACAAGCGACATTGATATGTGATAGGTAATCACCTAATATTTAAAAAGTGACATGCTAAAGCCAGATTGATTGGCATTGACTTTTCACTATCACCTTGCTGGACTAGGGTTCAGGAGTTCATGTGTGTATGTGTGTATGTGTGTGTGTGTGTGTGTGTGTGTGTGTGTGTTGAATAAGAAGAATAGCGAGATGATGAGAAATATCATGGAGCATTTTGTTGATGCTCACCTCATGGAGGAGGGAGTTCCTTATGTGTGTATTAGGGTGGAGGTGAGGGTTGATCAACTTTTATGCCCTAATTTTCCTTTGAAGCTATGACAATGAACTTCAAGGTGGGTTGATGTCAACCTTGAAATGCTACCAAATATTCCTTGATTGTGATGTTTCAAACATCAGGCACGAACTTGTTATAGCATGTTAAAAAAAAAATGATGGATGAGCGCAGGGTATAAACAAATGAGCCCTATGTTTATAAAAAGTGAGGAAAGCTTCACCAACTTCACATGGAAAATCATTATCGTCTTACACTAGGTGATGTAGTCAATTGTGTTGCTAGACTGACCCAAAGGGCTCCAATATCACTAGAAACAAATTTGATGTGTGTTGATTCGGTCAGGATGCCATCCACGCCAGAGGTCTAGAACAAAAAAGATAAAGATGCTTCTCCTCCTCATGGGAAGTAAGGCAGCTAAAATTTGGATTGATATGGGGAGGGGGCCTAATTGCAAATGCGAATGTGAGAAGAATTGGGTGGTCTTTGTACAAAGAAGAACAAGCAGGCACCATCATTCGAGGAGGCATAACCAAACTTTTTGTCTGGATTCAAGCGCTTTGTTTTTCAACATAGGGATTACACCTCCAGTAGATAAATAGAAATTCATCAGGGTGAAGAGATCTAACCTGAACAGTGTAACTTTTGGTATAATAGTGTCCACCTCTACTAAACTTTCCCTCTGAAACAAAGCTGATGAGGATGATCAAAGGGTGGACCATGGTGGACTAACCAGCACCATAAAGTTGTCTAGTTAGAACCACTTAAGCTTGGCAAATCATTGACAGTGGATGCTCTTCAGGACTGGTGTTAGAGAGAACACCCTAGCATTGTTTTGCTCCTGGTACTAATGATAGACCAGAATAAACCAATGAGAATTCAGAACAAATGTGGTTTAGAAATTGTGTATATTTGAGCAGTTGGGGTTTGTCTGGGTGCATGATTGTTGTGGGATAGTGTGGGATCAACATTATTTCTTATGAAAGTCATGACTTTATGGTTTAGATTACAGAGTATGATGTTCATTTATAGTGTGTTATTGGCATGTATGAATGGCCAGATTCAAAGCATAAACATAAAATCTAGAATTTGAGGAGGAAACTCAAAGTAAAGACTCATCTCCCCATCCTATATGTTTCGAACATCAATAAGGTATTATTCGATTAAGAGAAAGGCGGCCCATCAAGGAGTGAGTGCAAAATAGATTATTTTTGAGTAGCAGTTGATGACTGGTAGTAGTTACGTGCAACACTAGATTGCTTTACATGAGAAAGATTGTCTGAAGAAGGGAGGTCATGAAAGGAAGGTTAGATAAATTTCTAAAGGTATTTTTCCAATCTCCCAGGTTCATTGCTTGCCAATTTACAGGTCTGACCACTACCCCTATCATTCTTGATATGGCAGTTCGAACTTGGGAAACACTGTAGAAAAAGTCATTTAAATTTTAAACTCTTTGATTGTTATAGTAGGAGGGTCATATTCTAGTTGAGAATTATTGGGGGGTTGAACAGGTTATAGTATTAAGGGAAAAGTGGAAGGATGTTCTAAATACCTCCTAGATTGGGTAAAGAAAGACCTTTCTTTGAGCGTATCAAGTAGTTTATGAGAAATACTTAGAAGCCATTGAAAAAAGCGCATGGCTATCCACCTTCCACAAACAATCTGTAATTTTGTTAACTCCATAGGGACGAGAAGTCTCTAACTTTCCTGAGGATTAGGACTAATGAATTAAAGGATGGAGATCGTAACACAACTAAATCCATCACAAAGCCAATTTGAGGAGGAATAGAAACTTCATCAAGGGCCTAGAAGCTAATAATGGAAATTGAAAGACTAAACAGGAGGATGTTGAAAGGATAATTATTAGCCACTTTGGTCAGATCTTTTGACAAACCATCCATCTCAAAGAGAAGCAAAAATAGGTAGGATATAGTGGAATATGAAACAGAACAATATAAAAGAGAAGTAAAATAGGCATTATGTCAATCATATATGACTACACAAATGAACAAGGAGTTAATTGGGAAATGTAGCTAGAGTACCGGAATGTTCACACCTAGGATGCGAGGAATTTTTTCAAAAGCATAAATGGGTGGAAGCTCAACAAAACAAGCAATGTGGTTGATTTTCTGATGGGACCAAAAGAGGTCAACACTAAATAGGCGATCAACAGCATTATTTGGTGCCAAATCCTTTCTTTTATCTCTGCAACATGATAAAATTGGAAAGTTCATTACATCAAACCAAAAGAAATACTTTCATGTTGTTGTGTGTAGGGATGAAGTATGAGGACCACTTAAGAAACTGTGACCTCACACTCTGAAAGTGTTAGGTGACCAGCAATCTAACGTTCTCTTCTTTAGTGGGCAACATGATATAGGTGACCAGCAATCTAACGTTCTCTTCTTTAGTGGGCAGTAATGTATTTAAGAACCAGCTATGGGTCTTTACAGCGGTGCCCTCAGTGAAACTGAAATAATCAACAAGTTTAAACTTAGTAAATTTGACTAAGCAAAATTATTGAACCACAATTGTGTTGTATTCTCGCAATTTACTATAGCTAGTCTCTTCCATGAATAAATTAGTTAGACATGGGAAAACTCAGCCATCATCAGTTACCTAGTTTAGGACAACTCAACATAAGACTAAGTCAGACCTAAATGATAATGGCTTTTGATCCCTAATTGACACATCTCAAAGATTATCCAACCTATATTTTCCTAGTCGGCATTGAGTGCATTTTCTTAACTAGTTTATCAAACAATTGCCTACTCAACTATGACCTTAACTTGACAATGAACAAATGGCAAGGAGATATATAGAGAAAATCTCAATTAAAGGAGTTGTAAATTCATCCTTTCACTTAAAGGAGCATCCTTTAGAGCTTGCTCCTTCTTCGTACCTGGTAGGTTAGGACTAATAAACCTTCTCCTATCAGCTTGTAGTTTTAGACATGGCATGCAGGCGTTTATGATCACAAGTTAACTTTGCAACCCTGGTGAGTCATCTACTTCTGCATCACCAAAATCATCCCTTTGCCTACATACTTTAACCACCAACACATAAGTCTTTGCATAAAAAATGTTATTATGAGACTTTAACAGCGAGCTATTTGACCCTCTCTATTCCAAAGGCAGGGCATTTTTATCATTATTAATGGTTTGATCAGAACCTGCTAGACCAACTGCTAGAATTGAGTCATCTTACTGTGGCTCTTGACTTGAATCTTCTTAAGAAGAATGATCATAGTTCTATTCTTGATCTTCGCTCTTGTTGATGGGTAGTATTGAAGTTGAAATCATGGACATTAGTGTTTTATTTTGAGGGTTCAAATGTTACTTGCTTTTTCTTGGCTATCTGAGCTTACTTGAAGACATACGAGAAAAGCATCCATAACTAGGACTAACACATCCTAGAGACAAAAATATGGATCTGTATGTGCTTTCAGAGCCAATTGTCAAAAGGGAATATGCATCACAGCAAGAAATGAGATGGTCCTATCATTTCATGACTTAGACAAGGAACACTTGATGCTTGACTTGGTGTTGTTAATTTATAAATATTTAGTTTTTTCTTATCACCTTCCTAAATGCTGCAAAAATCTTCATCCCAGTTAGCCTCAAACAATAAATAAGAATCAAACCATGCCTCATCTAAACTAGTGAAACCCCCATGCTTAAGTTGTTACTTGTCCCTAAGCAACACTAAGACCGAAAAATTATTCACAACCTCCTCAGGATAGACATTGGTAGTATCTTAATCGCAAAGGCAATCCAGAGTTAGCCCAAAAGTATAAAAATCATTTAGCAAATAGAAGAGGAAATAAAGTTTCAAAATTGGTGAACAGACCACAATGTCAAGCTTGAATCAACTTCCCAAATCATCAAATACAATCACATTAACATATGAAACAAATGGACCCAGTAATGCCAGTAGAACCTTACTATAGTCATGTGGCACTCATCATACATGTGTTTGCAAATGTAAAAAAGTTCCCTCAATTCTCATTCCATAGACTCACATCTAGCATAAGCTTGATAAGACTCTCTAATTGGCATTCACTAGTATGCAATACAAATGAGACAATCATGAGGACTTTGTGAGGTTGTAACGGGGCTATGGATAAAGATAAGAGGAGAACGAATGTTTTACAAATGTAGAGCTAAAAGTCATAGACTAAGAGCTAAACGTTTCCAATGCACTCATACAACATTCTCCTTAGACCAATACAATTCATCTACAAAGTACATCCCCACATGAAGAGGAAAAGAGTTGAAAGTTATAAATACTTTTTACAATCCAAACAAGACCAACACTCTTTTTGTTCCTTTTTTTTTTTTTGCTTTTTTTGTTTTTTTTGGTTTTTGCTTGTTTTGTTTTCTTTTTTTTTTTTCCCAAAATAGTTGGCCAAGGAAATCCACATCAAACATTGAATTTCAACTCTTCTCTAATCTTTGTACAATAAGACAAGGGATTTCTTATATATGACACAAGAACACAAATCCTTTCACCAAACAACCATCCAAATCAATCAAAAAGAATCTCAATACACCTTATTAACTCCTAATTGAAAATGTCCTCTAGTCTTGGCT
Source organism: Carnegiea gigantea (assembly GCA_029747015.1). Classification (NCBI taxonomy): domain Eukaryota; kingdom Viridiplantae; phylum Streptophyta; class Magnoliopsida; order Caryophyllales; family Cactaceae; genus Carnegiea; species Carnegiea gigantea. The sequence continues at coordinate 124,650 of JAKOGI010001485.1, forward strand.
TAAAGGTTAGATAAATGTTTGGCGAAAGGCTATGTACAGAGGTTCAAATCAATAAAAGCAAATATAGGCTCTAAGCGGCTAGTAAGGGATATATATTGCATAACAAAGGTAGCTATTTAGTCTTTCAGGTTCACAAGTGAAAGAATGCCTCAATCATGTTGCCTAAAGGCATATGCCAAATGTGATCTTGAATGAAAGTCAAAGCAAGTTCTAGAAAAATGATGTCGAGGAAGAGTAGCTCATGAATTGATAGGAGATTAAATTGATAAATTAGTCTTTAAAAGTTCAAAGCCTTATGGGTCATCTACCAAGACCATAACTAGCTCATTAGTCGACATATGCCAATATTCATGTAAAGAATCATGGGATAATCAATTTGTACTTAACATATGGTTAAAACATAAGGCTTATTTTTATAAACTCATTCTCAAACACTTTTATACACAATTGGCCAAATCAAAGGATCAATCTAAACCAAAGAAGTCTACCTAATCTACAAAGATCATCATCAGAGGATTTTCCTTTTTTTTTTTTGATTGTTTGTTTCAATGAACACATATTCTTAATAACAAAACTAGGAAAATGTAACTACTAAAAGAAACTATAAAAACCTAGAATACAACCTAAAGTGAAAAGAAACCTAAATGTACTTCTAACATACTATAACTACATAAAATTAGAACCTACAATGCAACTCTAAATGCAAGCATAAACAATAGATACAAGACTTATACAAGCTCACACCAATCCAAATCAGGCATCAGACACAACAAATACTGACTAACACCCCCATGCTTGAACAAAACATTGTCCTCAATGTGAGCACAGAGTAGAAGAGGGTAGGGGGAGCAGTAAGAAGTAATCATAAGGGATGTGGGAAAGGAGGGTGAGGTGATTGACCATAAGAGATATGCCAATCTCGTTAGATCTCTAAACAAGCCTTATAATAGTAACAATATTGGATTTGGGTAGTAAGCATCCCGCGGAGCTCGTTGTGCCGCTCTTGGACAAAGTCATAAAGAGCAGCGTGCTCAGATGCAACATAGGTTCGAAGGAATGCTGGCTCTTCTTGGATGGACCTAAGGATGGCTTGGAGGTTGGCATAGTCAGCAGGGGGTGGTTGGGAAGAGGAACTAGGACGAGCTTGACTAGTAAATAGAGGTGGAAGTGGTGCGGGTTGAACCACCTCAACATCACCAGGTACCTAGTAAAGGTTAGCCTGGTGAAGTAAGGTGGCTCGATCAACATTGAGAAGCGGCAGAAGCCTATCCCCAGGGTAAATCCAGCACAATCATCAAGCCTCTACTTTGTAAAAGTTTACTAGCTCAAAAGCAGCTTGATTAAGCCACTCAGACCTAGATATTCGATCCTCAAGGTAGGGCTCAACACCCAAAAATCTAGTAATGGTGGTGATGATAGCACCAATGATTATCCTAGCCTTAGTGCTAACAGCAGTACTTTACAATTGTTGGGCCAAGAATGGCCTAGGTTCAAGTTGAACACCATCAAGCATACAAGACATGAAGTATAACTCAGACAATCTCGAGGCATTTAAACTATCATCCCGAGCAAAGAAAATATGCAAGGATACGCTGAGCTACCTGAATGCAAGGTTTCCTAATGTGGATGCACTTGGAAGAATATTACTGTACCTAACACTCCCCAAAAGCTCGCCGCAAAAAGCATTTGGGTTGAATTTTCGGGGTACTTGACGATTTGATAAATCCATGCTAGGTGGAAAATCAAATATACTATTGAAGGTACCTAATTTCAACTCATAAAATGGCCCTTGCAAATAAAAGGAAATGTACCTTGCTTGACATTGAGACCCTCGAGTGACCTCAACATGCAAAGCACTTAGGAATTCTGAGGTAAGGTCCTGATATCTATGCTCTTTAATCTCAATAAAATGTCCCATGCCCTCTCGTACAAACAACCACCGTCTAACATCCAACAATCCTAATAGACCTAATAATTCCTCATCATAATAATGAGTTGCTATAACAATTCGTTCATTCGAGCAATTATATCTAGCAACATGTTCGGAGTTAGTTAAACCAAGAGGATGAGGAATGTTATATTGGGCCATTGCGGTGGTGGAAGTTTGGGAGGTCCATTGGGGTTTGGATAGCGCTTGGCTAGATGTTCCTGCCTCCTTGATGCTCGTTTGTTTCTTGGTGGGTGTCATTACGGTAAAAAGTAAGAAAATTGAAGAAAACCCTAAAAATAAGATGTGGGAAAGAAAACTGAAGAGTGTAAGTGAAAAATAAGGAAGAATTAGAGAGAGAACGACATGGTTATGGAGGATGGATGAAGGTGAGAGGAGCATGGAGAAGAAAATGATGGAAAGAGATCAAATTTATTGGAGAAAATGAAAGATTAAGAGCAAAGGGAAAATTTTCATTGAAAATGGAGTGAAAATGGGAAGAAATTAGTGGAAGAATGAAGGTGTAACAATGCAGGTTTAGAGAGAGAAAGAGGGAGGTAGAGAGAGAGAGAGTGCTAAGGTTGAAGATGATTGTGGAGGAAAGTGAAGGGGCACTGCGTCAAAACCCTTGACTGTGGCCCGTAGCAGCCCACCACGGTTGGACCGTGGGGGCTGCTGGATGCCCTTTTTTTATAATTTGTCTATGCGGGCAAGTCATGGGCCGTATTCGGGTAACACAGACTGTGGTGCCCATCATTTTTTTCTTCCTTTTTCTTGTGTTTTCTTCTCTTTTTTTTTTTTTTTTTTTTTTTTTTACTTCTTTCTTCTCTCTTTTTTTAAAATTTATTTTCATTCATTTTTTAATGAAAAACTACCTAAAAAGAGAATCAAAACTGTAAAAGGGCTTGGGTTGCCTCCAAAGAAACACTCCTTTAAGGTCAAGAGTTTGACCATGCTTTTATGTGCACTCGGGTTCGGTAAGAATATGAGCGTCATTTTTGTTGCGAACCATAAAATTGTACTGTTCAACTGAAGGTACCACATCAGAAGCTCAGGTTGGAGGTCATTCGTCATCATTAATTTACAACATAACATATTGTTAGTGTGCAAGACAAACTAAATGCATGGTCCATCAGACCGGCCACTATCATCTTGTTCAACTCCTAAATCAAAGTCTACATCAACTCCTTCCATAGGAGGCAAAGAGAGAACTGCTTGGGCAAACCTGTAATAATCACTCATAGTAGGCTCTTAACCTTGGGTATCATTGCCAGCGTAGGAGCAGCAAACTTCATCTTAATATACCATTGTTAAGATTCTCAGTGGAAATTCAATCAAAATTGAGAGGATCTCGACAATTCAAAGCATCCTCCATATCAATCTCAGGAGAAAGGGGAAATGCATCTGATAAGGAAGAACTAGGAGAAACCACTTTCTCCTCCGTGCGGAAAAATATAGCATAACTTTCTTATACTAAAAATGCTATCTGTCCCCTCTTTACATCAATATGGCTACTTGCTGTAGCCAAGAAGGGCCTACCAAGGATAATTTGGACATCATCAGTCTAGTTATATCAGCAATGATAAAGTCTTCCAACACCCAAAATATCTCCTATTTTCACTGGCACATCCTCTAATTTACCTAAAGGTTGCGTTTCAAAATCGTCTGTTAATTGTAGTGAAAAAGATGCGGGTTGTAATGGCCCTAAATAAAGCCTATGAAATAAAACGTATGACATCAAACTGATACTCTCACCTAGGTCATATAAGGCTCTTTTAATTTTTATTTTTCCCATGACACAGGGGATAGAAAGCTACCTGGGTCAGGAACCTTAGGTGGAAAAAACTGTGGGGATCTCTAAACTTTTATTTTCTATGAATGTTATGGGCTTGCCGCCTTCATTTCTGTCCTTACTCTCAACCATGATTATTTCTCTACCCTTCTCAAGTGGTATGTCCTCGGGGTTACAAGGATCCTCTACCCCTTCTTTCAAAGTAACACTATTATAATGCTCATGGGGGTTAGATTCAGGTTTACTTGGAAGTTTGCCTGGAGTTGTAGATGAAGAGCTAGCTTGTTGGGCAATTTGGGCTTCCAACATTTTGTTATGTGTTATACGCACATCAAATTTAGAGGCTAATTGCTTTATATACTCATCTTGCTTTTGTTGTGTCAAAAGCATACTCTCCATCATGACCTCTGGGTTGGACTTTTGTTGAGGAAAGGGGGTCTTTGAAATCCGGGGTGTTGCCTAGTATTCATTTGGGGCATTGTGGAAGGGTTAGGCCTATATGAGAAATTTGGATGGCTCTTTTAACCCGAATTGTAAGTGTTAGAATAAGGGTTATTGGTTGGTCTCGAGTTGAAATTATTAATATAACCGACTTGGTCACTAGTGTTTTGGGCAAAAGGACTCCGAGCTTGACAATTCTCAGTCAAATGGTCAATAGAACCACATAGTTCACATGATGGGGGAGGGGCACTATAATTCTCAGCATTCATATTTAATCGTTCAAACCTTTGAGTCATAGCATCCACCTCAGCATTAAGTAAAATAAGTGCATCAACTTCGAGCTTACCTCCAACCTGCTTGGGTTGACCTCGTTCGTTGGACCATTGAAAATTGTTAAGCGTCATCTCCTCAATCAAATTATAAGCCTCATTCTTCTGTCTTATTCATCAAGGTTCCTATTGGTGCCACATAAATAGTGGACCTTACAAGTTGGGTCACTCCATTGTAGAAAGCTTAAACAATCATCCATCGTCGAAGGCCATGGTGAGAGCACAACTGCAACAAATCCTTGAACCGCTCCCAAGCCTCATAGAGTGTCTCATCATCCCTATGGGTGAAGTTGGTGATTTGATTCCTTAAACTTATCATTTTGCTTGGTGGGAAGAATTTAGCAAAGAAAGCTCTGGTTAGCTCATCCCATGTGGTCATGCATCCCAAAGGCTAAGAATGCAATCATGCTCTCGCCTTATCCCTAAGTGAGAAGGGAAATAGCTACAGTCAAATGGCATCTGTGGAGGCGCCATTAAGTTTTAATATGTCGCAGACCTCTAAAAGGATCGAGAGGTGTAAGTTCGAGCCTTCCAATAGGGTGCCTCAAAACTGGGATTGTTACACCATCGAAATAAGAGTCAGCTTGAGCTCAAAATTATTTGCCTCAACATTAGGATGAGCAATGCTTGAGGCGATGCCTTGGACTCCTGGGGTAACAAAATTCCTAAGCGTCCTTTGGTCACCTCCTCCTCTCGCAATAGTTGGTGAGGTTGTTCTAGCTTTGCATCTTTATTTCTCAAGCTGTTGCTTTTTCCTCCTTAAATGGAAAGTCCTCTCAATATCAAGGTTGGGTTCGTATAGAAATGGACTTCGCATAAGCGAGGGAAAGATTCCTACAAGCACAATCACCAACCCTACCAACGCAATCAAAAAGAAAAAGAAAACAAAAAAAAAGTAAGACACTTAGTCAATTTCGTAAGACTAACTCAATAGTTACGAATTTGTTCCCCAGAATTGGTGCCAAAAACTTGACATTTTTACATGCGCACGGGTCTCATAGTATAGATTAAAAGATCGTCCTCAGGGACCAAAGTAATCTATCGAGTTAATGGCCTATTGAAATTACTAAGCGATCAGTCCTTTTAATAAGTTGGGTTGAATAAACTAATTAACTGTTTGGAAATTCAATCAGGGTAAAGCATCTAGGAATTTGATTCACCAAGTAAAGAGTTAGATAATAGAATTAAGCATGGACTTTTCATAGACTGAACGACTTAAAGACTTGTAATCGAGTTGAATTTAATCCTTTCTTTAGAAATGAACTAAATTGCCTAAACGAATTCTACTAACACTCTCTCAAATGTTTTTGATTTAGTTTAAGTCGAAGATCTATGAATGCTAAGTCTCCTCTTAACAAGAACTCTTTCTTGAGTTTCGCTAGATCAAGTTCTATCAAGATGATCAGGTGGTGAGTTTTACCTTTTAGTACTTCACTCAACTACATAACATAAGCAAGCAAAATTGGCCAAATTCCACTCACAACATTCTAATTTCAAGGTAGGCATGAATCATTCCAAACATGAAATAGGCATAAGATTTCAAAGATAAGGTATCCAACTGCAATACTATGGCTAACAAATCCCTAGATTGGATAAAACTACTCACTCATGTTTCTAATTCAATAAAAACAAGAGAGTTCAAGAACAAATTCAGAGGAAAGAAGGAAAACTTTACAACTATGGCAGCCCTTGAATTGTGCAACAATCTTCAAGCCTCTATGAACAAAGCTTCTCCCTTCAACCTCAAAAACTAAATTAAAACTAAACTAAACTGAAAAAAAGATGTGAGAGAAGCACTAAAAATGGCTATGGTTGCTCAAAAAATTCTCTTCTTTGCTACCTCGGAACATGCCTTTTAAGCAGCAAATGGAGCATCCTCAGCCTTACAACGAAGAAAGATGAAGAAGCTAGCAGTTACAGACTTACCATGGTCTGTGGCATCCACCATGGTTGGACCATGGTTTTAGCTGGAATCGAATTTTTCTATTCTTCTCTTGCTCCACAGGCGTGGCAACTTAGGGGCATCTGTGGGGGTTCAACATACACTCAAATGTAGGAAGAAGAAACCTCAGAGTGTAAGAGGTTGGAAGAGCTTAAAAACAAATAAGAAGTAGGATGTTCAACCTATAGACCTACTTAAGTAGGAACTGCTTACTCTTGTCACGTTGGAAGAGTTCTTCTCGATGGGCATTTTTAATAGAGTCACTGTTAACATGACCTCATGTATTGAGCTTGAAGATGAAGAAGATGGAGAAGAATAAAAGTAGGAAGATTCTCTAAAAGGGTATGATAAAACTTTGATTGTCTTGGAGGTCTTACTAGCACGTATGGGTTAGAGGAAAATTTTTCACTTATCGAAAAAGATACGTCAGTGCGTTACCACTGCCCACCACCACCTAGAGCTTTATATTGACAAGGTCAAAAACGTTGGAGAATTCTCAAAAGGCCTTGCCCAATGCACCACTTGTAACACATCTATCACTTTCACTAATGATGACTTGTTGTAGGCTCCAAACCTCATGATCTCCCTTTATTTGTGACTTATTATACTAGGGAGGAAAAAGTCAAGTGCATCTTGGTAGATGGAGGTTCAACCGTTAATATCATGCCTAAGTCTACAATGAATGAACTAGGCATAATGGTAGATGAGCTTTTTAAGGGTTGTATGGTGATTCAAAGGTTTAGCTTGAAGAGTTCACATGCGATCGACATGATTCGCCTACAGACAACAATAGGAGATCTATTAACATCTTCCATCTTCCATGTCATGACTCCAAAACTTCATACAAATTGTTACTTGGATGCACGTGGCTCCATGAGTACGGAATAGTGGCTTCTACCATCTATCAATGTCTTAAGTATTACCGTAGTGGCGAGAAGAAGATTAACAGTGATGTCAAGCCATATACAAAGGCAGAATTGCATTTTGTCGATCCTAAATTCTTTGAAGAGGGCACTGCACCTAAGGACACTATACCTTCCATAATTTCCTCTACAAGTAGGGATGGGCTAAAGGCTGCTAAGAATTTCAAAAGGTGATACTGAGGCATGACGGTATGAAACAACAAGAGTATTGTAAGTGGGCATTGAACAAGAAACTATCACCCAAATTGTTAAACAAGTTGCTAAGCAAGAGGTGGTTTCCATAAATTACATGCCACCAGTCTTAAGATATGTTCCCCAAGCTCATAGCAAGGAGGGGGAAAACACCACTTAGTGGGTGCATAAGTGGAAATACTAGGGCAAGGCTATCAAGAAGAATAGTGGGGCCAACATGAACACCCTTAAAGAAAGTGTCATGTTGCCAACGCGAAACATGTACCAACCGAAGGTGAGTAGAGCCTCTTTACCTAGATTTATCTCTTGTTCTAAGAGCTTATTAGACAAAGAGGAGAACTTGCGAAATGCGCAAACAAAGGAAGGATTTGACCCGAATGCATATAAGCTTATAGAGAAGGAAGGTTATAATTTTAACAATCCTGTTACGCTAGGGAAGGTAGTGGAGGTGGAAACCTACAACCTCAACAAAACGCCGAAGAAGACTCAAGAACAAAAAGGTTATACAATAGTACAGTTGATCAGGATATCAGGGTGATACAAGGCTAAGCCAAATGTGGTTCAACATATCTCTGCTGAAGAAATAGAAAAGAGTGAGGATGAAAATGCTCAACCTCCTAAAAAGCCTTCGGTATTTGACAGGTTACAACCATCCACCTCAAGGAAACGGCCATCTGTCTTCACTGGAATTAGGAGAGGTCAAACCCTAAGTCTTCTGTGTTTCGAAGAGTAAAGAATCATGTGCAATCAAGGCATTCAGTGGTCAACAGAATCATAAAAGCATGAGAATCATCAAATCCACGACCCTAACAACTAAAGGATTTAGTATTCAATCGACTTAGTGATGGAAACGAAGTATAAAGTTCTATCCCTTTTTGCATGAATCGATTTCAACCCTTGATGTGAAGACATATGGTTTACTAAGGGTAAAGAGACGCATTGTGGTCTTTATCTGCCAGCTATGTAATTCTAATATTAATAAAGGAGATGAACAAGAAAAAGTGACTTCTTCTATTTATATCATAGTCCAAGAATGTGAAGACTCAAATTCGAAGATAGAACGTATAGAGACTCCTAAAACTCTTAAAGACGGGGGGCTACGGTTGTTGATTTGAAGAAATTGGATCTTGGAACTACCAAGAAACCTTGTCCCATCTATGTAAGTTCATTGCGTACACTCAAGGAAGAAAAGGAGTATTTTAATCTCCTTTCGGAGTACAAGATGTATTTGTATGGGTTTACAGTGAAATGCCAGGACTTGATCCCAAAGTCACAGTCTATCACTTATCCCTTAGGATAAGTGTCCCGCCCAGAAAGCAACCTCAACGATGTTTTCACCCAAAGTTAGTACCTAAAATTGAAAGAGTGTTCAACAAACTTACAGATGCAGGATTTATTCGTGGGGTAAAATACCTAGCTTAGATCACAAATGTCGTCCCTATAAGGAAGAAGAACGGACAATTTCGTATTTGCGTGGACTTTCGGGATCTTAACAATGCTTGCCCACAAGATGATTTCCCGTTCCCCGTCAATAAGCTCATGATCAATTCAACCATGGGACACGAAGCCTTGTCCTTTGTGGATTATACTACGGGGTACAATCAAATCCAAATGGTGCCAGAAGACCAAGAAGCCATAGCGTTTCGCACTCCCCAAGGCATCTTCTACTATAAGGTAATGCCCTTTGATTTGAAAAACATCGGAGTAACATACCAAAGAGCTATGTAAACTACCTTTGATAATACGTTGCACAAAACAGTAGAGTGCTATGTTGGTGATCTTGTGGTCAAGTCAAAAAGGAGATGAGACCACATATAAGACCTTCGTCGAATTTTTGATAGGCTGAGGAGATGTCAACTAAAGATGAATCCACTTAAATGTGCATTTGGTGTCACTTTAGGGAAGTTCCTAGACTCTATAGTTCAGCATAGAGGCATTGAGATTAACTAGGCCAAAATCAAAGAGGGTGCACAATTTAAATAAGACCATTCATGTCAAAAAGCCTTCAACAACATCAAGAAGTACTTATCAAATCCACCAATTTCAGGGCCACCAATTTTAGGGAAACCTCTTATATTCTACATTGTAGCTCAAAAAAAAGCCTTTGGGGGCATTATGTGCCCAGGAAAATGAGGAAAGCAAAGAAAGGGCTTTGTATTACTTAAGTCGCACTTGGGGCTGAACTGAATCATTCTTCGATTGAAAAGATGTGTTTGGCTCTTATGTTCACCATTCAAAAATTAAGGAATTATATGCGAGCTCATATGATTTGAGTAATTCTAAAGCTGAGCACATCAAATATATCATGTCAAGGCCATTTCTAAGCAGGCAACTTGTGAGGTGGGCTGTAATCCTGAAGCAATATGACCTTGTTTAAATGCAACAACAGGCCGTTGAAGGACAAGCATTGGTGGATTTCTTAGTAGATCACCCAATCCCTAATACTTGGTTGCTAAATAATGACTTAGTTGGTGAAGATGTGTTCTTCATTGATATCCTCCCACCATGGAAAATGTATTTTGACGAAGCCACGAGACATCATGATGCTAGTGCAAGAGTAGTCTTTATTTCCCCAAAAAAATACGTCCTCACTTATTCACTCATGCTACTTAAGTTATGTTCCAATAATATAGCTGAATATCAGGCATTGATTTTGGGCCTTCAAACGACCATTAAAATGGGAATCAAAGACCTTGACATCTATGGTGATTCTTAATTGGTCATCAAGCAACTTCTCAAGTAATGTGAAGTTAAGAAGGACGACTTCGTGTTATACCATAAATATGCCTTACGACTGCTTGGTAAGCTTGAAACTGTCATGTTTGGAGTGCTAATAAGATAGCTGAAGCATATGCAAACCTTGTAGCCACTTTGGCACTGGGGGCAGAAGAAAGCATAAATCTCCCTGTTTGCAACTGGTGGGTTATTGCATCCCTTGATGAAGAGCTTGAGGAAGAGGCCAATGCGGTTAATGCCAAGAAGTAGAGGAAGAAGACTAGCGCTAGCTACTCATTGATTATTTACAACATGGAAAGCTTCCTAATGACCTAAGGCATAAGACAGAAATTCAATAAAGAGCTCACTGCTTCTTTCATTTTAATGGGATGCTTTATCAACGCTCCTTCATTGGCCTTTGGTTGCGTTGCTTAGATAACAAAGAAGTCAGACAAGCAATGGGGGAAGCACATTCAGGAGTATGTGATGCACATAAAGTAGGACCCAAATTGTATGATTGGATAAAAAGAATGGGTCACTGTTGGCCTACTATGGTGCAGGATTGCATCGATTATGCAAAAAGGCATAAGGCTTGCGAATTTTATTCATCAATCCTCTTATCACTCCGAAGTCGTCCGTTGGCCATTCGTACATCTTGGCAACAGTTGATTACTTCTCTAAATGGGCAAAAGCAATCCTGCTGATAGAAGTCAAAAAAGAAAATATTGTTGATTTTATTCGAACACATATCATCTACCAGTATGGTGTACCTTGATATATTATCACTGACAATAGCAAACCATTTATCAACAGGATGGTGAGCACCCTCTATGAAAAGTTTAAGTTCACCCAGCACAAATCTTCAATGTACAATGCACCTGCTATTAAGCTGGCAGAAGCTTTGAATAAGATGCTTTGCAACTTAGTCAGCAAAGTGGTGGCGAAGTCAAAATGTGATTGGCATGAAAGGCTAGGGGAGGCTCCTGGGCAGACAAAACCATGTATAAGATGCCAACCTAATCAACTGCTTTCACTCTGGTTTATAGGGTCGAAGCGGTATTGCCTTTGAAATTTCAAATCCCTTCACTCCGTATTGCCATACAGGAAGGCCTGACTGAAGATGAAAATAACAAGCTTCGCCTAGCTGAGCTCAAGGCCATTGATGAAAAGAGACTTCTAGTACAATAAAAGTTGGAATGCTATTAAGTTTGCTCGCCCTTGTGATTCATAAATCTCTGTTTCTGCTTTTCAGGCACTACCTGTCCACCATTTCACTCATCCTATCCGCGGAATCAATCTTCAAGCCATGAGCGTTCAACAAAATGATACGACTGTGTTCATTTTAAGTTGGATATCAAATGCTCATGGTAAGAAGACCAATCATTATCCTGCACAAGACTAGAAGCAAGATCACTTCCAAGTAGGATGGCCCTTGCATGATTCAAGAAGTCTACACCAATGATGCTTATAGAATTGTCGGTACCGACAGAGCGCGAGTTAGGCCAATAAATAGTAAGTTCCTAAAAATTAACTATTATTAATGTATTTATACATGTAAGCTCCTAAACATGAGCATAAACTTTTCATTCTTTCAAGTTAAACTCCATTGTACTACTCCTGCCTTACAAGAGTATAAATTGTAAACGGCAAAAAAAAAAAAAAAATCTTGTTGTTCGAATTACATATGACTTGATCCTTTAGGTTTCCCTTCAGGAATGTAGGCAACTTTGGTATACACCCAAATATAGCCAGCATCATCTTCCAAAAAAAAAAAAAAAGGAAATTTGTTGACCCTAAATAAAGAAGTTCATCCTATTACGGGTTTTATACAACTTGTGAGTTTAAATGAGAAATATAGAGATTTAGCTAGTATAAGTTCATCTATTGCTATAAGGTTGATAATTACTAAATTCAAATCACAAGGAAAATCAACCAAGACACATGTGCAATGATGAATAAAAGAAAATTTTCATCTAAACTTTATTCAATAGATATCAAGCTTACGTCACAAAAGTTTAAAGTGCATTACAAGTCCATCTAAAAAAAAAAAAAGAAAAAAGAGGAGTTAACTACGGATTCCATTGGACATTCTTCAAATCTTTGAAAGACTCCTTTATGTAAGCTTTAGTCTTCGCTAAACTAGCTTTTGTGGCTGCATCCATTACTTCAGTGGCATTAAGTATGTCAAGCTGACCCTGCAAGTCAATAACTTCCCTCTCAGTTTCTTGAAGTGAATGCTCGTTGGCCGATACCTGAGACTAAGATCTTTCTTTTGATTGCCCAAAAGTTGAAGCTTTTTCAGCTGCTCCTCGCGCCTCAATTTAATAGATATCAAGCTTACATCACAAAATTTTAAAGTGCATTACAAGTCCATCTAAAAAAAAAAAAGAAAAAAGAGGAGTTAACTGCGGATTCCATTGGACATTCTTCAAATCTTCGAAAGACTCCTTTATGTAAGCTTTAGTCTTCTCTAAACTAGCTTTTGTGGCTGCATCCATAACTTCAGTGGCAATAAGTATGTCAAGCTGACCCTGCAAGTCAATAACTTCCCTCTCAGTTTCTTGAAGTGAATGCTCGCTGGCCAATACCTGAAACTAAGATCTTTCTTTTGATTGCCCAAAAGTTGAAGCTCTTTCAGCTGCTCCTCGCGCCTCAATTTAATAGATATCAAGCTTACATCACAAAATTTTAAAGTGCATTACAAGTCCATCTAAAAAAAAAAGAAAAAAGAGGAGTTAACTACGGATTCCATTGAAAATTCTTCAAATCTTCGAAAGACTCCTTTATGTAGGCTTTAGTCTTCTCTAAACTAGGTTTTATAGCTGCATCCATCACTTCAATGGCATTAAGTATGTCAGTCTGACCCTGCAAGTCAATAACTTCCCTCTCAGTTTCTTGAAGTGAATGCTCGCTAGCCGGTACCTGAGACTAAGATCTTTCTTTTGATTGCCCAAAAGTTGAAGCTCTTTCCGCTGCTCCTTACGCCTGAATTCAACCTGCTTCAACTCATCCACCTTTGCGTTATAATGGGCTCTTCCAGTGTTCAGCCGACAGGAGGCCTCATCAAGCTTACCTTGCACCTCCATGCGACAACTATCATGTTCTTCAGTAGATGTTTGACCAGAGTAGCTCTATTACAGGTCTCTAAAGTCACATGCTTGCTTGATTAATCCTTCAACGTTGCTCTCTAAAGGAGTGACATCGGCACCTCTTTGAAGGATGGTGGCATAAAGGTTGCCTTTAAGAGAAGGAAGCCCATCAAAAAGGGTACGAGAAACCTTGTCAGGTATGGTTTTATCAAATGCCCATGTAGCACTCTTATCTACCTCCTTTATAACAGCATCAACGTTGAAGACGGAAATCCCCCTTTGTAGAGCCCTCAAAGGGTGCTGTGGGCGTGGTGCCAGTGAAGGAGCATTGGCTCTATGAATGGACTCAACCTTGTCATCGTTCGGGGATCGAACACCTTTCAAGCCATCTAATCTTTATCTGCTATCAAATAAATCCTTATGAAATGACGGTTTTCGTCCGATCGATGGAAAGTATTGACTTCTCGATGGTAAAGGAACATGTGCCAATTCCTCCTTGAAGTGCACATCATTGCTCTTCCCCTATTAAAAAACATATATAGAGAGAGAGACGTTGAAAGTGAGATATAAATTTAAAGCGTGTTTTTAATTAAAAAAGAAAGGGAGGGAGTACAATGCATTCAGTAGGATTAGGTTTAGCATCGAGGATATCCATGATATTCTCAGTGCCGTATGGGGGAAGCTTGATTACCTTTTCGGTACTTGGATCACAAACTCCGATGAGTAGCTTGTCCTATCCATTCATAGCAGGATTGATCATGGATTTAGACTTTGATCTATATCTTAGCATGTGAAGATTCGAAATGTTCTTTAATATCATTTGTTACCTATGGTAATAGAGCAATGCTTTGAATAGGGATTGCGAGGATGGGTGTTACTAGGTCTCGGAATCTTCACATGAGAAGAACCATCCTCTTTCGACTGAACAAAATGCTCTAAGGGCTTCCCAGAATAAATAATCTTCAACTTGGGCTTAGAACCAAGTTTGTCTTCATCCTTTGAAATGTTCGTGTCAAATAAATCACTTCATTTCTGGTTCAAGTCACTGGCATGTGGATTGCAAGTCGAGAAAATGAACATCTTGGACCACTTTTCATGACATGTACAAGTGGTATTTCTCTCGAGTGAATTACATCACCTAGGAAGTAATACTTGAGATCCTGTTCCATAGCGTGTGAGCACGTGGTGACAACGCAATATTGTTTCCGCCTCAGGAAGATTATTGAGGTCTAGACCACCAGAAACATCCTCACAGAAACCAAATTTTCTACTGAATCGATTAGGGTAGTAATGCCCCACGATGAGGTCATCCTCACAATGGTAAGGGACAAAACTCGAACAAATGCTGAAAAAATAAGCAAAGTCATCTCTCAATAGCTTGCTGTCATCCAGGAGAATCTCCTTAAGTCAGTTGATGATGGATAAATGCTAAGGAAAGCCCCTCTTAGAACCAATGAGTTCTCGAGCCTCTTCGAGCTAGAATGACTTAGCTTGATCAAGGCCACTAAATTTCACCATGTCTGGACTGGAGGAAGCCTCACCAGCTAGCTCGTATATATCAAGATTTTTGGCTGAGCAAGCACAAAGGAAATGGGCAGGAAAATGGCCCCCACCTCTACAAGGATGTGAAGAACGAGATATCTCATCAAGTCCCTTGTAGATACTTACAAGGATTGCCATAGGGATGCAATACCCTACACTTGATGCCATAAATGATGCAGCGCTAATAGTGCCAGGTCATATGCAACCAGATCTCTAATAGCCAAGATGAATGTGCATAACTAGTATGAGAGAAATGCGGTTATAAAGGTCTCCGTATATTGGCCTTTAGCCACTCCTAGCTCATCGAAAATGACCTGACAATCATCGTACCCACGGGCTCCTACGTTGATGATAGAAGACAATATTCCTAGATAAGGGGTCCGGTTTCCTTGATCAGACTTCCTAGAAACATGGTAATTGTTGGGCCCTCGAAACCAGAAGGCAATCCATTACTCTATGGTCAACTTGTCTTTGCGAAATTGCATGAGTTTGTGGTAAGTAGTGAAAAGATAAATGCAACTCAGTGGAAGCTTATTTGTGAGTTTCCAATGGATGGAATAACTTAATCATAAAGACACCCTGAAAGCGGTTGTCCAGGAAACTGTGGATATCAAAGACAGATAGGGACTCGCCTTTAGAAGTATGCAAGGTGATTGTTTCTGGACACCAATACTCACACACTACTCAGATGTAGTTCGAACACCGACCATAGAGGAAGAGCGAAACATATAAAGCATCAAACAGATTACAGGTTATGAGTTTATCTTTGCAACAAATGATGATATCTTCTAACGACTCCCAATAAAACGGCTTGCAAGAAAACTCCGCATGCAATGATAACCTAGCCCATGATTTGTGACTGGACTCTATGTCATGACAATTGGTAAGAAGAGAGATTCTCTTTTACTTTAATGTGACTAGACAGTAAAAATGCTTCGCCTGTCTTCAAATTCTCCTTAGACCAACAATGAAGGCTTGGAGGACCACCAACGAAGTTAGACTTGCACAAGGACGTCATAGAATTGCAAGTGGACAATGTTGTTCGTTCCCCATCTATGTCACTTTTACTTGGATGGATGTGTATATAGCGTCGGTCACTGGTGGTTTTATCCACAAAAGTAATCATTTTGAATAGGCCCTGCAACAATAGCAGAAATAAAGAGAATTGAGTTGTAGGACTTGTCACTTGGCAGTCATAGCAATTTCATAATCAAATGGGGACTAAAAAAAATTTAAAAATTTTTTTAAAAAATTCTTGGACATGGAGGCACTAGGGAAGAAAACTACAGGATTGCTACTAACCTTTTTAATTATAGGTTAGCCGATAATTAAATTAAATTCGCTTTTGGAGAATTTTCGCCTTCAGACGTTTGCCATAAAAAGATTCAAAGTTATCCTGTTGATATACCTAAAAGGGTTAAATATTCAAAGGTTGACGGACATTAAGTCAAAATTCACCTCAGGAGAAATCTCATCTTTGGGAATGTTCGCTTGAGGAAAATTCAAGGTTAACCTGTTGATGTACCCAAAAAGATTATATATTCAAAGGTTAACCAACGATTAAGTCAAAATTCGCCTCTAGAGAAACCTCATCTTCGGGAATGTTCGCCTGAGGAAAATTCAAAGTTAACCCATTAATGTACCGAAAAGGGTTGTACATTCAAATGTTAATTGATAATTAAATCAAAATTCAATTCCAGAGAAATCTCATCTTCAAAAGTTAACCCGTTGATGTACGCTAAAGGGTTTTACATTCACACATTAATCAATAATTAAATTAAAATTCGCCTCTAGAGAAATCTCCTCTTTGGGAATGTTCACCTGAGGGAAGTTCAAGGTTAACCCATTGATGTATCCAAAAGAGTTATACATTCAAAGGTTAACCGATAATTAAATCAAAATTCGCCTCTGGAGAAATCTCGTCTTCGAGAATGTTCGCCTTAGAAAGATTCAAGGTTAACCCGCTGATGTACTCAAAAGAGTTATACATACAAAGGTTAACCGGTAAGTAAATCAAATTTGTCTGTGGAGAATTTTAGCCTTTGGAAGTTCACTTTTGGGGGATTCGAAGTTAACCTGTTGTTGTACCCGAAAGGGTTAGACATTCAAAGGTAAACTAACATTAAATCAAAATTTAGCTCGTTGGGAATTTTCACATTTTAGAAGTTCGCGTTAGGAGTATTCAAAGTTAACCGGTTGATGTACCAAAAAGAGTTAAGACATTCAAAAGTTAACCGACATTAAATTAATGTCTGCCTTTTGGAAAGGTTCGTTGTGAGGGAATTTCAGATTAATCCGTTGATGTACCTAAAAGGGTTAAACATTCAAAGGTTAATCGATGCGAAATCAAAAACACATTCAAAGGTTAATCACATACACATTTATTTCATTGGATCGTCAAGTGCTGTTTAAAAATAAAAAGAGAGACAAAATTTATTGTGAAGAACGTCAAGTATGGATTCTACTTTTTAAAAAAGGGAACAGCAAGGTTGACATAGCGGGAAGAACATTTATCAAGAAAAAAAAATTAAAAACATGAGAAAAATGAAGAAGAGAAACGGCAGTAAGATGTACAAGTCAAACAAAAAAAGGATGGATAAATTCCTTAAGGTATCCCTTAGGTAAACTCTTAACAATGAAGTTCCCCCACTGCTACACCTTAACGCACTTCACTGGTGCCGTGATTTTCATGCCAAGAGAAAGAGGGAAATGGGGGGGAGCGGGAGAGAAAGGGAACAGAGATAAAAGGCTCTAATCTTGCAAAAAAATATATACATGATGTATTCTTCAAATTACGGAAAGTGGCATGACCTTCATTAATAAATCTCCATATTTTGGGCAAGAGAAATAAATATTTTGAAGATTGCATCCTACAAAATTGTATCAAATATGATGCAGGGCCTACTCATAATAAAAATAATAATCGAGATGTCAGTCACACTTAAACACCAAGGTTGTATACGTTACCTAGTCTTGAGAGGGCATGAGTAGAATGTTAATTTTTACGGACCAACCAAGACCCCGTCACATGGAAAGAAATAAATATTCAATGGAAATGTATTGCGGTCAATTTAAAAATGACACGTGGCGTGAACGATGCAGAAAATAAATGATTATATTCTTTTAATAAAGATAAGGAGGAAAACTCTGACTTCGACTTCTCTGTAATAAGAGAGCTACCCCCCTCCCCGTTAAGCGGTCGACATTTTAGAAGGACTCACAAGAGCTCAACAATTTTTCTCTAGCTGAAAACAACAAGCACTCTCCACACATGCCGTCTACGCGCGGAGATCAAATTCATATCTTGATTGAGATTGAGCCACGTGGTCCTTTGTCAAGATCAAATTCAATCAAGACTATTCAAGGAGATTGAATAAGAGGATTTGTCACACTTGTTCTTGTAACAGTTATACAAAGATTGTACCCAGTCTTTGATATAAATACAAAAATTAAATTTGTTACCCAATTTCTTGTCTAATTTATTTTAGAGTCCAAACTTATGTTTACACATCCCATTAAATTATGCCACACGGTGATACTTTAGAAGAGCGACACATGGTATGAGATTATGACTTTTTTTAGATTATTAATTTTTTTTAGACGTATATAAGTTTGATGATTTGGTATCATCAAGGAGCCTGGTTGTATGGTGTTAAGGAGAAGCTTAGTTGTATGTTGTGATAGTGAAACCCAAATCACATATATGCATTGGAGGGGGGGATAAAAGATGATATTTCATTTGATTAATAATGGATTGAATTTGAGGCATTGGTTGGATGTTTATGAATTTTTTCTAGGGCAGGGGGGAGGGGTTGAGAAATATTTATTGATACTTATTATAAAAACATGCTTACTTGTGATGAATCATACTGAATTGATTTGTATTACTAGAGATTGATTGTACTAAATTATGAAGAATGTTGTTGAATAGCCCCAAAAAAATGATGAATGTTACTGAATTGTGATAAGTTATGCTAAACTGTGCAGAATGATGTTGATTTTTGTTGAATAATCTTATTAATTTGTGTTCTTAGTAAGACTACGTATTCAGATTATTGATGCATCCTTTCTTAGGATCATCATATAGTGTTTTTATCATCTTTTTAACTTAATTGTACACTGTATTTATACTATGTCTTTAGAAATAAAACACATAATAGTCTAAATTACATAAATTCAATTCCTACATTTATTAACATCACCTTTATGATCAAGTAATGTTGGTAAATAACATGTCAAGCATAAGTTTTCATAATTATTATCATACTTGAAAGTAAAACCCTCCACACATAAAGCTTATTATATATAAATCATACGATATCGAAAAGGCAATTAAAAAACAAAGAAACAAAATGGAATATATTGAATGAGAAATTATCTAAGCTAGTGTGATTACCGAGTTTTTTACTCAAACTGTTATTAACCTTTTTAATTATATTGAGGTTTCATTCAGGTCTAATATACCACTAAGAAATATTTTGTTGTCTAATATGCCACTGGTGGGTCAGGCAGGATTAGTTGCAATAGGTAATTGTAATTTCCTTATTTTTAAAACATTAAACCATATTTAAAAAATGGAAAAAGTTAAAGAATTGATAACAGCGATGTTTCACCTTCCCCTTCTGGCTCCTCCCTCCACGATTATGCTTGCCATATGCCCTAAACATATGCAATTTGCTTTCAAACTTTAGATTACAATCTACCTTTAATCATAAAAAACTAACATCCTATTAGGAAGAAGGTCAATTCTGAGTTGATTTCATCCGAAATTATGTTGTTTGATCAAGAAGGAGACAACCATATCATCAGTATGCTTTTTTTTTTTTTGGGGTGAAATGTAATGTTCAATCAAAGAATATGAATTTGCTTGATCAATATATGAAAACATGAAAAGAAGTAGTTAATATAGGCAAATTTTTCATGAAGCACTGGTTTGGGTTTGAAAGTTTGTATGCAAAAAAGGGGTTGGTTATAAACTATTAATTGCTTGATGTCAAAGTATGATTTGTGAATGGCTGAATTCTGGTTTGTAATTATACATATTTAAATTTTAAACCCAATTGTAAATATGTATGCAATAATGGTAAATAATTTTGTTTACTAAGATTTGATTGGTTGTTTTGGTAAGTAATCTAGAATTTTTTGATAAAGAACTTCCTATTTTTAGTGTAGCTAAATTGTGGTGATTTGTCTCAATAGTTATTTGTTAATGGCAGAATTTCAAAGAAGGTTGTGTTGCATGTCTATCATTGTAGTTGTTTTCAAAGGATGGCCCAAATACTAGTGAGTTTGAGGTGTGATTCTAAAAAATGAAGTGTTGACAATATTAAAGATAATATTGTTGCATTGGGCTATTTAGAGAGAACGATTAAAGATGTTTATTTTAGCAAGCCTAATTTAGCCTTTTAGGAGACTTTAGTGGAAATCAATAGTGAGATAGAGTGGACGAGACTTTTAAACTCAATTTTGGAGTATGTTTAGTTGTATGTTGAACACAATGATGAAATAAAATCATATAGTGATGATAGTAATTCAATGGTTGATGATGATTATAAGGAGTATGGTTCGGATTTTGATGAGGAAGCAACTAGAATAATAAATAAAAAACAGAAAATGGGCAAGGATCATCTTATTGATTTAGAAGCACTCGGGGATGAAGGAGTTGAGTTCATTAGTAGAGGTAATGTCATTGATGACAAAGATGCCTTTGAGTCACATTATTATTATTCAAATGATGCAAACAAGCCTCCCGGTAGTAAAAGAGATGAAGATGGAATGATGAAAGAAAGGAAAAAATAAAATGACAACTATATACCCTAGGTATAAGAAAAGGGCAATAAAAGATAGAGTACATCTAGAGGCGGGCATGTTGTTAAGTATAGATAGAAAACAACTTAAGGAAGTCATTGAACATTGTCAAATGCATATTACATATGGTTTAAAGACAGTCAAGAGTGACATAGATAAACTTTATTTAGTTTGCAAAGTGTAGGGGTGTGAATGGACTTCGTTTACTTCAAGACCACAACGGCTGAAATCATTTCAAGTTGGAAACATGCCTAATCCTCATACTTATATACCTCCTAGTTTTGGGAGAGGAATGAGGCGGATTTCTAGCGATTATTTGGTGCAAAACATAGGGCAAAGTTTAGATTGCAACCAAGTTTGACGTTGAGAAAGCAATAAGATATTGTGGAAAAGAAACATAACTATAATCCATTAATGTCTACATGTGTAAGGACTTGATTGAAGGCTTTAGCATACATCCTAGGGGATTATAGTGAACAATTTAACATGATAAAAGCATATGCTGATGAGCTCCTCACAGAGAACAAAGGTTCCCCTGTCCAGATTGAGCTGTAAACAGAAACACATATTTTTAAGAGCATCTACATTTGCCCTGGTGCTTTGAAGAGAGGTTTCCTAGAAGGATGTGGAAGGGTTCTCTATTTATATGGATTTTTCTTAAAGGGCCTTTGGAATGGCCATGTGATATTTGCCATTGATAGAGATGCAAGCAACCAAATGGGCCCTGTTGCTTGGAATGTAGTACATGTGGAGAGTAAAGAGACATGGTTATGGTTTCTATAGTTCTTGCATGATGAATTGGATATGAGGGACAGACAAAGATGGATTATAGACGTAAATTTTGATGCTAATGTTTATTTTATATTTAACCTTACATATTCATATTTTATGTTCACAATTAATGACATTCTAATTTAATTGTTATTTAGGGCCTTCTTAATGTGATTGCACATTTCTTACCCCAAGTGGAACAAGGATTATGTGCATGGCATGTATATAAAAATTTGAGGAAGAAATATAAAGGATTGCAATATGGAGATGTGTTGTGAAAAATTGCAAAGCCATCTAATAAAGTGCACCATAACAAATGTGTGACAGAGATGTAAGATCTTGACAATGGTGCATGACGATTATTGAGAAATAAGGATCCCAAGCATTTTTTTAGGTTATTCTTCAAAGAATATTCCAAATGTGACTCCATTGACAACAACATGGCAGATATCATTAATGCATTCATTATGGATCATAGATTTAAGCTTATTACTACCATCCTTGAAGACATCTTCTAGCTCCATCATGGCTAGAGTTGCTTCAAAGAAGAAGATTACTTATCATTTAGATCAACCTATATGCCCTATGATTCTAAAGTTAGAGAAGGGAAAGGATCAATCAAGGTAGCAAGCAAGTCTGGGAGGCAATGATATATACGATGTCAAGCATGACAGTGAAGGATTTGTGGTGGACATATTGGATTAAAACTTGCATCTGTGGAGCATGGTTGTTGAGTGGTTTCCCCTATTATCATGCCTTAGCAGTGATAAGGGAGGGGAAATTAAATCCAATTCAATTTATTTATGATTGTCATCGTATCGAGAAGATAACAAACACTTGCATACACACGTCGCAACCTATGAATAGTTCAAACATGTGGCCTCTATCTTAATATGATCCCATTGTTACCCCAAAATTCTAGTACGCTGTATGGAACTGTGCCAAGATCAGGAAGGACAGTCAAGTGTACTACTTGTGGCGGCTTTGGCTATAATAAGAAGGCATGCAAGAAAAAGATGCTACAAATGACATTATTTAATTTCTTTCATAGACGTCTTAATTTTTCTATTTTTCTTAAATAAACGAGACAACATGTAAAGCTCTTTGTTGTAAATAATATAACTATCATCATATACTTTTTCTTTTTTTTAGAGCTCTCAGTTGCTCTTCATCTGCTACTGGTGGCTCTGTTCATCATGTTGCCGGCTCTATGCCTGATGCTCCTTCAGTTGGTTTTGCAGCACTACTGATGATGCTACTACTGCTCCTCTAGATGGTGCTGAAGTTAGTGGGCAATCATTTTGGGTTGCTAATTCCCTTGATCAATATCAAGTTGGAAAGCTCCCAGTTAAGAGAGCACTAAGGAATTATCAAACTAGA
>JAKOGI010001485.1:152500-165854 GCA_029747015.1 Carnegiea gigantea
TAATAATATATACACATATGTATGTATATATATACCACACCATATATTTTATAGTGTACATATATATCATACTTTCTTTGTTTGTGTGTGTATATCTAAAAGATTGGATGTACATTATTTAACTTTCTGCATCATGCATATATATATATATATATATATATGTGTGTGTGTGTGTGTGTGTGTGTGTGTGTGTGTACACATACTTAGCAAAACTATGTTTCTTTTTGTAGAAAAAATAAAATATGGTATTTTCATGTATTTGACCATTCATGTATCTAAAGATGGCGATACATTATATTGGTTGTAAAAGCTAATTATTCTTATAAATCGTACGTTGAACCTGAAATTGTTATTTGTAATACTCTTTTGATAACTTAAGCAAAGTTTCTATTTTTTCTTTCATGCATTCATGTATATAGATAAGAATACATTATGTCAGGTAAATATGATTTATACAGTTGTATAGTACATTGAATGGGATGCTTAAACATAAAAAAAAATTAAAAATAAGTAAAATGGTAAATGTCTTGCTGTAAGACACTTAAAAAGTGTCTTCTTTTCATTTAAAATATATATTATTACGTATTGAATTGGAAAAAAATGGTATGATTAAATAGGAGAAAGATGTCAAAGCTTGCAAATTGTGTAAAATTATCTTTTTATACACAATTTTTCACATTTACAAAATTACACATATCATATGTCTTCGCAAACGGAGTTGATTCGATTGTCCATTTTTATTTGTGGTCATAGCTGACGAATATTAAAGTTTTGCAAGTCCTAATAAGTTGTAATTATTAAAAATTTGGTAATTTTAAATCTTAAAATACGTTAATTTGAGTTAAAATATCTTGCAGTAAGACATTCAAGAATGTTATGTGGCAACTACGTTTCATCACCCTAAAGATAATATGCCAATGCGATGATGACGGATATTGTCCAAAGCCCAAAGAACCTATGTACTCATGATTTATATATCTGGTATATTATATAACATGATATGATAATGTGTTATACGATTGCATTTGAGTTTTTCCCTCCCTCAGTGAAAACATGTGCCAAGGAGAGAGAGTAGCCTCATTGCAGCAGTACATTTGAAAGAGAATCGTCCGTTAAATTCGTGGGTGCCACCTTTGTGATACCTGACAAACAATCCAATTTCTTCATCTCCATCATCAATTCCCCCCCCCCCCCCCCCCCCACCCTTTCCACTATCCAAAAAAAAAAGAAAAAAAACAGCACATTCTGAATCCTGTTATTTGGTGGGCGGTCATGGAGTTTCAAGTTCTGCTCTCACTTTGCTGCTTCTCGTTGCTTCTCTTCTTACCTCGCCTCTCTCATGGAGGATGGTTCAACAGTATCAACAAGTGCCACCCCTGCCCCCAATTTTTCACTCTGTTTTGCTCTGCTCTTCTTTGGCTAGATAAGGTGATGTCATTTGATTATGGGTTCTCAAATTTCCGCAGCAACCGTAGATCATTGCTGAGATTGAAGACGGAAAATGTGACTCCTGTTCGACTTGATCCAATTCGCGTTACTCAACTTTCATGGCAACCCAGGTGCAAAATTTCTGTGTCCCGGACTCTCTCATTGCTTCCACTATGTCAATGGTGTTTTTCTGATTTCTGTGTTTCTAATTCACAGGGCATTCCTGTACAAAGAGTTTCTAACCCATGAAGAATGCGATCATCTGATCAAACTGGTCAGCGTTTATCTTATATGTTCTTTTTTCCATTTCAATTGTAGAAACAACAAGAGGTTTGTTTTTGTGCTAGGGGTTTTTGTTCTCTTCAATTCCTAATTTCTAATTATCTTGGTTAGTATGAAATTTGTGGGGTTGATTAATAGGCCAAGGACAAGTTGGAGAAGTCAATGGTGGTTGATGATGAGACCGGTGAAGACATAGAGACTGAGATCCGGACCAGTTCTGGCATGTTCCTACGTAAGGCTCAGGTTTGTATTTTGCAAACCAACTGAGTTTTGATTGTTCAAGAAGTAACTCCACTTAAAATACGCTTCCTCATGCAATTGATTTTGAAGTGTGGATGCGCCAAAAATTTCTCATTATCTTGTGCAATAATTGATATTTGGGGGGGGGGGGGGGGCGGCTGCGTTTTGAATATGAGGCCTTTGGGTCAGAGAAAGATTTGAGAACATGTCCAAAAACCTCCTCCACCAAATATGTAGTTGACAATTGAAGGTGTATGAATAGGTTTTATTAACTAACAGAATGTTGTTGTCCCAATTTTATTTTTTTTTTTTTAACAATATATGGTTTCTACTTTAGTAGCTTATACTTGGCTCTTTTCAGCATGGATTTTATGAACTAAATCATTTTTTCAGTCCTATCCATTGATTCACTAGATTCTCATCAGGTTGTAGTGAATTTTGTCGTGGAAAGTTTAGGTCTGTTTTTATGGTGGAAAAGGCTTCCATTTCACTTTCTGTCTTCAGGATGATATAGTTGCTAGAATTGAGGAAAGAATTGCTACCTGGACATTCCTTCCCCCAGGTGAGCACTGACTATCTGTCTCAGTAATCCGCCGCGTTGGTTTCCGACTTTGTTTCACCGTATAAGTGAGTTTTGTTTCATATCAGAAAATGGGGAGGACTTGCAAATCCTTCGCTACGAGCTTGGCCAGAAGTATGAACCGCACTTTGATTACTTTGTCGATAAGGTTAATCAACAAATAGGTGGCCATAGAAGTGCCACTGTTCTTATGTACTTGTCTGATGTTAAGAAGGGTGGTGAAACTATCTTTCCCAGAGCAGAGGTAACTATATTTGAAAAAAATAAAACAAAATAATCCATGTGAGCTTTGATTTTGTGGGTTACAAGTTTGTTCGAGGTTGTTTTCTTAGGGAAGAAAGCTGCAACTTAAAGACAATAGCTGGTCTAATTGCGCAAAAAAGGGCTATGCAGGTATCCATAACATTTTCAGCATGACTATGGTAATATAATCGATGATTGCTAGCTAAATGCCAACCATGCCGCTTCATACGAAGTTTGATTACCATGAACATCCATCGTCTAAACCAATGCCTTTTATTATGCGTCTTGCAGTGAAGCCAAGTAAGGGAGATGCATTGCTGTTTTTCAGTTTGCACCTTAATGGTACCACTGACGAGACGAGCTTGCACGGAAGCTGCCCTGTGATTGAGGGGGAGAAATGGGCTGCAACCAAGTGGATTCATGTTCGGTCTTACGGCAGATCAATGACGGAGGATATGGACTGTACAGATGAAGATGTGGACTGCGCTCGGTGGGCGCGCGAAGGAGAATGTCAAAAGAATCCCCTGTACATGGTTGGCGACGAAGAAACAAAGGGGCGCTGCAGGAAGAGTTGTAATGTTTGCTGATAATAATGTCTAGTAGTAGATCAGGTTGATGTTTGTCAATGATCTTTTGTCATGAGACATTTGCTTTTATAATCCATTGACACAATCACGCATAGTAGTGCTGCTGTTTGTCTGTTACTTGCTATGTTCCTTCCTCCATGGCCAAGACTTCTGTTTCTTGGTACCCAATTTCTAGGTAGACTACAGATTTTTTTCTTTCTTCTTTTTTAATTTCAGCAGAAATTTGCTACATATTTTCTTGACTGTTTTGGCGGCTTCAATGGGACAATGAGGTATAGTACGGTCGACCCGAAACGAGTAAAACGTGGGAAGGACTTTGGGTTTTCGTTTCACTTTCGAGTAGGGACCCCATGCAATAATAACATTTCTTTGAGTGGGTACAATTATTTTTTCGACCAATTTCTATGAAAGTGTCATGATGTGATAACTTCTGACATTGAATCACAAAGCATTAAGAAATCTAATCAGAATATCAAGAAGATGAAATAGAGTTGAGGGAGGAGCTTTGTAATCTCCCTGACCTCATCCTCTCTCATATTATTGTATCATCATGAAAAAGCTCTACCGCAGAAACAAAGACCCTTCTCCCTTTATATATATTAGTAAGAGAAAAGGAAGAGAGAGCAGGAAAAAGAAAACTGAATATTCTTGTAACTGACTTTAGTTAACAAGCTAAGCATTTCTAAAAACCTCCTAACAGCTTTATGCCACCTCAGCATGCGTCTGCTTCCACACTTCCCACCAAGTTGGGAGGTATGAGAACATCAAGAACTCCCAACTTGGCCAATAGTTTGGTATGTTGATTGACAGAGACGATTTTGGTGAACACATCAGCCAGTTGTTCTTTGGTATGCACAGAGGTAGGTTTGATAATGCCAGCTTTCATCTTATCTCGGATGAAATGACAATCAACCTCAATATGTTTCGTTCTCTCATGGAACACAGGGTTGGCAGCAATGTATAAAGCAGCTTGATTGTCACACTTGAGAATAGATGGTGCCAGGGATAAAAGACCCAGATCTTTGAACAGAGCTAAAAACCATGTAACTTCACAGGTAGTGATGGCCATTACCCTGTACTCAGCCTCAGCTATTGATCTGGCCACCACGTGTTATTTCTTGGATCGTCATGAAATAGGGGAGCAACCTAACATCACACAGTAACCAGCAGTGGATTTTTTAAAATCTGCACAGCTACCCCAATCACTATCACAGAAGGCTGTCAATATGGGTCTTGATTTCCTGGAAAGAAGAATGCCCTGTCATACAGACTTCTTTAGATACGGTAGCACTCTCATAGCTGTTTGCATATGAGCCGTGGTAGGCATCTGCATGAATTGACTGAGTAGCTGAACAGCATAGTGATGTCAGGTCTAGTGACACTATGGTAAATCAATTTTCCAACCAGCGTCTATACTGGTCTGGTTGATCAAGGTACTGTCCTTCACTAACCAGCTTGCTATTAGGATCCATAGGTAGTTGCAGAGGTTTAGAGTTTTCCATCCCTATGTCCTTCAGCAAGTCTAACACATATTTTCTCTGAGAGATACAAATACCCTCAGCAAACCTAGTCACTTCTAGACCCAAAAAATATCTGAGATGTCTAAGGTCCTTCATATGGAATGAGTGCTAAAGATGCTGTTTGAGTTGTTGAATTAGCAAAGGATGACTGCCTGTAATGAGTATGTCATCTACATAAACTAAGACAACTGTAAAACCTTGTTTGGTCTGTTTGGTGAACAAGTTGTAGTCTGCTTTGGACTGTATGAAACCAAAAGATAATAAACTGGTTGATAATTTTGCAAACCATTGTCTGGGTGCCTGTTTAAGGCCATAGAGAGACTTTCTGAGTTTGTAAACTATTGATCCTGGTATATACTTGGTTGTAACAGCCTTTGTATTGCATTGAATAAGCTTCTCTTCTTTGACATAGCCTTTAGGAAGCTACATATAAACCTCTTCTTCCAGGTCACCATGCAAGAATGCATTGGTGACATCGATTTGATATACATTCCAATCTTTCATGGTAGCAACAGCAAGAACAGGTCTAACCGTGGTCATTTTTGCAACAGGAGCAAAAGTCTCTTCATAATCTATGCCCTTTTGTTGCCTGCAACCTTGAATAACTAACCTTGCCTTATACTTATCAATAGAACCATCAGAAATGTATTTGGTTTTGTATAATCATTTGCAACCAATACCCCTTTTCCCTTTAGGCAAGGTAGTAATCTCCCAAGTGCAATTTCTTTCAAGAGCCTGAAGCTCTACATTCATGGCATCACACCACTTTTGCTCTGTCACTGCTTCTTCAAAGCGATGGGGGTCATGTTGCTGGTCCAATGAAGACAGAAAAGCTTTAAAGCCTTTTCCCAAATGTTCATAACATACCTTATTGGCAACTGGATACAATAGAGGCTTGGTATAGGCAGAGGCTATCACATAATCAGTATGCCAAATAGGTTTCTTTGATGGTCTGGTGGATCTTCTGACTGACACAGATGGAGAATCAGTTGTTGTTGTATTAGGTAGACTATGTGCATGTTGTTCTGAAGAATTAATCTGAGTTGTGACGTCTACAGTCTCAGTTAAAGTTAAAGCAGTACCTCTTAAGGGTGATAAATCATCATGCCAGTATTGGTTGGTCATGACCACAGGTGTAGGCTGAATATAAGCACATGAACTATCTTTGTGAAATGAAAAAACATTCTCTACAAATCTCACATCCCTTGATACAAAGGTGGCACGAGTTTGCATATCCATTAGCTTGTATCCCTTTTGGGTTGCTGGATAGAAATACACAGGGAATATCCCTTGCTTTAAACTTATCTATATCAATCCTGGGATTTGATATAAAGACTAAACACCCAAACACCTTCATGTGAGAATAGGAAGGAGGTTGACCATAGAGTTTTTCATAGGGAGTGGAGTTGTTCAGTAAAGGAGTTGGTAGTTTATTTATAATATAGACACCAGTGAGAACACAATCTCCCCATAAATGAATAGGCAAGTTAGCTTGAAACCTTAGAGCCCTAGCCATTTCAAGAATATGCCTATGTTTCCTCTCAACTCTCCCATTCTGTTGGGGCCTATCAACATAAGAGGTCTGATGGATAATTCCATGAGTGTTAAAGAACTGTTGACAAGGATCACTTTGAAATTCAAGTGCATTGTCAGATCTGAGCACTTTTATTTTAGCATGAAACTGGGTAGAGACAAAGTTCATAAACTGTTGTTATGTAGACAATGCTTATGATTTGTGTTTAAGTAAGTACACCCATGTAGCTCTACTACAATCATCAACAATCATCATGAAATACTAAAACTTTTTGTGAGTAGGAACCCTATATGGCCCCCATATATCCATATGTATAAGCTCACAAATATTTTGCCTTCTATGGTGACTAAGTTGATACGGAAGTTTAATAAACTTAGCCATAGGATAGGTGACACAAACTTTATTGGTGGAGCTAGTAACCTCCAGGTGTGGTATATGTTTCAATCTGTTATAGGAAGCATGTCCAAGTCTCTTGTGCCACAGTTTAAAAACTTCAGAGCCCTGCTTCTGATTGTTATTTGCTAACTCGGCCATTATGTTCTTACTATGACAAATCTCTGTAAGCTGCATGATGATATCCTGCATCTTGTTATCCACTCCATGTAAAGGGTTGTCTTGCAAGAAATAGAACCCCTGACTCCTTTTACCAATCCCAATATCTTCTTGGTATCCAAGTCCTATATGATACATAATGTGGGATAGAATATAACAATGCAGTTGGCATCCTTTGTGAGTTTGGGAATAGACAACAAGTTATATTTAAATGAGGGTACATACAGAACCTCATTTAACACCAAGGTGCTACTCAGTTTAACTTTACCAATATGTGAGATCTCAGAGAAATAACCATTAGGTAAAGTGATATTACTGTGCTCAGTCAGCTGTTTGACTTCCAACAAATGATCACTTATGTATGTCATATCATCTGTAGCACCAGAATCCAAAATCCATCCAGGTTTACCAGCTTGAGTACAAAGAATCATACCTGCAAAACTGTGATCATTGTCTTCATCAAAGTCCATTACACTAGATTGAATTCCAGCAGTTCCAATTTGAGGCCGCAGTTTCAAAAGGTGTTGAAGTTGATGCAATTGCTCAATATGCTGCTGTGTCAGAGCTATAGTATTCCTAGTGTCTTGCGTGCACACCTCAGCATTGGAAACCACTCTAGGCTTGCCCCTAGCACTTTGATAGCCCTTATCACCCCTTTTTTACATGTTTTTCTTTTCTCTAGGGCACCAAGGTGGATATCCTATAACAGTCCAGCATTTGTCTCTTGTGTGTCCTTTATTCCCACACTCAGTACATACTTTCACATTCCTTTTGTCTTCAACTGTGTTGTATAGTGCTACACTTTCTACACCAAGCTTGTTCATATCGAGAATCTCTCTCTGAGACTCCTCTTGTTGTAATAGAGAACAAGCAGTTTCAACACTAGGTAAAGAATTCATTAGTGCTAGGTGACTCCTTTGTGTCCCATACTTATCATCCCAACCATTCAAAAATTGAAACAACTTTTGTTCTTCTCGTTGTTTGATCAATGCTTGTAAAAACACATTAACCTCATTAGTGATGACTGAAAGCTTTGGTAGCTCATTCATATCCTCAAGCTCTTCCCACAGACATTTCAATTTTGTATAATAGTCACTAATTGAAGCATGATTCTGCTTGGCTTCATATATATCTTCATTAAGCTTGTATTTTCTTGAACCACTGCTTAATGCAAGCCTTCGTTCAAGTTATAACTAGATTTGCCTAGCAGAGTTCAGAAACAAGATCGATTTGCCAATGGATTCAGAAACAGAGTTCGTAAGCCATGCAATGATCATGCTATTACATGTATCCTAAATTTCAGCCTTAATTAGATCATCAGTAGATCGAGTAACTATATCTTGCACAAATCCGAGTTTCCTTTTGGTTGTAAGATCAATCTCTACATTCCTTCTCCAAGATCTGTAGTTTCTGGCTCCAATCAGCTTCTCCTGAATAGCCAACAATCCTGGTCCTTCTGAGGGGTGTAAGAACAAGGGATTTTGCAGGTCACTGAGACCAACGTTTTGCCGATTTCTCTCAGCTGACATTACTCAGATCTTTGCGAAAGTGATCTGAATCAGCTATTTGCAGATTCAATGATATGAATCAGTTGATATCGACCGGTTGATGAATCAGCTCAACCAATCAGAAAAAATGAAGAGACGTATGATTGTGTGATCCAAACTTGATCAAATGATAGTTCAAATCATTTGATCGAAAAAAAATCGAAAAAAAAATGATTCAGAATATTTGCAATCAAATTTTCCAGGAAGCTTTAGCTTGCCCTGATACCATGATAAGTTCTGAGATTGAATCACAAAGCATCAAGAAATCTAATCAGAATATCAAGAAGATGAAATAGAGTTGAGGGAGGAGCTTTGTAATCTCCCTGACCTCATCCTCTCTCATATTATTGTATCATCATGAAAAAGCTCTACCGCGGAAACAAAGACCCTTCTCCCTTTATATATCTCAGTAAGAGAAAAGGAAGAGAGAGCTAGAAAAAGAAAACTGAATATTCTTGTAACTAACTTTGGTTAACAAGCGCAGCATTTCTAACAACCTCCTAACAGCTTTATGCCACCTCAACATGCGTCTGCTTGCACATGTTGCGAAGAAATTTGTCAAACATTGAGAAAAAATTGTTTATCATGCTTGCTTATTGGAAATTGTTGATCTATACATGTATTTTTATTCACAGACCGTACTGATTAATAATGAATTCAACTTATGCTTTTTAAACCCACACACACTACTTACATATAGCATGCTCATGAGGTCTAGTTGAGTTTATTTATTGATCAAAAGACGTATATCAGGGGAATATTATATGGTGAAGGAGCATTTACTAATTATATATCATCATAATTTTTTAGATACTCATTTTTGCCTTGAGAAAGTGGAAAATAAGGTTTAACTAATCAAACTAGTCAGAAATCGCACGCAATGCATGCTGCTTGATCTAATGATTTGTTGTTATTATTAAGACATATAAAACAATATAGAATATAATATGATGGTAATATATTAGTATGAAATAAAAACCAAGCACAATAATGAATTACTTAATTATTATTCGAAAATTAAGATTAGTGCATGATTATATAATAAATAACAACAAAATTTGTCAGATTCTTAATGTCATTATTTATTTTTGAAGAAATAAATTATAGACACATATAAGATTGATCAAGAAAAGCACCCCACATATATAACAGCGCACCCCGTTATCATCGTTGACATGATTTGATTACATTGGTTATATATATTTTTGACAAATTGCCCCCTGTCGGTAATGACATCCCAGGCTTAAATCACTATAGTACCATTTGTTTTAAAATGCGGGCACTTAACATAATGTTTCCGTAATTTATTGTGTGCAACTGAGTGGACATCTCATTTGTCCATCTGAGCCCACAATGTTGGGCTTTTTGAACTAGGTAGTTGCCTAGTTTCTAGCTTAGGTATTTAAATTTTGACAAACTATTTTGACGGAAAATTGATCCATCAAAAATTTTCACGCAAATTTTGATGAATAGTTAAGGATTTTGACGGTGTGTCAGTTGTACGGATCTCGATGTAATTTTTGACAGACTATTTTGACAGAAAGTTAAGCCGTCAAAAATTTGACGGAAATTTCGACAGAAAATTAAGAATTATGACGGTGTGTCAGGTCGTGCGGATCTCGAGGTAAATTTTTGACGGACTATTTTGACGAAAAGTTGAGCCGTCAAAAATTTTGACGGAAAATCAAGGATTTTGACGGTGTGTTAGGCCGTGGGTATCTCTATGTAATTTTAGACGGAAGATTTTGACGGAAAGTTGATCCATCAAAAAATTACTGCTGAGTTTTTGACAGCGCCATAAAAAAAAAACCGATAAAATGTACCAGTAATTTTGATGAAACCCGTCAAAATCTCTGGCCCGTCAAAATCTCTAACCCGTCAAAATTCTCTCTCTCCCCTTCCTAAATAATCCTCCAAGATCTCACGCCAGCCCTCTCTCTCTTCTTTCCCCAAATAATGGGAAAGACTCTTTATTTTTTATATTACTCAAAAGTACTTCTTTTCAATTAGGTATTGTTTTAGGGATAACCAGCAGACATTATGTATGCACTGGCACATTCCTGTCCTTAGTATTTTACTCATCTGCCCTTGCTATTTGTTGGCTCATCTTCTCTCTCTACTATATACCAGACATATCCTTTTATTGTCAGCTTTCAATTTTTTGCCTATTTTTTTAAAGCAAATAATCCTCAAGATTTTTTATGATCTTTAAAATTAACCAAAGTTGCTCTTCATACCATGAATGTAATTATCTTAACATTAGTATGATATAATTTGTAATTAAACTATATTTACAAAAGTACTTAATTAAGAATTGCCTCCAAATTTTTTCAAAAAAATTAACGTCAAATGATGCCCTTAAAAATAATATTTAGAAGAGTATTTTTTAATTTAGTGCCAATTATCTTTCATAAAAAATTAATATTACAATTAAGTATCTTTGAGAAAATAAAATTTAGATTCTTAAAAGTCAGGTTTGCACTGACTCGTCCCATTTATAATTTTTTTATTTTTGTAAATATTATTAAAGACTAAATTTCTTTTTGTTTTTCTCATACTTAATAGCAAATTCAACTTTTTTTTTTCCCTATTTTAAGTAATATATATAAATCCTATCTAATTATTCTTGTTTTTTATATAAGTAAACTAACTTTGAGATTTTGTTGTCCAATTTTGAATAGAAATTTTAAAAAGTAAAAGTTTCATTCTAGTTCATCACTGGAAAATTGTCATTTTTTACTTTTTAGTTTCTTTTTATTTCATGTAAAACTTTTGATTGTTTGATTTTCTGACTTTGGTTATGATCTATTCATTTATTTTTTTTTTTAATTTTTATTTTTATTTTTATTTTTATTTGTAAGAAACATCTTTGTTGTTGCTTTGAATGAAACTTAATATTTTTAGGTTGAGGGTATAAGCTTGAACCATTATATCCATTAATGGCATTTCCAAGAAAGGAACTCATTTATCTAGTTTACAATAAATAACTCTTTAATATGAGATACGTGATTAATGCATTGTTAAAAATTGACGACATTATAAGTCGTATGTCCAATAAGAAACAACATTCATTTACTATCATTTTTCAACAAAAGCTAGGGTTTAAGGTTTAGGATTTGGACATTGACGTTCAGCATTTTGGGGAGGGGGGTGTATATATATAGACACACATTTATGTTCAATGATGAGGTGTTTGAAGAGCAAGTGACTATGTGCGTGTCTCTTATCGGTATATGATTTTATCATTATAATGTGTATGATAATTGTTATCAAAGCCTTGAAAATATATTTAAGATCACCCAAGTCATAAGGATAACTCGGGTTAATATAGATGGTCAGCCTAGATTAACATCAACAAGCAACCTGGGCTATTTTTGCAAATTTTGTCAGTAGCCTGGCAGTGATATTATTGTTATTCAATTAATTTTGACAAAGAACTTGGAGGGTTGCCATTATAAGAATCAAATAGTAGTTTGATTATGGGTTTTAAACTATAGGACTCGTTTTTCGCATTTTTTGGAACTTTTTATTTCCAGATTTCTTTCATTTTTTGTAGTTCAAGGTTCAGGATTTAGCATCATCCCTCAACCACCAAGGCTGAACTCTAAACCCACTATCAAGTTTTGGTGTTTGGGATTTATGGTCTAGGGTTTGACGTAAGATTCTACTTAAGGGTTTGTTGTCTAGAGCTAGCATTTAATAGTTTAAGATTTATGGTTTAAGAGCTAAAATACACATATTGATGTTAAAGAATGAGCTTAGGGCACCAAGTGATTATATATGTAATGCTTATTAACAAGTATTATCTTGTTATGGCATACGTAATAATTTAGAATTATATTACTAAAATAAAAAGAAAAGTTGTTAGAAAATAAATTCAAAGATTAATGAATTTTGATCATCTTTTTAAGTCATTATTAAACGTGACAAATGAGTTGCTACTTATATTGAGCTCAACTTTGATAGTTGAACCTTAGGATCAAACCCTAAATTATAAACACTAATTGCTAAAACTTTATTGTTGATAGCACTATAAAATTTGAGTTTAAGGTTTAAGGTATTTTTAGTATTTTCCAATAAGTTATGATACATTTTATGGTGGTGTGCAGGGAATGTTGATAAATCTTGATGATTCGCGTGGTGTCATGCATCACAAATAATGTACTTAACACAATGAACCCAAATACGTTTTGGATTAAAAAATAAGACTTGCTACCCTTATTTTTCTAAATGGTATTCCAAAGTAGGACTACCTCTTTTACCGGTTAACATATGCATATTGATTTCCTCTGGGACATATAATTGACTAATTAATAATCAAAACCTACCTACCATGTGGAGAATTCAATATCATTTCATTTCTAAATCATCGGTAGACTATTGTTGGAAGGTAACCCGTAAACACTAAACTACAAAAGTTGAACCCTATACCCTGATTTTTGACCGAAACTTATCCAAACAAGGGAGCTGACGATTAGTTTCAATTTCATTGAGGGGTTCGGCTGCACTCATTTAGTCACCATCGGTCGATTATGGAAGAAGGTTTACGTATAAAGCTTTATGGTTTAGGGATTAATTTTAGAGGTTTAGCATTTAGGTCAATGTCAAATCCTAAAGCAGAAAATTTGAACCCGAAATACCTAAACAACAAACAAGGTTTACGATTTATCGGTTAGGGCTCAACCCTAATGCTTGAATATTGAGCCTTAGGGTTTACGCTTAAGTTATTAGTATAAGAGTTTTCATTAAAGTAAAACCCTAAACCACAAAACTTGAACCCTACATGCCGAAACAACCATATGCACATATATATATATATATATATATATACACATATATAT
>JAKOGI010001485.1:165954-175954 GCA_029747015.1 Carnegiea gigantea
TGTGTGTGTGTGTGTGTGTGTGTGTGTATATGCATATGTATCTGTAAATATATATATATATTTTTATATATGTATATGTATGTGTGTGTCTCTGTGTGTGTCTCTGTGTGTGTGTATATATGTGTTTTTGTGTGTGTGTGTGTGTGCACACGATACGGAAAATACCTTTTTTATAAAATACAATTAAATTGTCATATTTTACTTAGACCGGAAAATATGACCTTTTCTTATCCCCTTGGGACACCATGTTGTCACTTTTTTTCCGATAGTGCAATTAAATTTTTTTTCTTTACATAATAACGCTGGGTTGTTTAATTTAGATTTAAAGTAACCTTAAGGAAACTAATTTTTTGCGTTGTAAGTTATATTTGAATTTTTTTGAATTTGTTTTTGAGTGGTGCTAGACACGACTTTCTTTGGTTGCCAGATAAATAACATGAAAAAAAAATATTCTTTCTTTCATCATTTGAAGTTGGGATTATTCGATGGGGAATCAAAGAGTAAGAAGTGTGAAGGGGATGAATAAATATGAATTTTGTTGACTTTGTTTACAATTTATTCTCTATTTAGCTATATAGTATTTACAACCCCCCAAAAAATTAAAAAAATTGAGGATAACTAGCTAAATAGGTTATTTAATTAGGTCTTTTAGTGCCACTATCTATCTAAATTAAAAAAGATAATACTACTATACAAAATAAAAATAATTTAAAACTGAATAATAAGTTGAAAATATAAAGCTAATTCTCAAATATACACTTTTCAATGTTCTCTATTTCTCCGATTTGCAATATAAGGGAAGGTAGGGGTAGCACTATATGAGGAAGGAGCAGAAAGGCAAAAACAGAGGCAGATAAGGGACTAGGGGCAAATTGGTTCGCCCAGCTTTCTATAGCCTTTTTAGTCTGCTGTGGGTCCTAGATCAAGGAACACAAAGCTAAAAACAATGCTTTTGGGTAATGGAAAATTTAAAGCAACACTTATTGGTAATTTTCCCCCAAATAATCATACCCCCTCTCTCTAAAAATTCTCCAAACAATCCTACCATCTCTCTCCCCTTCTAGGCCAACCGTCAAGCTCTACCTCTCTCTCCTCCCGAATTTCATGCCACCCCCCACTCTCTCCCTTCCCCAAATATTCATACCCTCTCTCACTCCTCCCGCACATTAGACTGTGACCCCCATCCTCACCCTCTCTCTCCCCTAGAAAATCAGTCCACCCTTCCTAAACAATTCATATCTCTCGCATGCTCTCCTCTTTCCTCAAACTTCAATTGAAACCCTTCAAGCCTCCATCCATCGAACCTTCGTGCTCTTTGTGGTGCTGCAATTGTAACTTCTGGGCTAAATTCCTGGATATTACTAATCTATTGACTTCGAAGGTATGAAGACTAATAACAAGATTATTTTCATTCACGTTCTCATTTTTCGATTTTTCTTGAATTTTCTTCACAACTATGAGATATTTATTCGAATTTTCTTATTTGAAAATTTGCCTAATATTTTTCCCGTATTTCTGATCCGAAAATTTTGAATTTTGAATTTCAAGATTGAAAATTTGGAATTTTAGATTAGAAATTTGTATAAAGTTTTTTTTCATATTTTGGATCCTAAAATTTCAAATTTTGAATTCCAAGATTCAAATTTTGGAATTTTTGGATCAAAAATTTGAATAAATTTTTTTCATAATTTTGATTCCAAAATTTCAAATTTTGAATTCCAAGATTGAAAATTTGGAATTTTCAAATCTAAAAATTATTATAAAGTTTTTCCATATTTTGGATCCCAAAATTTCAAATTTTAAATTCCAAGATTTAAATTTTGGAATTTTTAGATTCAAAAATTTGAATAAATTTTTTTTGTAATTTCGATTCATAAATTTCAAATTTTGAATTCCAAGATTGAAAATTTGGAATTTTTAGTTCTAAAAATTCATATAAACTTTTTTCATATTTTGGATCCCAAAATTTCAAAATTTGAATTCTGAGTTTTAAATTTTGGAATTTTCAGATCCAAAAATTTGAATAAAGTTTTTAATATTTTTGATTCCAAGATTTGAAATTTTAAATTTGAAATTTTAAAATTTGGAATCTCCAGATCTGAAATTCGTGTAAAATAATTGAAATTTAAGATTTCAATTTTTTGAGTCCAAAAATTTGTATAAAAGTCTCTCGTAATTTTGATCCCACAATTTCAAATTATAAGATTTAATATTTGGTCATTTTTTTTCCATTTTGTTTATTATTATTATTATTATTATTTGGATTCTCCAAGTGAATTATTTTTTTCGTGTGTATTTATATGTTCCAAATATAATTTATTTGGATTCTTCAACTGGATGTTCAATGATGATTCGATGAAGATGACAATGAATGGGATTAGGAGAGTTTAAAAGGGATTAAATCTGAAATGTCTTTGAGTTTGTGAAATTGTAATGCTTAAAATATTAATTTTGTTATTATAATTTAGATTGTTTAATTGAATTTGTGAGATATGAACAAAAGGGATTGTCTTGTCTTAGTGTTTTTAAATTTTTGGTTTGCTGTAATTTTATCAATAAAGAGGAATTCAAATTCTGATTATGGTGGTGTTTGTCAAAATAGTCCATCAGATATTATTAAATTTTTTATTATTTTATTTTGTTCACTTTGCTCCACTTTGTATGTTTTGGAAAGTTTAAAATTTGAAAATTTAAGATAGTCTCTGACGGATTTTTGGATGGACTTGGTCAAAAATTATGACGGAAAATCTTAATCCATCGCATTTTTTGATAGAATCCATCAAAAATGCCCCAAAAAAATGTAGCACCAAGCCAAACCTGAAATATTTGGAGTTTTGATGGGTAAATGTTTCTGGCAAAATTTCCCGTCAAAACTTATTTCGACAGACTATCAGTCTGTCAAAATTTGCGTCAAACTATGCTGACGGGTTGTCAGTCCATCAGTAAGGTCCGTCAGCTGGAATTTTGACGGACTACCAGTGCATCAAAAATCGTCTGTTAGAATTTCTGACGGGTTACTCAAAATGTCCATTTCGAACAATAGTTTTTTGACAGGTATAATTTCCGTCAAAATTCCCGTCAGTAGGCCAATTTTCCATCAAAATTTGTACATTTTTCGTCAAAATTTTCGTCAAAACTGTTTTTTTCCCTGTAGTTGAGAAATCATAGTTTCGCTTCCTCCGCTGGTCCGTTCCATTGCTGAAGCCTCTTTGTTGTTTCGATTCCTTTAGCTTTTCAGTAATTATTCAATGGTTGGCTTTGATCTTAACATCACTATTGATTTCGTCCAATGCGAATTCTTCTTTAGGTTTGATTGTGCTGTTTCATTTTTGATTTTGGAGTTTGTGTGTTTAATTTTGTGTTTTGATGACCTAATTTTAAGATTTTTCAATTGGATTGCATTTGTTGTATGATTCTATGTTCTATAAATATAATATAGTTGGTGGTTTAAATATGTATTTGGTTTTGTAATTAGCGGATCTAGAATATTTGCTAGAATGATTGTTTTTTGGTTTGAGTTGTAGATGCTATTTGTAATTGTTTATTAACGGTTAATATACGACTTTAACAATGTTTTTTTGTTTGATTTTTGAATATACTTCATTCTATGCAAATTTTAGTTTGCGTAATATGAAAAACAATAGCTCACCATAATCAGTTATGTGCTTACTAAATATAATAATTAGCTCACTAAAGAAATATATTTAGCTCAATAGGATTCAGCTTATACTCACCAATCATAAATCGATTTTGTGCTCACTAATTATAATCACTATAATCAATTCTATACCTAACAAGGGAAACAATAGCCTATTATAATTAGTATAGCTCACTATAAAAAGAATATATTTGCTCACTAAAAAAAAAAAAAAAAGTTCATCTCACTAAAAATATGTTTAGCTCACTAGGATTTGGCTTGTGCTTACTAATTATGTAGTCCAGCTCACCATAACATTATGTTTGTTTTTGCATATGATACTTCACTTTTGCTATCCACATTAGATCACTCTGTTGCTCAGGTTGTTGATATTGATGATTATGTTAGAGTTTTGTGTAATCCTATTGGTATTTTGAAAGCGAAAGATGTGGCTTCTGAGTGCAATTATGTTGTGCCTGATAATGGTAATATTATTGCTGTTATGTCTAATTGCGTTATGACAAACAACGAGAAACGTGTGCATGTGATGCTGAATGTGTTGCCAAAGTGAAGGAGGCTGATGAATTAGCAATGACTGGTAAAAAGGGTTAGTTCTCTAGATGTAGCATTTGAGATATGCAATGATATCCTTTCATAAGGGTTTTACTATAAGATGTGACAATTTGAGGAGAAAGAGGATCCATAAAAGGTGCATTCGAGGCAGTTTTATTGTAGCAAACAAGGCTTTAATAGGTGTCCTGGGAAAAAGATAAGACATTTACAAAATGCAACTATAGGTGCAATTGTAAATCTAGGGCTATTTTTTACATTGAAGCTAACACTACGAAAAATCTGTATCCCTCTCATACATAGCTAGCCACAGATATGCATATGTGCAAAAAAAAGAGCACAGGTAACCTAACTTGCATGCATATTAAGCGTGGTGGTGTTTAACCCAACTTGTATCCGTGGACAATGCCTTCCCATACTTAGATGCGCGGCCAACCGAAGATGTATAAAAAGAAGAAAAATCATCACCGCTATATACATCTTAACCTAAGAACCTACCCAAAAAAAAAAAAAAGAGAGAAAGCATCTTCTGCTTGCCCTGAGTTCTCTCTCCCTCTCTTTGCCCCTCACCTACGATTCTACCTCCTCCCCCTTCGCCCTATATATGTCAAGCACTTGCTTTAGCTTTAGCTTTCAACACAGTGAGTGATGGGTATCTAAGTGTCTTTGACTGCTTGAGATTGATCAAGATCCAGAGTTCAGCGGTACGTGAGCCCATAACCCAAGCAAATTTCAGTTATTTTCCTTTTGTTCGTATTGTCTTTAACTTTAATAGTTAAAATTGTATGCAAAATTACATGTGTGTCAAATTGCTCTGACCTTGACACTATTAATAACCAAAATTTAGGATTTCAATGTAAAATTTTGAATTGCTACATGAAGATTGAAAGGAAATTCAAGATCGTAGGGTCTGGTTTGAAACTAACGATTTTGGGTAACTCAATTTTGTTTTATTTGGGTATTTGTGCTTATGACTTTCAAATAGTTCTAGGGTTTATAGTGAAGTTTTACATTCCAAAATGTTGCAATTTTTTTAAAAGTTCTGTCATATCCCAGATTATTCATTCTGAAATAACAATCATGAGCAAGAAGTTCAGTGCTTCCTATTTGCCCAAAAATCCTAGATTATTTTTTCACCTTCATTGCTTAAAAGTCCTCACCCCTTTATACATCCAATTTCTTGCCCTGTAGCTTCAATTCATCATCCTATCAGTTTTCTAACATCTGGACAATTCAATGTGGAATTTGATGGATTGAGATATTGTCAGCATTCAGGTTTGTTGGGTAATATTTGGCAAAGAATAAGAAGTTTAGACTATGATTTTGTTGTAAATTTTGGTATTTGTAGTTTTATTATGGTTAGAATAATGCTCTAGAATTACGGCACCCACCAAGTGTTCGATAAATTGTCTAAGTCAAGTCTACTTTATTATCATAGCAATGCACTTCTTTTTTGAAGTCTTTACCATATTATTAGAGGTTAAAAACAAAGGTATGGGTTGTCAAAAAGGATGATATGAATTAGAGGATGTGATTATTAGAATTTGATGCTTTATTTACCAATGGGTGTGAGTTGGTTTCTATTATCACTTTGATCAACAAACCCCCTTCCCCAAAAGAAAATTAGGTATCTTTTGAATATAAGAACTTGCTCATTGAAAAGGCTTGGGGTTTTGTTTTCTTTTTTTTTTGGGCAATGTTATTTTCCTTCACTTATTTTCAATTTATTTTGCAATTAGAGATGTTTATCTTACTACCATGAATTCTTGCTCTAAGGCCTATTAGAACTAATTTAAGGGTAGATTTTTATGGTCTTAGGCTTGTACACCTACTTGGATAAGGTAACTAGCAGACTAGTGCATATTTAGGCTTGCTGGAATTAAGTTGAGTAGCTTCAAACCATAAGAACAGAACCTAATCTGTTAGATTTATTTAGGCTGGTTTTTCATTTAGAATTATCATAACCCGTACATGTTTGATCTTTTTGTATTTTGATTTCTAGGATTTGTTAATGGTAATCAGTTGTTCGATTATTTGCGTTGGATACTGCAGGTGTGTCACTGGTTGAGTTAATTTACTTTGGCATGTGGCCATTGAGATCGTTAAGAGTTTCTTTTATTTCTTATTATATTTATGATAGGTTATAAAAGGAAAACAACTAAGTTTTAGGCGAAACTCTGTTAAATTTTTTTTCAAAACTAGGGAATATACTAAAAAGACTAGCCTATAGGTAGGCATGTTACATGATTTTGTAGAGAGAGAGTACCTAGTTTGAAGCCTAATGTAGATATTACATCTTGCAATCTTCTTGAAAGTCCTATTCTCATTGTATATTCCTCTGTCTTAAGATTTTTAGTTCTTTTCATCAAAATTAGTAGCATTTTTTGTTGTACTTAATTCTAATGTATAGGTTTGGTTGTTTCAGGTTGAAATCAAGGCTAGCATGCCACAAAATCAGATATAAAGTTCGTGTTCATGAAGTGTTTACTTGGAATTAGGGAGTTCTACACCATCCCATTCGTTTTGCTTAGATTCAATCTTATATGTGTATTGCAAACAAACTTAGCTTTTTCTATAGTGGATGCATACTTTATAGGCATGTTGAAATCAATTTAGTAATAGTTGTTCGCATAGATCTCATGTACTGGTTATTATGTAGTTGAATACTAGTTATTCTTCAACTCAATTGATGACAATTACTTGGTTGATGGTTATAAGATTATTGTACTTTTTGTGCCATTTAAATTTTGGTCAAATATGTACTTTGTCTCCATATATATATATATATATATATATATATATATATACATATATATATATATATATATATATATATACACGTACATATATATATATATATATATATATATATATATATATATATATATATATATATATATATATATATATATATATATATATATATATACACATATACATACATATATATACATATATATATAGATACACGCACACAAAATGCGTTATTATATATAAATTATTTGCATTTTTTAAAGCAATTGCTTCCTATTCCTTTTATAAAAATTTCCCGTCAAAATTGGTTATCCGTTTAAATCATTTGAAAGTTAGTTATCAAATATATAATGCCACACTTATAAGCGAGAGAGTGGTGAGCATGATTTTTCGCTCAAAGGGTAATCCACCTACAAATACAAGTGACGGGAATTTACCTCTACCTATAAGTGTGGTAGATGATGCAGTCTTCCATAAATGTAAGCGTGGAGACTGCACCGTCTACCATGCTTATTAAGCATGGAAAATGTTTCCCCACTGATACCCTATGCATGCTTACCTTAAGCGTGGCGAATAGACCCTGCCATGGACATAAGTGAGGAAGGAGGTGATTTTAAGCGTGGATAGATACAATATTTCTTGTAGTGCGGGAATAGGTATGTAAGAAGCATGACATGATTCATAATCATGAATTACTTTTGGAAGATAAGGTTCATAAGTTGGGGTCACATAAAAAAGTTGAGAAAGCTCATGTTGATTTTTTGCAAAAGATGAGAGGAAATGGCATGAAAATTTCTCATATTTAACTTGACAATGAACAAATGGTAAGGAGATATATAGAGAAAAGCTCACTAAAGGAGTTGCAAATTCATCCTTCGACTCAAAAGAGTGTACTTTGGAGTTTGCCTTCTTCCTCGTACCTAGCAGGCTAGGATTAATTGACCTTCATCTATCAGCTTGTAGTTTTAGACATGGCAGGCAGGTGTTTGTGATCACAGGGTAACTTTGCAACCTTGGTGAGTCATTCATTTCGGCATCATCATAATCATCCATATGCCTAATAATTTGACCATCCACATATAAGTTCTTCACATCAAAGATGTTATTATGAGACGTCAATAGCGAGCTATTTAACTCTCTCTACTGCAAATCTGGGACATTTCTATCATTGTTAATGGTTTGATTAGAACAT
This sequence comes from Carnegiea gigantea, assembly GCA_029747015.1. Lineage (NCBI taxonomy): Eukaryota > Viridiplantae > Streptophyta > Magnoliopsida > Caryophyllales > Cactaceae > Carnegiea > Carnegiea gigantea. Next base: position 174,108 of record JAKOGI010001485.1, read on the forward strand.
TCTAGACCAATTGTTGGGGTTGAGTCATCTTGTCGTTGTTTTTAACTTGAAGCGTCTTAGTTAAGAATAATGATCACAACCTTGTTCTTGATCTTCACTTCCTTGTGATAGGCAGTATAGAAGCTAAAATTAGGGATGTTAGTGTTGTATTTTGAGGGTTGAAATGCTGCTTGCTTTTTCCAACTGTATGAGCTTGATTGAAGACATAAGAGAAAAGCATCCATAACTAGGACTAACACATCTTGGAGATGAAAATGTGAATCTGCATATGCTTGTAGAGCCAATGGTCAAAAGGGAATTTGCATTACAACAAGAAATGAGATGTTCCTAGCATTTCGTGACTTATACAATGAAAACTTGATGCTTAACTTGGTGTTGTTAATTTGTACATATTTAGTTTTTTAATGATCTTCCTGAGTTAGCCTCAAACACTAGAAGAGAATCACATCTGCCTCATCTAAACTAGCTATAACTAGTAAAGGAAAAACATTAGAAGCTCATTGGCGCAATATCATCAACAAATATTCATAAGCAAAACCATAAGGAGTCAATCAAATGTTGAACATTGTGGGAAAATTATATCACACAATGAAATGTAAAATCATGCATACGTGTTAATGGTCTTGAGGCCAACTTCCAAAACAAAAGAAGTTGGTAAAAAAACATCTACTTAGTTGTTTAACCTCAATAAATGAAAACTAGCCATACTCAACCCTAAAACAATTGAATGATAAGTTGAACTGATATTACTTAACCTAACTCAAACACATCAAAATTCGCCCATCCAATATTAATTACAATGTCTAACAACTTTTAGAACATATGAATGTCATATCTACAAATACCATGATTTGAGTGCAAATGATGACCTCATTTAGTGTTAGCATTCTATCAAGCCATTCTAGCCCATGACTTATACCATAGTCATGAGAGGCATGACTTTGGAGGCTGTGATTTTGGGATTACCATACAAGGACCAAGGTAATATTGGGACTATGTTATAATCTGTTTAAAAATAAATTCAACCAAAAGTTTAAATTAATGGTTAAGGGCTTAAGAATCGGTGTTATACTCTAACACTCTCCGTTTCACAAATATCCTTAGGCTTGAGGTACGAATGTCATTAAATGTGGGGTTGTTGAGATCTAAACGTGAGATCTCTCACTCACAAAAATTCTAATAATATATTTAAGACTCAAATCAATCAAAAGTATAAGTTGATGGTTGAACGCATAAGAAAAGGTTTTATACTCTATAATAATTTGTGGCTCCATCTTAACCCAAAACTATCCAACCTAAATGAGTTAAATGCTATTATAACCAATAATATAACCCAAATTATCAAACAATTCTATCACGTATTTTCCATATCACTACTACCAAATTCATACATATGCGAACATAATTAAAATGATTTCCAATTACCTATTTTAGAATTTAGAATGCTGAGAAAATGGGACTTGTTAGCAGAAAATAAAGATTTTTAAAAGGAAAAATGGATTAATTACCTTGGAGAGTGGAATTATTGTAAGAGAAAAGATTAGGATCGAATGTAAACTTATTAATGGGAACAAGCTTATTGTTAAGTGACAAACTCTTGCTTAAAGCTGACCTTGATTGCCTCCTTGACTTCTTTGAGATCTTCAAGTTTCCTCTTGCACAACTTTCTAGCTTTAATGCACATGCACCCATCTTTCTATCCCCCTACTTGTTCTTCTTATTTTCTCTGTAGTCCTCTTATAATTTCTTTCCCTCTACCGGATTAAGCAAAAACAATACAATCTTATTATGTAGATCTCAATTTTGGATAATGCTATTCTTCTATTCTGTTTCTTTCTCTATCTCTA
>JAKOGI010001485.1:180954-225954 GCA_029747015.1 Carnegiea gigantea
TCATCTTCAAGCCCAAAGCTTTGGCATCTATCATTCTTGTAACTATCCTATTATGAAGAAACCACCAGATCCTAGTGGTTTCTTTTGGTGTTCTACCCCATCAACAGGTTCCCTTTGTCTGCCACTGCTCTATTTAGGTACCACCAAAAACTTTAGTCTCGATTAATATCTCCCTTCTTTTGGATCACCCCTTTTACCATCATCGACGCTTCTAGGGTTAGTTTTGAAATTTTTGGTATCCTTGGCCCAACTAACTTATCCAGATAAGTGCTCATCTCGATCTACTCAATTCAAAGTGACACAGTGGCTAATGCTGCATGTGGTTGGAATCTGTGCTTGCCCTGCTCAAATAATGTTGTTGGGCACAACCCCTGGGCCCATTTCATTGCATCTTGCATCAGCACCCTTATATCCATTATGCCAAAGTTTACTCGGATCTGCTTCTTATCTTCTTAACACATCCACACCCATGTTTGCACTTTTATTAATTGTGGTTTGCCAACTGCGTTTAGGTATGGACATATTCAGGTAAGTTTTTTTTCCTTCAGTCTTTTTTAATTTCAATTACTTTACAATCTTGAGTATCATTTTACTGAATGGTTACTTCAGGTCAACTCAGAACTTGCTTGTATCTTGGCTTATTTTGACCTACTTTACTGAATCAACTGAAACTACAAAGCAAAGTATTGTGACTCAATTAATTGAATTCATATATGAAATATTATTCTTAGTGCATTTATTATGATTTTCATCCTCATTCCATCTATTTTTATTAATCTTTGTGTTTGGGAGCTTGCACATCCTGTTTCATAAGGCACTTGATGTTTAATTGTGTGATTATGAGTCTTATCATTAGAGACTTCTCACCTATTTTTTTCATCTTGGTATATTTGTTTATGCGTAGTTCTAGATGTGCCAAATAGTTTATTAATGATAAGAATTATGTAGACTCAGATTTTAGGATGGTGCTAGCATGGCATGTGAAGGAAGGTTGGATTCTTATAGTGTTTAATTCTTTTGGAGCTACTGGATTGTCGCGAAATTATGAGGTACTAGCTGCTAATGTATTAAAGCATGATTTTATTTGTATCTCTCTTATCTGCTTCATGCAATGGTTTTGCAGCTTGTTTTAATCTTTATTAATCATAAAAGCAAATTTTTGGGTATATGATGGATCAGTTTCTTTGAACATACAAGGTGCAGGAAGCCGTATATGTTAATTGCATTTTGGTTTCTACCGGAGAGTACTTCTTTTAAGTGTGTGATCCTAATTGCAGGGTTTGACCTTTATATGGTTCAAATGATGTCGACTATAAAATATTTGATCTTTGTATGTTTTCCTGAATTGTACTAAGAAAAAAATTAACTAATGTTAGCACTAGAAAAATTATTCTTTATATGTCTACTAAAATTCGACTATGGGAAGATGGACCTTGGTATGGTCACTGTGACGCCCACTCTGGAAACGTTGTTCTTTGTATGTCTTGTTGAACTCAATTTGTAAAAAATTGATCATTTTCTAATTAATATGACGTCGATTCTGGAAAAAAATTATGTGTTTGTCTCCTCGAAGTCAACTTTGAAGTAATTAATATTTGCATTGTTAATGTGACCTCGACTCTGAAAATATTGATCTTTGTATTCTTATATGATGATGTTGATTTGTTATCTTTATTACTATTTATGTTGAGTGAAATGGAGGATATCAAATCCATGTCCAAGGCCATTGTCTCTAGTCAGTAGAATAAAGTATGTCAACTTCATTCCAAAGACCATGTTACCAATTGATCCTTTGGATCAATAGACAAAAAGCGAAAATGAAGTTCTTTTATTAATTAGTTACATGAAGATATTTTGTTGGAATGTCCAAGGAGCTAAGAAATCTAAGCTACAACTTGAGTTAGGATTAATCAACTGCAATATTAGGCCTGATATCCTAATTTTGCTTGAGACTATGGTTAATGAGCAGAATGCGAGCTAATAATAAGAAGTTTGGGTTTCTTTCATTACGACATGATTCCCATAGATAATCATTGTGGTGGGATTTGGTATCAATGGAATTGAATTAATATTGATGTGTCAATTCTTGCAAAAGAAAGTCAAGCTATTCATTGTCATATTAAGGGCAATGTTAATAATAAGCAATGTATCTTGACTGCAGTTTATGCTCCAGCTGAGGAACGAGATAAAGGTGCTTTTTGCATTATCTCAAACAATTAAATGATTCAATTAACTTGCCTTCGTGATTATGGATGATTTTAATGAAATGATTCACCCATCAAATAAAGTTTGAGGAACCCCCTTCATTATAGAGAAAACACAACGATTTAATGATTTTCTGACTACAACTGGAAGCATTGACGCAAATGTTCAAGAAAGAATCTTCATTTGTAAGAAATTCCTAAGAGGACAACTTATATACGAAAAACTGGATAGAGTGATATTTCAGGAGGATTGTGCACAATTATTTTCAAATAACTTAGTTACTAATAGGCCACTCACATGCTCTGATCATGCTTTTGTCCTTCTTAATATTGAACTAACACATTAGCCTAAGAGAGGTACTAACTTTAAGCACCAATAGTCTTGGGCATAAGAAACACAAACTATAGTGAAGAAAAATTGAAAAACGGGACTTTGAGGAGCTTCCTTGTACAGAGTAACATGGAAATTAAAAAAGATTAAATTAGATTTCAAATCTTGGAGTAAGAATACTTCTGGAAACTTTAAGAATAAACTTGAAAGGAATGCAGATAAGCTCCTCCAAGCTGAGAATAAACTAGTACAAAATCCAAATAGCGCCAGGTTGAATAAGTGGCACCACAGACCAATTAAGTAAAGAGAAAAGATGCATTTGTTCAACCAAAAATATTGGACGAAACTGGCAAGAAAACAATGGTTTGTTGATAAGATAGAAATTCTTTTTTTAAAACAAAACATCAATCCATGAAGACAAGGGAGACAAGAGGCAAAATTTTGAAACTTAAAGATAGCTCTGGCGTGTAGGTTAAGGAGCCTGCCCAAATTACAAGTATGCTCATTAATGACTTTACTGTTAGATTCAAATTAGCCCAAATAGATGCTGCTAATATTGATATGGAAATGCTTAACCTAATGTCCACAAAGGATAATGATAGATTACTGCAAGCCATTCAAGATTCAGAAATCAAAGAAGTTATTTGCCAAATAGATAAATTTAAAACTCTAGGGCCAGATGGTTTTAGACCAGCTTTCTTCCAAGACTACTGGCACATTGTTAAAGAAGAAGTATACATTACTGTGAGATCCTTTTTTAAGGAGGGAAGCTCCTCAAGCAGATTAATCTTATGTCGATAGCATTGATCCCAAAAGTGAGTAACCTAACAATGATTAATCAATTTCAACCAATTAACCTTTGTAATACTATTTACAAGATTGCTTCAAACATCATTGCCACTAGTATGCACCCGATTTTGGAAAAAATAATAGACCCTGTCCGAAGTGCATTTGTACCTAAACAATCCATCCATGACAATATTCTGCTTATGCATGAAATCATGAACAAATTCAAAAAAATAAAGGGAAAGAAAGCATGGGTAGTACTCAAACTAGATATCGAAAAAGCATATGATAGAGTTCAATGTAACTTTCTATTTAATACATTACATATATTTGGCTTCCATCTCAAATGGATAGAACTGACTAAACAAGTATATTTTTAGTTTCTTATTCTGTGATCTTGAATGATGATGTATGTGGTTTCTTTTCAACTACAAGGGGCATTAGACAAGAAGATCCCTTGTCTCTCTACCTATTTGTTACTTGTATGGAGGTCTTAAGTAGGGCCCTTCGAAAGGCTCTCCGGTGAAAGAAATATGAGATTGGCATTAAGCTCTCTCCTAGACCTTTCGAAATTCCATGTTTACTTTTTGCAGATGATAGTCTTCTTTTCAGTGGAACAAACCTTGTCATGCCAAAAGCTTAGTTTGATCATGAATCAATTATGTTAAAGTTCTAGTAAGCTCATTAACTTTAGAAATCGTCACTAACATTCTCTACTAATGCAAAGGCACGTAGCAAACAATCCATCTCATCTATATTCAATATCACACACTAGATAATCTTGGTAAGTACTTTGGTTGCCCAGTGTTCAAGGGTAGACCAAAAGCAGAAACTTTCTTAGAACTGGTGAACATAATAGTTGAAAAACTGCAAACTTGGTAAACGAAGTATATTTCCAACGTAAGAAGGCTGGGTCTAATCCGAGTGAATATTGAATCTATGCCAACACATATGATGTAATGTTTTCAACTACCTAAAGAAACTAATTGCCAAATTGGTAAGATTAGTATAGAGTTTTGCTAGAAAAAATTCAATGAAAACAAAGGTCTGTGAATGGTATCTAGGATAAGGTATGTCAACCCAAGAAGGCTGGGAGGCTTGGATTAAGAAAAATGGAAACAGTAAATAGTACTTTCTTAGCAAGCTAAACTAAAAACTATTCCACGGTTAGAGCCTTTGGGTGGAACAAATGTAAGGAAAGTATCCAATTGATAAGATTTTTTTTATAGAACCAAAAAAAAAGAAAATCAGATTCTTGGGCTTGGAAGTGCATACACAAGAATCGACAACAATTTCGGAAAGGAATTCGATGGAAAGTGGGTAATGAACAAACTATTAATTTTTTGCTAGATAATTGGTATACTAATGATAGTTTAGCAAATCTGATAAATATTACAAATAACTCCCATACTGACACCTCTCTATGGGTATCACATTTCATCACAGGAAACAAAGAATGGGATGTTATTAGACTCCAACCACTAGTCCTAGTCTAACTATAGTTAATTGTCACAACACCTATCCCTTTTAATCCAATCCCCGACTCAGTATGTTGGGGACTGTCAGGTGATGATGAATTCTCTATAAAATTAGCAAATTAGGCAGCACATGGATTGAATTTTAGAAATCTATTAGTGTGGGAATATAATTGAATTTGGAAACTTGATGTCATGCAAAGTTGAAAATTTTTCCATGGCAACATTGTCTTGTATCGCTTCCTACTAAAGGAATGCTATTTAAAAGAAGTACGAATATTGATCCTCTTTGTCTTTCTTGTCAATCTGAGATTGAAGACAGGGATCATCTTTTTTTACATTGTCATATTACACATGAGGGATGGACACTAGCAGTCTCCCATAACTGGATGAATTCTAACGTCCTATCAAGCCAACAGAATATTATTTTACATAGGCTATCGAGTGCTAGAACTGCTATCCCCACAGTTAAAATAGATAAAGTAGTTGTGCTACTTTGGAGTATATGAAAAATAAGAAATAACATGGTGTTTCTCAACGAAATACCTAATCCAAGAAGTACATTAATAAGAGCCAAAAAAGCTAACCCTGAATAGCATATACATAAACTCACACGATCATTACAACCACCAACCTCAAACTTGTCAGTCGTTAATCGTACGAAGACTCATTGAGTAGCATGGAGAAGACCACAAGGTAGGAAAATCAACTTTGATGGATCCAAAACTTACAAGGAGCAATAGAAGGCTTTATTCTTCATAATTACGAAGGGACATTGATTCAAGCAGCAGCATTCTACTTAGAAGTGGCGTTAGTTTTAGTAGCAGAAGCAAAACTATGAGAAACGACATCAAAGCAGTAATACAAGCAAGTTTTACTAATGTCCATATTGAGTGAGACAATAAAATTCTCGTCCAAGCAGTTCAAGACCACATTTAAGCGCCATCGGAGATCCAGGCTTTGATACAAGATATTCACATTTACATTCAACTTTGTAATAATGTTTTTACTACTCATATTTTTAGGCAAGGAAACTGTGCAACCGATTAGTTAGCAAAACATGGTCTGTCACTACATTCCATAGCAGTGTGGAATGAGGTTCTATATAAGGACCTTCTATGTATCCTCTATGAAGATAATCTAGGTAGAACCCTTGAAAGAAGGGCTATATAGATTGTATTCTTATCTTTCTTACAAAAATAAGTGGCTTTCTAGAACGACTAAGAAATTAGCTTTATTGTTGAACTATATAAGTCCAATTTGGCCTAGTAAGATTCAAGTACAGAAGCCTGCCGACAATCTTCTATATTCATTAGGTGCTGAAAGTGTCTCCTTGATATCTGTAGATAAAGGCAACCTAGAAGGCAGAGGAGATAGAGTAAATTTACAAGTTGATAATCAGGTATTAGAAAGTATATCTTGTATATATTTTCTCTGATTCCATATGGTCCCAATTGAGGACCTTGCTATCTCAATACACAAAAAGTGCCTTGCATGACCAAGGTTATTGATATTAAAAGCTCGATCTAATGATTTTTTGACTTTTAAAATCCTAGACTTAGTGATGCCTTTTAATCAGTAACATATCATCCATATATACTAAAACTGCAATAAATTGATCTCCTTGAAATCTGGTAGATAGAGAATAATTGGTATTTAGATTTTCAAAGCCCAAGCACCTAAGCAACTTGGTAAGCTCAGAGTTCCATTGTCTAGAAGCTTACTTTAACCCGTACAAAGACCTCTTGAGCATATACACGTTCCTAAGAGTAAAAAATAACCCTTTGGAGGCAAAATATAGACTCTTCATCTAATAAACCATATAGAAATGCATTATTCACTCCAGGCCAACAAGTGTAAGTTTCACTTTGTGATGCAACTAAAACCCTATGGCTTTCATTCCAAGTGGTAAATCTATTACTTCCTATGTTTCATTTTCCTCAAGAGCTAAGATTCCCTTTTGCATTGCATCCTACAACTTAGATTAGCTTTGGCTTGTTCATTAGTTGCAAGTTTTGGGATAGAAAAACATTACATAAGCAAGGTACATAATAAGAATGTGAGTGAGCAAAATTTGAAACTTAAAATAAAGTATATTTGTATGTGAACAATCTTATAACTATCTTAGAGGTTTATGATTCTAGCTAGTAGACTTAGTTGGAAGTTAATTGTCAACAGAAACATCAGTGTAACTTTCCTTAAGATTAAAGAGGAAGAGGATGCAACTGCTTCATCCCTATGAACTAGAGAAGAGATAAGGTCCAATTCAATGAGCAAAACATCAAAATGATTAGCTACGAGAAAAGAACTAGAAGTAGGATGCCTTTCTAAAACCTAACTAAGCAGTTTCATGGGGTAAAATGTCTTCTATGAACTTAACATCTCTATAACCCAAATATTATAAGTATCAAGATCATAAAGCTTGTAGGCCTTCTAGTTAGGATAACCCAACAATATACATCTCCTAGCCTTTTTCTCAAACTTGTTGCTCCTATTAGTATTAAGACAATAACATAAGCAACCAACTACCTTCAATTCAAAATATCTAGGAGGCTTTCCATGCACATCCTCAAAAGGAGTTTCCCAAGCTAAATTCAAGTAGCAATTTATTCATTATATGTGAAGTAGCATGCACAAGCACCCTAGAATTTTGATGGTAAATTAGCATGTACTCTTATTGCCGTAGCAGTGTGAACCTACTGTATGTAGTTCCTCTAAACAAACTCAGTACTATTATCACTCCTAGAAACCTTAATAAATTTACCAAATTATGTATAAACATAGGTAAAAAGTTTTTCATTTCAAACAAAACTTGCATCTTATTTTACATCAAGAGAGTTTTAGTATGAGTATAATCATTTAGAACTATTAGAAAATAGTGTGCCCCATAACATCAGCAACTCTATAGGGCCCTAAAAGATCCAAAAGTACTAGATTGAAGGGCTACAAAGCTATGGACTCATCCATAGGAAAAAGGAGCTCATGAAACTTCAATATGGTACAAGTATCCCAATATAAACTATTTAAACAAGATGACTTACAAAGATCAATATATCTATCCTAGATATACATGAAATAGATGAATATCCAAGTCTTTATTAGCATTATAACAACTCAAATGACTAGAAGAAATATTCACTGTTGTAGCATGTAGAGGTGTTCTTGTATCCACAGCCTTGTCTAAAACAAACCTATATAAGCCAGCCCTTCTATGTACAGCAGCTACACATATCCTAGTAGTAATATCCTGAAGGAGGCATTCATCCTTAACAAACAGAATGTAAAGCCTTGTGGTATTAAGTAACTTGGCAATAGATAACAAATTAAAATATAATTCAGGCACATATAAAACCTCATTCAAAATAACGTTGGGATGCAATGCAATATCTCTAATGAGTGTAACCTCCTTTACATAACCATTAGGTAAAGCAACCATAATAAGATTAGACAGAACATGCTTAGACATTATGAATGTTTATGGCATTAGAAGTGAAAGGAAAACAAATTAACTTACAAGCAAAGTTGCTAATACTGCCAGGATCATGAGAATCAACACCCTTGCCCTTAAGAGCTTTTACAACCTCTTGACAAACAACCAACGTCAAAGGTTGAATCCACATGTTTATGCCTTCCCACCTTTAGCTCATCACCTTTGTACCAATCTGGACTTCCGTGAATCTTAAGACGCTAATCCGTTGTGTGACCTCTTTCTTTGCGATGATCACAATGGCAATCCATCTTATTCTTCTTGTGATCCTTCTCATTAGATGCAGCTGGATTCCTATAAGAAGACTTTGCGATTGCAAATGCCTTATCTTCTTATTCCACAATAAAGACCTCTATGACCTGCCATTGCTTTTTAACTTGTTGATATAGGTAATAAGCACGATTTATAGTACAAAAGTAATCCATAGAGAGAACTCGACCGCTCGATTGATCATAGCTACCATTTGGCATCATTGGGAACTGTAGCCAATGATTTATGGACTCCAAGTCACAAATCCTCTTTAAGAGATCACATTTGCATTCCTTCATAACTACATTTATCAAATCAATACTCTGAAGCTTATCCCTCTTCATCTTTGAGTAATAAGATGCTATAAAGAGATTTTTTTGCACCAAAGCCATCTCACGCTTCAATTATTGTATAAGTGGTCGATTGGTTTGACCAAGCCTCTCAGAAATTTCATTCTAGAGTTTCTTAGATGTTTTAATATAAATGAAAGCATCTAAAATCTTAGGAATCATAGAGTTCAAAATTCAGAATGGGACCATGTCATTACAATGAATCCATTGCACCAAATGAAGTGAAAATTCATCAAGACTCGCAAAGAACAATCAACAAACCCTAATTTTCTCTTTGCCTGAGTGCATGCCTTACTAATATACTCCAATTGATGTAGTTGCCTGCTTCATAGTCAATTGCATCCTAGGTTGATCTGAATTAGAAAGGAAGAACAAATCACTTTGTAATTGTTTTTAATTTATCTAACTGAGATTTTTTAAAAATTTTTAGCGGTCTCTAATGTAATGAAAAAAATGCCTAGACATGAGAAGACCTTGATCAATTTGAAGCAAGAAAGAATCGATCAAGATTAAGAGAGTGAAACAAGTGCAAGAGAATCAAGGATCAAACTTCCTCGAAGCTCTGATACCACATGAAAGCATAGAGGAAACAAAGAATATGAGAAAGAATTTGAAAGTGAAAGACAAAGTGGAGGGAATTTTTGTTATATTAAGACTAAATATTTATCATTGGAATCAGCAATACATATAGATGCAATAGATATCAAGAAAAAAATATATCCTTATTTCCTCACCTAACTAACTGACAGGCAATTCTCCTAACGAGCAAAACAAAATTATTATGACAACATAACCATCTTTACAAATTCTTTTATATCTAAATTCTGTCCTAGAATCTATTAGGCTTTAAATAATAGAGGCTCTAAATTTATTTAAGTATTAGGGATCTAATGGTCTTGAATTAGCTCCAAATAGGATATATTTGGGTTAATATGAGCTTGAACTTTGTTACACTTGACTTGGCTCATTAAACAACCAAGTTGAGCTTGTGTACAAGTCGAGCTCTATCAAATTAACTAAGTCATAATTAAGCTTTGACTGATATGGGTTTGTGTAAGTCGAGTTTAAAATTTAGGAGAACTTTGAGATACTGTACTTTCTATAATGTGATTCAATTCTTTGAATGATTGATTTGAAACATGTTTTAACCTACAAATACTAACTCCTAATTTAAAAAAACAAACAAGTACAACACCAACAATATACTTCGAAGTTCAAATATCAATGTGTACATCATAAGTGCAACACATGGTGCAACTTCCTTCAATGAGAGATAAACGAATTGAACTAAGTCAAGCCCCCCCCAAAAAAAAAAAAAAATTCCTTAACAGGCTTAGGTTTGGTTCACTAAATATTCAGCTGGGTGTAAGAAAAAGTTGAGTTTCGCCCAAATCAAAATCGAGGTAAACTTTGACCTGCCCAAACGAAGAGTTTGTTTAGTTGACTTGAGTCACTTTCAATCCTTGTTCCAGGACCAATGATTTTCTTCTTGATAATTACCCTCCCAAACAAATAAACTAAAACAAGAGAAAACCATTAGCAATAGGTCTGTAACCCATTGGTCTCTCTATCTAGACGTAGGCACAAATCCAAATTTAAATTTATATATCTCAAAGTCTCGCTTACATATGATCCTGTCGTTCTCCTCCATCTCCTCTTCCCACCTAAACCTAATTTTGTATTTACTTTTTCTCTTTCCTTCTCTTTTCTAGTATTTTACAGCTACGACTGGTTAGTAATAAGCCCACTTTGCTTTGATTTATTCAATTGAGTTTAATTTCTAGTGGTATAGTTGTTTCATTCTAATAAAATTTCTCTCATTCTTGTAAAAGTTAGGGTTTCTCTCCTTGTTGTTTAGGTTGTGGTTTTTCTCATTCTTGTAAGAGTTAGGGTTTCTCTCTTTATTGTGGGAGTTATGAGTTCTTTGCTTTTTGTCAAAGTCAGGGTTTTCCTTTCAAGTGCTTTATTTCTTACTTTTATGCAAGTTATTTCTCATCTATTTGTGTAGGTTTTATCAAGATTGTTGATTCAGGTAGTATTTTTATGATTTATCAGTTTGTTTTATTGGGTTTAATTAACAATTATTCAGCGATAGGAGTTCATGTCACTCAACTAATATGTTTTTTTTTCAAATCATATCTATTATATCACACAGATACCTAACATATGAAATTATACTATAGCTCGCCGATGATTGGAAATTGAAGTCGAATGACGCAATTTGTTGCCAAAATGATTTCACAAGTATAGAGTCGATCGAAACTGTATTTGTCATTAGCTTTGTGGCATAGAGATTTGTTTCAATATTTTAAATTCAGTCTTGTCAAAAAATTATCAATATAAATGTTGTATGACTTTCACTGAAGAAATTTATTTTTCTATTAAAAAATCCCGCGAATGTGGGATTGAGGGGAAGATTTTGGTATTTTTGAAATTTTCTTTTACTTAATAGGTCGGATGGTCCTCCTGATTCACAAGTCCTTGGGCCTAAGGAGTTTTTTTTTTGGGGGGGGTGTGGAGGGACGAATTAACAAATCTTAAAAATTGTGTTGCATAGGAATTGATCCCCACTGTCTCAAGGTTAGGGGATAAAAGAAAAATAATGCAATTTATTTTTATTTTTTTGGGAAAAATGGCAAGTACACAAAATATTAGACAACCTTCTCTCAAAATGCAATGTAAAGTTAAAAACATCCAAATGTATATAAAAATTATTACTAAAACATAATATAAACTCTGCAAAAATTTGACTCCATATAGGTTTATCAACAGTGTAAAAATCAGTATTGAATATATTTGGCCTCCTTCTTTATAAACTGAGGAAAAAAACTGAAAATTTTTTATTTCAATTTTTTTAGTTGCTAACTTAGTCTATTTGCTTGATTTAATATTCGTCATGGGGAACTTACGAAATTGCCCAAATCTATGGACTTAAGCCCTAGTGTTAATTGTATAAATATGTTCACAGAGCATTTACATAACAAAATATATTGCAATCTTAATAGTATGTGCTATAAAGTTTTGTGGCAATTTACACCTACATGTATTGTAAATTTAAGAAAATTTTGATAACATCATATATATATATATATATATATATATATATATATATATATATATATATATATATATATATATTAAAAGTTGGATAGAATCAACATATGAATGCCATTGTAATACCACATAGGATGTCATGTGTGATGCCATGCAGAATCAATTACCTCCATAAATATCCATTTATGGTTAAATTAATGCAATGCTATATTAAATGAAAAAAAAAATTAACTTTTTGCATATCTTATATATGCATTACTTGGAAAACTATAAAGGAATCTTATTACATTAATAAACAGAAAAGATTTGCCTATAAAATGTGTCCATAAAAAACAAAGCCTTACATACTAGAGAAGTTTGAGAAAAATAGTAAATAAGTAATAAAGGTATAACACAAAAAGAATTTAAAGTGATTAAACAAAAAAAAAATGATACCTAAAAAAGTAAAAAGATGATAATTACGTTATTTTGTAATTATCACTACTTCTAAAATTGATATAATTTTTATTTCTTATTCATCTTAATGGAATTTTTTTTAAAAAAAATCAACTAAAATCTTTGCATTAACATATCTTATGCAATAATTAGTGAGACTATAATATAATCTTTATTTAGTAAAATTTGCCCATAAAAGAAAGGATGTCTCAATATTGGAGAAATTTCTAAAAATAGTAGATAAATAATTACGTAAGAACACAAAAAGAATTTAAAGCAATTTAACTGAAAAAATAAAAAGAAACTGCAATAATTAACTCAAAAAAAAAAATCTACAATGCAACATCAACTCTATATGTCAAGTAACTTAATGTCACATACTCTTATTGCTTATTTGTCGTAAAATTTAGTTTTAAAAACACAAAGTTTTTAACAAAGAAATTACTAACAAATGAAATAAAAATGTAAGTTGAAATTAAGAACAAAGAGGATATTATTACAACAAAAAAAGAGTCAAGAAGCTCAACTTTTAATAATTACATAGTCTAACATATTAATTTATTTTTGCTACTTGAAAAATATCTATTGTAGTAATAATATATGTAAACAGCATTTCTGTTATACTCTTGCATCGCAAGGGTATAACCCAAGTATTTTTAAAAGTACAACATCAGAGGGATATGAAAAATATAAGGTAAACATACACATGCATATCAAAATTATTGCTAAAATGTAATATAAATGATGCAATGAATTGATCACACGCTAGAGTATCAAATACAAAAGCTTAATGTTGAATATATTTGACAATGAAAATTGAAAAAAAAAATAAAAAAATACTTGATTATGTTTGTTGCTTTTTTTGGGGGTCTTCTCACCTCTGTTTTCACCCGACTCAGGCTACTACTGACTCACAAAGGTGGAGCTCTCTCATCACATATTTTCTCTATTTATAAAACTCAAATTAGGGACTTTACTTAAAAGGAACAAATGTCGAACCGTTTGAACCAACTTGTGTTGGTGTGGTGAATTTTTTCGTTGTCGTAATAAGCTAGTCTATCCTCTTGATTGTGCTATTTCGAACTTAGAAAATTGGAAAAATTGAAGCCGATAATCTAAACTAACGGGGGTATCGGTGCGAATAATTTGACATGAGAAAATTACAGCAACCAGTCTAACCTTTGATCTTATTTTTTATAAATAATCTAATATGAGAAAATTCATGTCACAGTACAACCAAGTCAAACTGATCCAAAATCTCTACAGGTACACTTAGAAAAAATAGGATCAAAAATCATATTGTTCGTTATAATTTTCACAGGTCTGATTATTCGTGTCGATAACCCCAATAATTCATATTATCAACGTCAATTTTACCAAATGAATTTATAAAACTCGAATTAGAGACCTTACAAAGGTTCTTTCTATTATAATACAAACTGATTGGCCCAAACATTTTTCCATCTGGGGACAAACGAAATTGAAATTCACCTACCTGAACCCTGCCAAACAAAACTGTCATTAATCGTAAAAACAGCCCATTTCGAATTTAGTGCGGCCCGTGTCTAAATAAAGCGACCCATTCACCAGATTTCGTCCATAACTGAGAGAGATGAACTTCCTTCCACTTCTTGTTCTTAGCACTCAGTTTTGTTCTCCTCCCCTCCATAGCTTGGCTCCGAACATGAGTTGCGGCTTCGTTTTGCTTCCGTTCTTCAACCTCTTCAATTCCCGCCTTCATTGATCACTTCAATGATACTATACTATTACCTACATTCTTTATTGTTGGGTTTCGTGGCCCGGCCAAGAATGCTAGACAATACGAATGTGTCAGGCCGAAGAAGCGGAACAACGGAAGAAGGCGGAGAAGTGGCATGGGTGTGCTGTGCCAGGTGGCACAACCATGCACTGTGCCACATGGCACGGGGTGACCGTGCCACACAGCACGGCCGTGCCGCACTCCCAGTTCGGGCGCGGGCTTCCTAATGGCCAGGGTTTGCTTCTGACGTCCAGTCTTCTTGGCAATTAGGGTTCTCCTCTAGGGGTAAAACCCTGAACTTCTAGACCTCATATAAAGAGACCTTCCCTAGGATCTAAAATCATCCCTGAATACCAAAACACATTGAGTGGTAGAGAGATTTTGAGGGAGATTACAAGAAGATTGTAATTCTGTTATTAGATCGAATCACTTGTTGTGATTGCGATCGTTTTGTACTCTCCCTGCTCATATAGTAGATTGATTGTGCTCGTCGCCATCCGTAGTTTTTCCCGCATTGGGTTTCCATGTAAATCTTGTGTGTTATTGCTTTGTTTTTGTTATCGTTCTTTAAGTTTTTGAATATCTGTTTCATCTTATCGCTTCCGCTATTAGTTTGCTCTAATTCCTAACAAGTGTTATCAGAACTTTGGTTTAGAATGTCTTCAATTGTGAAGGTCGATATTCAGAAATTTGATGGGGAGATTAGTTTTAATCTCTGGAATGTGCATATGAGAGCAGCTCTCATCTAGCATGGGTTATGGAAGGTTCTGCAGGGACTTCACGTGAAACCCGGGAAGATGACTGATGAACAATGGGCAGCAGACTAAAAGAAGAGGTGTGGATCGCTGACAGACGAGGAATGGGAGGAACTGGAGTTGAAGGCAGTTTCAGCCATTCAATTGTACCTGGCACCATATGTCCTGTGAGAAGTGCTCGATAAGGCAACTGCGGTGGATTTGTGGACTCAGCTGAAGGAACTCTGCATGACAAAGAGTCTAGCCAACAAGATCCGTTTGAAGGAAAGGTTATACACCTTTCGTATGGCTGAAGGTACCCCTGTCGAAAAACATCTGAATGAGTTTAATTCTATTCTTGTTGATTTGAAGAGTCTGGATGTAAAGATTGAGGATGAGGATAAAGCTATTCTGCTTATTGTATCTTTACCCCCTCCTATAAACACTTTAAGGAGATTATGCTGTATAGTAATTCTGATACTATATCGTTTGAGGATGTCAAGTCTAATATGCTATCTAAAGAGAAATTTGACCATTATATTCATGCTAATCCGGCTAAGGGATTAGTTGTTAGGGGTAGAAAAACTAAGCAAAAGGAGAGCGGTAATAAGAAAAAGAACCGATCTAAGTCTAGGAATCCTCATTCCAATGAGACCTGCAATTACTGTGGTAAATTGGGTCATATTCAGGCTAACCGCTGGAAACTAAAGAAAAAGAAAGGGATAGAGGAAAGGAGAAAACTGCTACAGCTGATTATGTAGTAGAGTCAGAGTCTGATGGTGATGTGTTGCTTGCTACTATGTCTTTGGCCACTACCTCTGAGAAGGGGTTAGGTGATAATTGGATTTTAGATTCTGGTTGTACATATCACATGTGTCCTTGTAGGGACTAGTTTGTTACTTATGAGCCTGTTGATACTGGGGTTATACTTATGGGCAACGATGTTAAGTGCAAGGTTACGGGAATAGGTACTATGCAGATTAAAACCCATGATGGCATAGTTAGAACTTTGTCTAAAGTTTGTCACATACCTGATATGACTCGTTGTTTAATCTCTTTGGGTACTCTTGAAAGTAATAGTTGTAGGATTATTATAGAGAATGGTGTCCTAAAGGTAACAAAAGGGGCCATGGTAGTAATGAAGGGACTGCGGCGGGGCAGTCTCTACATCCTATAAAGAACTACAGTTACAGGAGTAGCTGCAGTTAGTACAACATCAGTAGATGTTAATGATACAAGGTTATGGCACATAAGATTGGGTTACATGAGTGAGAAAGGGATGACCATTCTAAGCAAAAAAGGTTGTCTTAGTAGCACTGGTACAGGTAAGCTTGATTTTTGTGATCACTGTATCTTTGGGAAATAGAAGAGGGTGAGTTTCTCTAAAGCGAAGCATGTACTCAGGAGATCCTTGATTACATTCATTCTGATACGTGGGGTCCTTCAAAGGTTCGTTCTCTTGGAGGTAAGTACTACATGTTAACTTTTGTTGATAATTTCTCACGCAAAGTTTGGGTTTACTTCTTGAGATAGAAAAATGAGACATTCTTCATGTTCAAGAAGTTCAAGGCTCTGGTTGAAAACCAAACTGAGAGAAAGATCAAGAAACTTAAGACCGACAATGGTCTTGAGTTTCTTGAGTCAGAGTTTGATGAGTTTTGCATGGCGAATGGCATAGCTAGGCATAAGACTTTGGTTGAAAAACTACAGCAAAATGGAGTTACAGAACAAATCAATAGGACTCTACTGGAGAAAGCTCGATGTATGCTTTCTAATACAGGACTTTGGGATCCCAAAGCTTTCTGGGCTGAGGCTATTTCCACAGCCTGTTACTTGGTGAATTGTTCACCACACACTTCCATTGATTTTCAGATTCCAAAAGAAGTATGGTTAGGTAATCCTGTTAGTTATTCTTGTTTGAGAATATTTGGATGTCCTGTGCATGCCCGTATGAATAATGAGAAGTTAGCCCCTAGGGTTGTCAAATGCATGTTTCTTGGATATCCATCTGAGTCTAAAGGATATCGCATGTGATGTCCTGAGTCTAAGAAAGTCATCCACAGCAGGGAAGTAACTTTCAATGAGACTGCTATGATATCTTCTGAAAAAGATTCTATTATTTCTTCTACTGGTGCAGGTGATCAGGAGGATACCAGTGACAGTATGGAGATAGAAGTAGATATCATTGCAGCTCAAGATGGAGCTACTAATTATCCCAACAGCGAGGCTCAGGTTACTAAACCTGGCGCTATCAGTTCTGATCAACCTCAGGTAGAGGTTGCTCACTCTATAGCTCGTGATCATTCTCGGAGGGAGATTAGGAGGCCTACTCACTACAATGATGATGAGGGACTGATAGCCTATACACTTTCAGTTGCAGAGGATATGCCTGAAGGTGTGGAACCTTCAACCTATACTGAAGCAATCTCCTGCCCAAGTTCACCTAATTGGATCCTAACTATACAAGAGGAAATGGAGAGTTTGCAAAAGAATCAGACATAGAAACTGTATGAGCTACCTAAAAGCCAGAGAGCCTTAATTGCTAAATGGATCTACAAGAGAAAGGAGGGTATTCCTGGAGTTGAACATACAAGGTATTTTCACTTGTTGTTAGACATACCTCAATTAGAGTGCTTCTTGTATTTGTTGCCCTATTCGATCTGAAGCTGGAGCAGCTTAATGTGAAGACTGCGTTCCTTCATGGGAGTTGAAGGAGGAGATCTACATGAAGAAACCTGAAGGTTTTGTTGTTTCTAGGAAGGAACAATTAGTGTGTAGATTGAAGAAGCCCTTGTATCAACTTAAGCAGGCTCCTAGGCAGTGTTGCAAAAGGTTTGACACCTTCATAATTGCATAAGGATACATACACAGCCTATATGATAATTGTGTGTATTTTAGACAATATTCTGATAGTTCCTTTGTTTACTTGCTATTATATGTTGACAATATGTTGATTGCCTCTAAGGATAAATCCTTTATCAGTAAGTTGAAATCTCAACTCAGCGACAGTGAGGAGTTTGAGATGAAGGACCTGAGTGCAGCGAAGAAGATTCTAGGCATGGAGATTCAGAGGGATCGAAAGGCTGGTAAGCTGTACTTGTCTGAAGGACACTACCTTAAAAAAGTACTAGGTAGATTTAATATGGGTAACTATAAGGCAGTTTCTACATCTCTTACTGTATATTTCAGATTGTCTGCTGAGTGTTGTCCACCATTTGAGGAGGACATAGATAGAATGTCTAATGTCCCTTATTCTAGTGCTGTTAGTAGTTTGATGTATGCTATGGTATGCACTAGGTTAGACTTGTCACATGTTGTGAGTGTGGTAAGTAGGTATATGCATAATCCTGGAAAGGATCATTAGGAAGCTGTGAAGTGGATCCTTCGCTATGTAAAGGGTATTGTTAATAAGGGATTGGCGTTTGATAGAAATAAAGCTGCTATATATGATGTTACAGGCTTTGTTGATTCTGACTATGCTGGTGATCTTAATAGGAGAAGGTCCATATCTGGGTATATCTTCACTATGTGTGCAAGTTCTATCTCCTGGAAAGCATCGCTTTAGTCTATTGCAGCTCTATCTACTACAGAGGGTGAGTATGTTGCTGCTACTGAAGGAGTGAAGAAAGCTACTTGGTTGAGGGGCCTCGTTACTGAGCTTGGAGTTCCACAGGCTACCACTATGGTGTTTTCTGATAGTTAGAGTGTAATCCACCTGACTAAGAATGATGCCTACCATTCAAAGACCAAGTACATCAGTGTCAAGTATCACTATGTCAGAGATACAGTTGTTGCAAGGGAAATAGTTGTGAGGAAGGTTCATACTTCGGAGAATCCTGTAGATATGTTGACCAAGCCTCTACCTATAGCTAAGTTCGAGCATTGCTTGGACTTATTTGGCATTCACAATATTTAAATGCCCTTCGGGCATTGCCCCTTGGGGGACGTCACCCTTCGGGGTACGATGACGGCGTTAGAGAGTTGGTAATTAGAGATTTCGGTCGAAGGTAGAGATTGTTGGGTTTCGTGGCCCAAAATCCAACAATCGACGCGGTGGGACCGTATTAGACGACACGGACGTGTCAGGCCGAAGAAGTAGAACGACAGAAGAAGGCAGAGAAGTGGCACGACTGTGCCATGTGACACGGTGTGACCGTGCCACATTGCACGGCCGTGCCGCGCTCCCAGTTCGAGCGCGGGCTTCCTAGCGGCTAGGATTTGCTTTTAACGTCCAGTCTTCTTGGCGGTTAGGGTTCTCCTCTAGGGGTAAAATCCTGGACTTCTAGACCCTATATAAAGAGACATTGCCTAGCATTTCAAATCATCCCTGAATACCAAAACACATTGGGAGGTAGAGAGATTTTTGAGAGATATTACAAGAGAGATTGTAATTTTGCTATTGGATCGAATCACTTGTTGTGATTGCGATCGTTTTATACTCTCCCTGCTCATATAATGGATTGATTGTGCTCGTCATCGTTCGTGATTTTTCCCGCATTGGGTTTCCACGTAAATCTTGTGTATTATTGCTTTGTTCTTGTTATTGTTCTTTAAATTTCTGAATATCTGTTTCATCATATCGCTTCCGCTGTTAATTTGCTCTAATTTCTAGCATTTATCATGATCATCTCTAACTTTCATGACTTAATTTAGTTTGAATTCAAAGAAGTTTTCATGGAAAAACTTCATCGTAACTTGAAATTAGCAGTTGTGAAGCCAGGATAAGTGATAACTCTTTTGATTGCTTTGGCTTTATTCGTAATGAGTGAAGGGATTTTTCTTTTTTGTTTTGTTTTGAATGTATTTGTGTCCATTTTACAGAGGACAAGGGTGAAGGAATATGAGCAGAAGGCAAGCACCCAAAGCAAGTAGTAGAGGTTGCTTAGAAGCGATTCAAGTGTGTCTCCTGCTTGAGTGCTTCTCGTTCGTTTATTGTCATTAGATTGAAAATTTTCTTATGCATGCCTTGACAATTTAGTCCCACTTTAAATAAAGAGAAAGTAATGAAAATCCCAAAGGTTGTTAAAGTATTATATACTAGGGTTATAAGGTCTTATGCATGCCTTGACAATTTTATTGTAAATGGCGAATAGGTTACTTCGATTTTTCATTTTCCTTCGAGTATTCATGCCGGATATGTTGCAAGTTGGACATCGGCATGGATACCCGACTCTTCACTTGACCCTTCATTCTGCACCAAAAATGTGCAAATTCTGGAAAATGGAGGGGAGTCCAACATGACACCGTGTTGGTCACTTACATATCGACGTAGGATGTAACTATCTTAGGTTGTCCGCTTCCTAAGTGTACAAGTTATGCACATTAGCCTCCCCCAACCCAAGCCACATCTCGAGATAGTCATTTTTAACAAGTCATTGGAGGTCAAGCTAAGCTTCTTTCTTGGCATTACAGTTCAAAAGAGGTAAACATAAGCTGATGTACCTCTAGCTACTCTATGCTTGTTCCTCTGATTAGAGTTGGGAAAAGCTGACCCGACATGATTACCGACCTGAACCCGACACGAAGTTCAGTGGGTTTGGGTATGAATTTTTGAACCGTTTAATTAGATGGGTTGACACGTTCAACCCGTTTAATTAAATGGGTTAAGTTCAGGTTGAGATTCTCGACACAAAAAAATACCTATTTAACCTGTTTAATTAAATGAGTTAAATAACTCAACTCATTTTTTCATTTATCATTTATCCATTTACTTTTTATTAGATAATTAAGAATATAAAAATTTTTAAAATTGTGAATTATGACGAATTAGGGGAATTTTAAAGAGTAATTACTTAATGTGATATGTAAACTTAATTTCTAACACTATAATTATGTATTAGTTGAAGATATTAAATGCGTAAATGGTTAATTAGCCAACTGAACTTGACTTGTTTATCTTAAATGGGTTAAGCGGGTCAACCCGTTTAAAAAATAAATGGGTACAAGTTAAGGCTTTTCAACCCGTTTAATAAACGGGTTAGGTTTAGTCGAGAAATTTTCAACCCGTTTAAGTTCGACACGAGCACGAACCCGAACTGATACGACCTATTGCCCAGCTCTACCTCTGATTCAGGGCTGGATTTGTTTGTGAGCCTATGGTATAGGCATTAACCATTGATGTGGCTTTGGAGAATTTGCAGAACTTGATGGAGTTGTACCCATTATCCATTAATGAAGAACGTGGCCATATTCCTCTGCTAAGATATCCAGAAAAGCTGAGATATGTTCTTTCTTATGTAGTTATATTATTGACATGGGCTATAATGAGTGAATGATCACTTATCAATTTCTCATGAGGGTGCATTATCTAATCTTGGGAGGAGTTAGTGTTCCAAGGTCAATCATTTCAGTTGGATTTTACGTTTCTGGCTGCTGGATGGATCTGTAGTTAGAACTGCTATCATGGAATTAACTGCATTGCCAGCTTAAAGAATCAAAACCAACTTCTCCCTTTGCTTTGCCACCTTTCTCTTATTTTTTTTATTTGTCTGAGCAGAGGGGGTCTCATAGTTAGACTATTAATAACAAAAGTTTGTCCAAGCAAATAACAAAATAAGGTTGTGTTTGTAGAATGTAAATTTTTTTTTTAAAAACCAACAAACATCTGCCATGTGGAAAAATTAAATATCTTTATTTTGTCCAATTACGACACGCCACGTGTTAAATTAGTTATGACGTTTCATTAAATTAAATATTTAATGGAAATATGCTGCGGTCAATTAAAAAGTATCACGTGGCATGAATGACACAGAAAATAAATGATTATATCTTTTAATAGAGATAAGAAAGAAAACCGTAATTCCGACTTCTCTATAAAAAGGGAGCTACCCCATCATTCAGGGGTCGATATTTTAGAAGAACTCATAAAAGCTTAAGAATTTTCTCTGGCAAAGACAACAAGCACTCCAAACACGTGGCATCTACGCGCGGAGATCAAACCCATATCTTGAGTGAGATTAAGCCTTTGACGCTCTCTCTCAAGATTAAATTCATTCAAGACTACTTAAGAAGATTGAACCATAAGATTTATTACACTTGTTCTTGTAACAGTTACACAAAAATTGTACCCATTCTTTGGTATAAATACAAAAAAATTCAATTTGTTGTTTAATTTCTTATCTAATTTATTTTAGACTTGAAATTTGTGTTTATATTGTTATGAGCCTTAAAAATTAGATTACTTTTTTTTTTAGATGGAAAAAAAATAGATTAAAAAATACAATTCATGTATAAACCAATAAGAAGATTTAATTCCTATTGGGTAGAATTAGTAATAAAATGGGATTATATGAGGGAAGGTAATTTGTACATATCACATAAATATCATTCATATTGAAAACAACTATGTGACCACTGGTGGATCCACATTGTCCTTAGGGTTGTCCATGGACACCCCTAAGCTCCTCAAAAAAAAAAAAAAAAATTCTATTTTAAAATAGGTTAATTTAGTAATGATTTTGGTTTATGGACACCCCTAAAAAAAATAAAATAGTATATATTAGTAACGATATTAATTTATGGACACCCCTATCCTAAATGTCTGGATCCGCCACTGTATGTGACCAACTAATTAAAAAAAAAGAACATCTTTAGTAATAAATGAGAGTTATGGGCATAAATGAAATTTTTTCGAATAATTTTATAGAACAACTAATTTTACCAAATATTTTTTCAAAAAATAATTGATTCCAACGACTAATTTAAACAGTTGATTGAAACAGCTAACAGCCAACACAAATAACTAACAGCTAACGGCTGTTTGCTAATCATGGACAAAATCTTCATTCACTTGTAAACCACCTATATGGCTATGCTGCGATATTGTGATTGAATCCCACTTTCTTTATGTTTTCCTCTGATTTCTTGCTGTTTGTTTGCTGATTTATGGATGGAATGTGCAACACGTACATTCTTTTCTTTGATTTAAAGTTTGATGTCTGCACAATATGGTCTTCAAATCTGGGATTGACCTTGATGAGACATCAAATTTGGTTCAAACTAAGGTCAATGGAATTTTTCTAGTCAGCTTTTTATGATTATGAAGCTAGTAGTTAGCCCATCTCCTCCATCCTCTTGAACTATAATATGGGATCTTCAATCCTCCTCGTAATTTATAGTCTAGAACGCTCAAAGCATGTCCTACTTCCATGAAACTAGTGATAAAACTTCAGGACAAATTTACTCGTTCAGCAGAAGTAGACAGACAGACAACGGAGGAAGGCATCTGACTAACCGAAGGCATGAATGCAGCACCACCACCCTACTATGGAGGGTTACTCATAGCGGGAGCACTGTTGGGTCCATGAAGAATTGCAAGATGGTCAATAAAATCAATAACTGACATAGAAAAATGAATGCTGCAATTGTATCAACCATGCCTATAAATAGTCCATGCTAGTAAACATGAGGAAGAAAGCCTCAGTCAGATTCTGTAAACACATGACTATACTAAGTTTCAGAGTTGCCCTTCATCAAGAATTCCTCATTCAGTTCCCTATGGACAGGAGGTATAGACATTTTACTTCATTGTTGTAGATTCCGACGCTGTGATTGTGGCTCTAAATCAAATTCTTGAATTGGAAGCTATCTAACTTCAAACCATCCCCTTACCCATATTGTATCATAGGCTAGCCAAAGCATAGAGACAATATGTACTTAGATAGGCAAGATGGCCCATGTAAACATCCTTTACATGTCCAGCTTGCTTGTGCTGGACATTGTGTAAATGCTTCCTTACTAAAAAGCATGTAGGTAGACCTTGCAAACAGGTTTTACGGTTGGGTTCTGTGTCAGGTTAATTTCAGATAGCATCATCTTATGGTGAATAAAATTTGGTTTAGGTTCAGGTTTGTTCTGGGTTGATTTTTATTGGTTAATATTTGGGCTAATAAACTTGTCTTGTAAAGAACATCAACTTTGGAGGAAAAAGTTTGGGTTGGATCGTTGCAGGTTTCATGTCCAAACACGAGTCACCTGAGGTTTGGATTCAGGTCATTCATTTCGATTTTCTACTCACAGTCAGTTTTGCTTGGTCTATATATAGGCTGCATGATGAGGTGATAATTACGGCTTGAAATAGAGAATATAGTATACTAATACAATTAGTTTTCACTTTTCACAAAGAACTGCCATAGCATTCCTTATAGCCAGCATCAACCCCAGATCTTGTATGAGGAACGTATTGCAACAGTGACTACTTCCCCAATCCTGAACGTTCCTTGACCCATGCCTTGACCTATGTTACCTGAACTCTCCATTTTGCCAACCATACTCATGGAGGATGCGACATTCCATTACATGGGATATGTGTCAAGACGTGTAAGCAAACTCTAATGTAATTGGGGTGGAAACAAAATGGGAATATATGGTTCTTATCTTTCTTCGTTGATTATTTTTGAATGGTCTATAGTGTTCATTGGTTCGAAAGTGGATAGCTTTTCTTTCTCAATAACTTCTTCACTATTTGTGATTTAGAAGTATCAGGATTCTTTTATGCATCCCCTGTAATTTGGTTGCTGGATTGAAGTTTGAAATAATTAAATGTTCTAGACATAATTTCTGTGTTTGGTTGGTATCTTAACCTCAATTACCTACCACTGATAGAATGCTCAAGTTTGGTGTTAAGGTAGATGCTGTGTGTGGGTTGGGTTTATCGAGCATTGAATCACATAACCACTTATTCCAGAAGTGTTCCTTTGTTGGAGAGGTGTGGCCAGGGATGTGCCATATATTTGACATTTATTTGGGATGATCTCTACGAGTGATTTTTGACCCATCCGCATTACAAAGGAGTAAAAAAAGGCATATTGAAAACAGTCCTTGCAGCTAATGTATATACGGTGTGGGAAGCTAGAAATGAGGAGTAAGTAACTGCAGCCAAATGTGATTATGAAAAGTATGATTCAGTGATTCCTTTGAGTCAATGGTTGGAGAAAAATGATCTTTGAAAGAGCACCGTGAGAATTACCTGAATACGTGTAGTAGCTGCTTAGGTAATATTTTTTAGAAGTGGAAGCAGGTTTGCTTGAGGTGTTTCTTATAGGACTCGTGCTCCAAAGCTCCTTATGTTTGTGCTCGTCTGCCAACTTTGGAAGTAAAATAAGAAATTGACTTTCACAAAAAAAAAAAAAAGAAATGTTCTAGAATATTTAATTTGCAATTGCGACTTCCACTTGTAAAATGATGAATCCCTGGAGAATGTTTATTTGTTCAGCATTTAATATATTGATGCGTCAAAAACTTCAATCCATATCCGAGTCTTGGGTCCATGCAACATAGTGCCTTACGAATATGCCTGGTGCTCCCCTCTCCCCCCCCCCCCCCCCCCCCCCCCCCAAAAAAAAAGCTGTATTTGCTGATTTGATGTCTAATGTGTAGCCAATTTCTTGTAATTGTCCCTGTTCATCCTCTTTGTGCTTTCTTTCCTATACTGGCTCAATAGAGATTGGCTATGATCTCACCATTATACACTTACGAGATAATTACCATGACAAGTAGTGTCTGAACACCCCTCTAGTCCTGATATGTACCAAAAGAGTCCGAATGAGTACTTTTCAATGCGACTTAGGCTTTTTATTGATTATAGTAAATTAATCATTTTGGAGGTTGAGGTTTCAATTCGATCAACAGGTGATAGTTCATTGGATTAATTCCTATAGAGCCTACCCTCTGTGTGTTCAACCGTGTCGAGGACAGAAGAATAGAAGCATGTTGTACTCGATCACAAGTTAAACATCTTACATCAGTATTTTGAGCTTGTAATCTCTGAAGTAAAATGCACCTGCTTTGGAAGGATCCGCTTTTTTTTTTGGGGGGGGGGGGGGGGTGTGGGGGTATTTCTTCAAAGTAGAATATTTCAGATTATGCTTCGTGGCCTCCATTGGCTAATTTCTGTTTGCTGGTCAATGTTTCTTCTCCGGGTTTCTTCTACAATCCAACATTTGTGTATCACAAAGAAACATTGAGTCACCAACATTAAGATGGCAGTCAAAGGTGCCTTTTGTTGTAGTACAGGAGATGTGATTAAAGCAAAGAAATGTCATAAGCAATTGTAATTGTGGGTTCCAAAACCAAAATTAAAGTTGTACCTTGAGAACAAGTTTGTTCACCGAATACTAAGCTTTATTCATGTCATAATTAGAGACTTAAGAGTGGTTGTTAGTTAAACCGGCACAGTAAAAGGAGCAAAATCTCTTAAAGATTATGCGATTTTAAGCAAACAGGAAAAGATGAACCACTTTGGTTTTTACTCAGGAGTAGTAAAAGCTAGCTCCTCATTATTGCTTTGAAGATATAAGTTCCATGAGGGGTGCATACTCATTTACAATCAGCAAGAAGATCATTGATTGTAAATTTTTTAGTTGGTTGATGATGGAGATTTGCACTGTATCCCTAAAGCAAAATTCCTGATTGGTTTGTCCAATCTTGTCTTCCGTATTGCAGATTCAATAACTGATTTTGGGCATTTCTACTCTGATTATTGAAGACATTAGATAAGTACGAACAAAGTACAATTTCATATCCATAATAGGCTTTAATTTAATTGGTCAGACTTGAGGCTCCAAAGTTTGAAATCTGCATTCAGTGCACAATTCAAAATGAGAGAGACCTCACTAGAGGTCATTGGGAAGGGCAGAAGCAACATTCTTACCCTGTATCCATGACATTCTTTCCTGTTATCATTGTTGAAGTGCCTGCATGTTTCACATGTTACACATTATTTGTCTAGCAAGAAAAGGTAGTATTAAAAAAGACAAAAGAGAACTGTTTCATATATGTAGCTGCTGGGCCAGTGAAGTTTTTTTTGGTTTTGTTTTGTTCACTTTGATTTCTTTAGTTACTATTCAAGATTACTGTTTATGCATGCTTACGCTTCATAATGTCTATTCTTTCTTTCCTCGATTCTCTGTAACATTTTATAAAGACATAACTCTTTCAAAACTATTTTCTAGTTCTTTTGTGGGTCTCCTAGAAACAGCATCTCTAATTGTGGGGCTGATGTTGCCTACATCTAGATCTCCTTAGATCCAGCGCATAATCTACTCTAAGCAGTGGTCCGTGTTATCATTGTTGTCATGGTAATCATACTCAAGATTTATTTAGTGCAGTCTCCTGTCTTTGTGGTCTCTGCTGCCAACTAGTAAAATTAGTTGACTTAATTCAACTTTGCAACCTTTTTTGGAATAACATTCTACTTGATTGGACCAAGGGGTTATGGAGCTGAAAGCTTTTGGACAATATCCTTTGATATCAGGAGGATTTGCTTCCATAACCCATACTCATTTCTAGGCCTAAAAAATTCTACTTTCTGTTGTGCTGACATGATGTCTACGGTTATAGACAGTTGGAAGTAAGATTCTTCTTGTATGCATGAAAAATCTGCTAATTTGCGGGTTGTTGTCTATCAAGATCAAGCTGAAATAAAGATTCTCGTTGTCCGCATTGCCAAACTAAAACTTGACACTGAGAATACTTCAATTCCTTAGAACTTGCCTACGTTCCTGCAGCGATCATTCAAAATATTTTAGTGTTTGCAGAGATTTTTGACTAAAGTGTTCAATAAAGGAGTAGATTGGTCCCATTTCTTTTGGTTGCATGAAAATGCACACACCAAACAAAGGCACCGTACTAGCATGGGCCCCTGCTATCTAAACTGACTTTTTGCTCTTTTATGCCATGCTGCTGTCGCTGTCTTCACTCATCTCTGCCTCAGAATTTTGACATTCGTTGTTTCTTTATGTTCTCCAGTATTTAAGCCTCCCAAATCTTAGCTCCAATTCTCAGAATTCCTTCTATTTTCACATTCCCTGTCTTCATTCTGAGGTGGCCGAGCATCACATTTCCTTTTTTCCTTAGTAGTGACCTATCCTTGTTAAGAAGTGAAATATAGAAGGATAAGGGCGGGATATGGGCGGCAGTGCCAATCGCAGCAGTGGAAGGAGGGTTTTCAAGGTGTTTGGAGCTGTTTTGCTCATCACCTTCATTTGTTTGTTATTGATAAGCATTCTTGGAAGCAGTGGAAGTAGGGGAGATGCAGCAGCAATAATCCCGTCGAGGCATGTTAGGTTGGCAAGAAGGGAGAAGCATTCTTTGTTGTGGAATCGTGATCTGATTTACGTTAGCAAAAGAAGAGTTCCCAATGGACCTGACCCTATTCACAACAGGTATGATTGTTTACCTTCTGAAGTACGTTTTTGTTTATCTGGTGGAAGTAGCATATATCATCTATTCATCTCTTAGGCTATTTTTTATTCTGTTGGAGGCTGTCGAAGAGATGGAAATGTCAGCTTCTCTCCATATCAGAAAAGATTGTCTTTGCTTCCTATTTTGGGATGTTCCAAAATGTCATGTCACATTTTTCTTATGGCTGTATTTTTCTTTTAACTTTGATGATATGTATATTTATAAGCTTTTTCCTTATAGTCCATTACATGTAATAGCGAACCTCTGCAAATCTTTCCCGTTAGCAGAGAAACAACTACTTGATCCTTTTGTCTGGCTTTGATCAGGCTGTGCACTCTGATAGGGTGAAAAAGAAACGCAAAGTTATTCAATTGGCATCCTTCATTATTTCATTGATTTTACTTCTTTTGTAAATCTGCAAGGACAACGGCAGTGTCTGAGTACCTCCCCCTCCCAAGGGGGCGGTTATGGTTCAAGAAATCATGAAAAAGAGACAAATTTCATGGTCATTTGATCATATTGTGATATTGGGACGAGTGAAATGATATCCTGAATATTGCATGGAATTGATGGTAATTTTGGTCCTAACAAAAGGTTCTTTAAAGATGAATCTTTCTCTTATTTTAATATAAGAGGAGTAACAAAGTAAAGTCATTCAACCACTTTGTTGGCAGGAGAGGAACATGGATGGCTTCCTTTTTTCCCTCTTGTTCCCGTCCAAAATGGATGAGGGCCTCTCTTCAAACATTTTTAACTAAGCATAACAATGTTCTCATCTTTTGATTATTGTCTTGACTCTTGCATGTGGCCACTTATGCAGTATGGTGACCTGCAAATTTCTCATTTTTTATTTAGGCATGTGGGAGAAACTCGACGACCATCTGGCCACATTTAAGGACTGGACTGTATGCAAATTATTCCTTCAGTAGAAGTTTTGATGCCTCGGGCTTCTCAACTATTGGTCTCGTGGGCCTTCGTAAGTATTGGGGAAGACCTATCCTTGGATGAAGCCAGTTATCTTGACTATATATCTAAGGGGGGTGATGTCGCTAATTTGGTCAGGATGGAACATCATCTACAGCCATCACCCTATACATCCTAACCAACAGTTCGCAAGTTATCCGAAGAACACTCTATCCGTGTATCTGATGCATTGATCGTGTTGGTGAAGCATATCCAATATGGCTGGATCCTTGTTCGCGGCTTCAAATCTTGCCTTTCCTCGGTTTATACTTTGAGAACCATGAAAAGGTTCGATCTATAGAGTTGTCTTTAGTTATTAGTTTTTTGTTTTTCATATTTTTTGGGGATATAGGAAACTAGGAATCAGGTTTTGAAGCATTGTAAGGGGTGGAATTTGTTATCGGCATGCATGTTTTGTATATTCTTTGTTTCCTTTTTGGGTGTCGTAAAGTTCTTTTATGCTTCCATTGAAGGGTATGAGGTATGGGGCATACCTGTGCTTTTTGAGCGGCCCGCGCTAATCAATGAAAGGCGGTTTAATTTGGTTTTCCCCATCATCAATAAAAGGGTGCTGCTCTGCTGCTCGGTTTTCAAAAAAAAAAAAAGAAGTTAAAGCTTAATTGGTGCTAATCTTCTTTGGGCTGCACAATTTCCCGGAAATTTCCATGCCAATGATATTCAAAGGCTTTAATGAGACCTTCATTTTTGATTCATGGCCAATGCAGTGAGTGCTTTGTGGGTTATGCCTCCAAGAGTGGTGTCAGAATGTATCATGTCCTTTTATGTTCCCTCTTCCAAATGACAGTTGTATTTACCCTTGGAGGGATGGACTCTGGTAGGCGTACATGTTGAAAATGTACGGTATGAAATCTCTTCGTAAAGATCAAACAAGAAATCTGGATGGTAATTTACTAGATTTGTATAGTGTTCATCTTTTATGATTATCTTTTATGACAATCGTGCGAAAAAAACTGTCCTCCCACAGAAATAACCATACGAGTTACTAAAATTTTGTGCAATTTATTAATTATAAAATAATTGTAAAAGCTTTTGAGACTATTAGTATTTAAAACAAATGAAACTATTTAGGACATACTCCGTATTCCATGTTGACATATTCGCCGTTAGTTTATGTTATTTAGGTGGCCAGACATTAGTTATATACACTTAGGGCCTGTTCTTTTCGTTGGTAAATTGGGGTTGGTAAAAGAGTGAAATTGATTGAAATTGGTATTTTTTTATTGAAACATATTCAAGTAGGTTGAAGTTGGTTGAAGTTGGTATATTTTTTGAAGTTGGTTAAGATAGTGAGAATAAAATTTTGAAGGATGTGGATTGAAGTTGGTAGAAGTGGGTTGAAGTTGATAAATTGAAAAAGACCAACGAAAAGAACAGGCACTTAATCGGTTTTATTTTCCATTAGTTAGTTCAATCATGCAATTGTTTTTCTTTGTTTTGGACTGCTGGATGGTTGTGTTTGATCTTAGTGGTTGATCTATAATTCGTAGTGTTAAGAACCTTTGGTCCTAAATATAAGGGATCTTTGCCTGGTGACATTTGCTAGATTTTTGGAATTTGGATGTCAATTGAAAGAGTCACGAAGGAAGAAAATAATAAAGCCAATTCCCGCCTAATGTGGGATATTGCTATGCTTCTTGTTTGGGTTCTGATTTTGATTTTCCCAAGAAATGAAGACTGGTCTTAAAGCACAAATAATGAAAGGAATGTAGAAGAAAGCCAATTGCTTTGTTGGCACGGGACAAAAGGGCACAGACTCGTGCAAGTTTGATGATTACGCAACCAAAAGCATTAGGGCAGTAACAATTAAAAATGTCCAAAATAACTTACAAAAAGTGGCATTTGCTTGCAATAGCTCAAAGGGAGCAGAAATATAGCTGGCTGGGAGACTCGCTTACCATCCATTGGACAGTTCGTAGGTCTACATATTACAGAGCCTTCTTTTAGTTGTGGCCCCAAAATCTTCATTTTAAGCTTTGGTTTTGTGTTTCCTACACGACGCAATGCTCAACTCACCACTCAGCCCATCTCGTTCATGAGCTCGCTTGGCCCAGACTAGAAAAGTGAGGTCCATGGGCTAACTGTGGGCTGCTCCTACGGCCTGTGTTGGCCGCTTTCACTGTTTTTTTTTTTTTTTTTTACGCCAGCTCTGCTCTAGCAGTTATCATGGGTGCACTGTGGCTAGGTCCATGGTCCACGGGTTGCTGCAACTTTTCAGGAGTCATAGCCAGTTTTGAAAATTATTGATTTTTTTTTTCTATTGGTTATTGTTACACCTAATTATTGAGTATGAGCAGCCATCTAGCGGTTGAGAGGGTTAAACTTTCATTCATTCATTCTTCCACCATTCTAGCCAAGGTTGACGGAGTTCGTTTATGAGAGAATTTGTATTCTTCTTTGATTTCATTCTGCTAATTGTCTTGAAATTGTTTTGTACTCACTCCCAACATGCTAGATTTCATTGTGTTCTTTGCCACTTGTAATTTTTTTGAATTTTCTAGAAAATTTGTGTTATTAATTTATTTGTTTTTGTTGCATAATTGTTTTTGGTTTTGGAATATATATATATATATATATATATATATATATATATATATATTATATATATGTATATATGTGTGTGTGTGTGTGTGTGTGTGTATGTATATATGTGTATATATGTATATATGTATGTATGTGTGTGTGTGTGTGTGTGCGCGCGCGCGCTCTTTGGCTTTTGCAAATGACTCATGATCCTAACATGTGATATCAGAGTATCAGAAATTCACGTAGGTCTACTATCACTAAGTTTGATATGCATAATTTTGGTGGTAATATTAGTTTTAGCATCTAGAAAATTGAGATTCTTATATAGGACAGGTTGAAGAAGGCTCTAGCGAGAAAGACTACTATCCTTGAATCAATGATCAGTGAGCAATGAAATGAGCTCGATAAAAATGCACTTTTTATGATCCCATTGTGCTTGACATCTATTACGGGAATAATATTGCCATAATACTGTAATTCTTTGTAATTATTCTTTCTAATATTCGTTCCTAATATTTAGTGGCAGGCTAAGCTAGGGTTGCTAGGTGCTTGTTTTCTAATTATTTAAACCTCTAAGAGGCGTGTATTCAGAGTAGAGAAATATGAGAAAGGCATGAGACCTATTATTAAGCAAACTCTCAACTTTGTTTGATCAATTTGTTCATGGTATCAGAGCATGGTTGATTTTTTCTCTACAACAAAAGGATTAGAATTTTGCAATCATGGCCAAAGATAAGAGTTTTGTGATTGATTCTCAATCTTAGTTTTATCTCCATCCCTCATACGAACATGGGGATATTATCACTTCTGTTAAATTTGATGGAAAGAATTATAAACTATGGAACAGGGTTGTTATGATAGCTTTAATGGCGAAGAATAAGCTTGGATTTATTGACAATAGTATATCCAAGCCAGAACCCACGCCTAGGGTTCGTAAAAATTTGGGTTCAAGTTGATGCGGGTGCTGACAAATCGAACATTCGGACAAAATTTCATACTCAGACCTTGTTTGGATTATGAATCAGACACTCTAGCCAAACCCAGACCCGAACCCAAACCCGAACCCGAATGTCCGATGTTTAGACCTGGTTATTCGAATATCCGAATTTGTAATATGATTTTAGGACATTCTGACCGAAATTTTTTGTGACCGAACCTGAACTTGATTTTTTAATGTCCGAACCAGGTTGTCCGAAGTTATTTTTATAAAGTTTTCTAAAGAATTTGGTCTAAAATTACACCTAAATGTAGTTATTCAATATCCGAACCCGGTTATCCAATTGTTCGAATTTGTCCAAACCCGAAATGGTTCAAAAATCTAGATAATCCGAACCTGAATGCCCAAACCGGAACCTAACCCAGATTTAAATTCGAACATGACTGGTTGTTCGAATTTTAAATTCAGACATAGATTTGGTGACCGCACCCAATTTTTTTTCGAGTCGGACAAATTCGGATAATCGAGTCAGATAGATGTTTGCCAGCCCCACCCACGGCTTCTCTCGCAAGGATAAATGCAATGAACATGGTGAATTCAATGATCACCTCGTGGATTCTCAACGTTGTTGACTCCAAGCTTCATACTAGCGTAGCGTATGAAGACACGGCTCACAAGATGTGGGTAAATATCCAAAAGAGATGCTCTGTTATCAATGTTCCCCATATCCATCAACTCAAGGCTGAAATAGCCTCTTGCAGGCAACGAAGCATGGAAGTAGTCGAATTCTATTCGAAGCTGATGGGACTTTGGAGTGAATTAGCAAATTTATCAAAATTTCGAGTTCAACATGTACTTGTACGTGTGGCAAGTGCAGATGTGATACCCACGGGACTGTTATCAGGATGATGAAAGATGACAAAACACACCAATTTCTCATGGGCTGGGATGATGATCTTTATTCAAATATAAGGGGTCAAATTTTGGCTCTTGACCTGGTACCATCGCTAAACAAAATCTTCAACATGGTTCAAGAGGAAGAAAATCACAAGCACATGACGAAGAACTGGGAAAACAGAGGCGATATTGCTGCTGCATTTGTTGTCGTTCATCGCAGCAGAAACCCCAATCAAGCGCCTCGTGACAGGGCGTCTCGTACTCACTGTGGAAAGCTTGGACATGAGAAGATAAATTGTTTTGAAATCATCGGCTACCCAGCTGGATGGGGAACCACAGGAAGAGGAAGAGGGCGAGGAGTAAGTCGTGGTGCTTGCGAAGGGAGGTGCGGCTGGTGGAGCTAAAGGCGAGATTGCTCATAGTATCACAACCAAAGCGGCCACATCCTCAGCCACGACGACAGCTGCTCTGAGCCCAATCCCCGGACTCAACAAGTGCAATGCATCCTCAGTTTGATTGAGACTCCAAAAGAAGGGTATGAGAAGTAGTCAGATAATGTAAAGTGGCTATTTGATACTGGTGCATCATGCCGCATGACAGGAATATATGAGGTGCTTGAAAATTTAAGCAGTGTAGACCCCGTTGTGGTTGGCTTACCGGATGGAAATCAAGCATTGGTAAATAAACTTGGGATGGTCAAACTTAGGATAAAATCATATTAAAAGATGTTCTTTTTGTTCCCAAATTGACTTGCAATTTGATATTATTTATCAATTAAATAAGGAGTCTAATTCTACTGTGACATTTACTGACAGTTTTTGTGTGATACAGGACTGTATCTTGAGGAGTCTGATTGGAGTGGGTAGCGTAAAATGAGAGGTCTTTCTTCATAAGGAGGTACCAAGCCCGGAATGTCAAGCTAATGTAGTCAGAATTTGTGATTTGTGGCATGGACGACGTGTTCATCCTTCCAGACAAGTGCTTTCTCTCCTTACTAAAAACCTAGATTTTAGTCTAAATAATAAAGCGAATGAGCCTTGTGATGTATGCTTTGGTGCCAAACAAACTCGTTGTTCTTTTTCTTAAAGTGAAAGTAATGCTAGTGATAATTTTGAACTCATACATTGTGATATTTGGGAAGGCTATCGCATTCCATCTACTTGTGGTGCACATTATTTTTTGAGTATTGTAGATAATGCAACTAGAGCTGTGTGGTTTCATCTTACGCGTGAGAAAAGTGAAGCTAGCATGCTCTTGCAAAATTTTATGGTGTTTGTGAAAAATCAATTTGGGAAATATGTAAAGGTCATACGTAGTGATAATGGAAAGGAATTTACCTCTCAACCTATGAAGCAATTCTATTGTAACAAAGGCAAAATACATCAAATGAGTTGCGTGGATACTCCCCAGAAAAATGGGAGGGTTGAATAAAAGCACAGGCATATTTTAAATGTGGCTCGAGCTCTTTGCTTTCCTACTACATTACCTATTAAATTATGGGGTGACTGTGTTAACTGTAGCTTATTTGATAAACCACACCCCTACTCGGTTACTAAAAGATAAAACTCCCTATGAGTGTTTGTTTGGGACTGCACCATCTTATAGGAATATTCGTGTTCTTGGATGTTTGAGTTATGCTAGACTTCGAGATTGGACAAAAGGTAAATTTGAGTCCCGCAATCAAAAGTGTGCTTTGTGGGATACCCATTTGGGAAAAGGGGTGGAAGTTATGTGATTTGGAAAGTAAAGAAATTTTTGTTAGTAAAGATGCTGATTTCTTTGAGGAGATTTTTCCCTTCTCCAACACAAAAAAGGTTACTTCAGGAGAGAGGGTGAGCAATGGTACCCAATTATGTATTGGTGATGATGTTTCAAGGCTGAAAAGTGAGCAAATTGCACTGGACCTAGCTACACACAGTGAAACAAGGTTTGCTGAAAGTGCTAGGCCTAAATTTGTTGCAACGCACACAAGGCCTGCTGAAACCATTGGGCCTAAATCAGTTGTAATAGACCAAGAGAGAGGGGCTGAGGTAGTTGTACAAGCACAGGGAGGCGCTGCATCTGGTGAGTTTGCTACAGCAGGCAGTGCGCCCATCGACAGGGAGAGCTCGACCCAGCAAGTTGAATTGCAATCCACAAGGTGTAGTGAATGATTCCGTCAACCCCTGAGTTAGCTTGCTGATTATGTATGCTACAATGCTCAATCAAAAGACCCTCCTTTTATTAACTCTTTTCAATATGGTTCCTCAGATACTCCGTATCCTATTGTCAATTTTGTCATGTGTAATAATTTTTCTCCTGCTCACCAAACCTTTTTAGCTGCCATTACAAAAATTGTGGAGCTCCAGTTTTATCATGAAGTAGCTAAAGATCCTTTGTCGCAGAAGGCCATGGCAGAGGAAATATAGGCACTTGAAGAAAACAAGACACGGACAATTGAAGAACTACCTGCTAGGAAGAAACCCATCCGTAGCAAGTGGGTGTACTGTGTCAAGTACAAGTCGGGCGGTTCAATTGAACAATACAAGGCTCGTTTGGTAATTCAGGGAAATCATCAAATCGAAGGTTTTGACTTTAATGAAACCTTCGCTCCAGTGGCCAAAATGACTAGCGTGTGGGTTTTTCTCTCAATTGCAGTTGCAAAAGGTTGGGAGTTGCATCAGATAGATGTAAACAATGCTTTTCTACATGGTGATTTGAAGGAAGAAGTATACATGAAATTGCCTATGGGATTCACCTCTAGTATGCCCAATAAGGTATGTCGCTTATGAAAGTCTCTTTATGGTTTACGACAGGTGCGTCGACAATGCTTTGCCAACTTTTCTAGCAAGCTTGAAGCCTATGGGTTTGTGAGATCTTATGCCAATTATTCTCTTTTCACTTATCGAAAGGGAGATATATTCCTAGGGCTGCTTATATATGTTGACGATATTATTCTAGCTGGAAATGATAATCTTGCTTGTCAACGTTTCAAGGACTATCTTAATAGTTGTTTTTGAATTAAAGATCTTGGTCCTTTGAAATATTTTCTTGGTATAGAAGTGGCCCAAGGGCTAAAGGGATTGTTTCTATATCAACGAACATATGCCTTGGAGACTGTAGATAAATGTGGACTCCTTGGAGGTAAGCCCATCAGTTCACCCATTGAAGAGAATCATAAGTTGGTGCTAGCTTCAGGAGAATTGTTTGATGATCTTACACAGTACAGGAGGCTCTTAGGAGGCTTCTTTATTTGACAATCACTTGGCCAGAACTCAGTTATGCGGTTCATGTGTTGTTACAGTTCATGCAGACCCCTAAAGTGAGCACTTTAATGCTGCCAAACGTATGTTTTGTTATCTTAAGGGTAACCTGGGCCTTGGACTTTTACTTCAAGCTGACAGTAACCTACAGGTGTACGCTTACTGTGATTTTGATTGAGGTGCATGCCCACTCACACGACGATCTTTGATTGGGTATTTTGTGATCCTGGGTGGTTCACCTATTTCCTGGAAAACCAAGAAACAAACCACAATGTCTTGGTCTTCGGCAAAAGCAGAGTATCGATCTATTTCTGCAGCAGCAAGTGATTTAGTATGGCTTAAGTCTCTTCTAGCCTCTCTTGGTGTATTTCATGCTCAAAGAATGAAATTTTTCTATGATAATCAAGCGGCACTACATATTGCCAAGAATCCCGTGTTTTATGAGCGCACGAAGCACATTGAGATTGACTGTCACTTTGTGCGTGAACGACTTGTTGGTGGAGATTTGGTTCTATCATATCTACCTTCTCATCAGCAACCAGTAGATATATTTACCAAAGCACTTAGTACTAAGCAATTTCTTTATTTACGTGACAAGTTGGGTATGATAAACCCTTATGCTCCAACTTCAGGGGGAGTATTACGGAAATAATATTGCTGTAATATTGTAATTCTTTGTAATTATTCTTTCTAATATTCTTTCCTAATATTTATTAGCAAGGTATGCTAGGTTTGCTTCGTGCTTGTTTTGTCATTATTTAAGCCTCTAAGAGGCGTTCGTTCAGAGCAGAGAAATATGAGAAAAACATAAGGCCTATTATGAAGCAAACTCTCAACTTTGTTTGATGAATTTATTCAACATTCGAGGTTCTTTGCAAGGTGATTGACAAGGCCTCCATGTGGATCTTGGTTGAGGTTGGAGTAATTTTGCATGATTAGAGGTCTCGCCAACAAAATCTTGCCTTAGAGAACATTGTTACATGCTCCAAACGGCCAAAGGTACTCCTATTCATCCATTGTGTGTCGAATTTATGGCGAGCACTGCTCTCCCAAACTGAACTCATCCAAACCAAGATATATTTGTGAGAATTAAAAAAAATTGAGACCTTAGATTATTGAATAAACAGAGATGAACCGCCTGAGAGGAAAATGTGTTGAGATTAAGCATGTATGATTGAGAGGGAAAATGTCCAAAATTTCATTAAATAGCCCTTGGGTTTGATTGGGGGAGCACTTGCAGCATTTTGATAATAAGATTCCTTGGTAACAAGTGACAACCATTTTTTATAGCTTCGAATCTCAAAGATCGACTAATTCTATGATTCTATCCATACTATCACAATGTGGCTATATACATTATTCAAATTTAAGGCTATCAAGAGTTAACCCGGCACGATTACCATCCCAAACCAAACACGAAATTGGACAGATTTGGGTAAAAATTTTCAACCCGTTTAATTAAATGGATTGACACCTTTAACTCAGTTAATGAATTGGGTTAGGTTCAGGTTGAGAATTTTGACACGAAAAACATCTATTTAACCCGTTTAATTAAATGGATTAAATAAGTTGATCAGCTTACCCAATTACCATATATTATTTGGGCGGAATTATGAAAGTGTGGGGTCTAATCAAGTTGATATTTGTGTTTGTGATTGTGATTCTTGTGAATTATAGACAATAGTTGCATTATGATGCTATATTAAAATCAAAAAATTGATTTATAATGCTCAGCAACCATATTTTAGTCAAAACTTTAAAGCAGAAAAATAGGTAATCAGATAGTCTGAACCTGACCAGTTTATCTTAAATGGGTTAATGGATAAATTTCAGGTCAATCCGTTTAAAAATTAACAGCTATAAGTCAAGGTTTTTAACCCGTTTAATAAACGAGTTAGGTTCAGGTTGAGAATTTCTCAACCCGTTTAAGTTCGACACGAACACGAATTCGATCCGACATGACCTGTTTGACAGCCTTATTCAAAATATATTTTATTATACATAATCATTTTGACAATATAGGTGATAGAACTCTTAACATTCTAAATTTTTCTTGTAGAAACCCTTAGTGGTGAATTGTTATAGTTGAAATACTGAAATATGAAGAAGGATGCAGTAATTAGGAAAAATCACTTCCAGGCATCCACTTTGTGTGGAAATTATAACTAGGGGACCATGCTATTAGAACATATTTAAAAAGGGCAATATTCTATGGAAGCTATTTTAATGGGACCATTCACTGTTTGCATTTTCTTTTTAGCCCTTAAATTTTTTATATTTGCATTTTAGCCCAAATCCTTAAAAACTTACTTTCGAAAATTCAAAAATTGTGCATGTGAAAATTTTTCTTATAAGTACTACTCGAAGCCCTCTTTCAACTGGTAATAGAGCCACATTACCAAAAATAATTAATTTAATTAAGATAATTAACTGTGATTAATGCTAGAATCATCACCTGCTTGGCCTGGACCAAATTATTCACATATTGTTCACTCACCAAAAGGCCTTTCTCCAATAGTACCTCAATTAAACTATATCACTGATATAGTTTCAGAATTAAAAATGGAATTAGCTAAAACTAAGATTCAAGTCAAGGAGCTTAAGTAGCAAATATCAATAATTCACCTTTCTCTAGTTAATGAAATAAGACATATCGGAAAAGTTGCTTCTAGTATTAGTACTCTATTACAGCATAAATATTCTTTCTAAAATCCAAAAAATAAGATTCCATTTCCTTTACATAATACAAAAATTGGGAAAAAAAAAAGTAGGAGAAAAATTAGGTGAAAAATCAGCTGAAAAAGCAGCTAAAAAAGCAGAAAAAGAAGAAGAAGATGGAGTATAAGTAATGTACTCTTGAAGAACTACAGAATATGTTCGAGAAAGAACAAAGTCCAGAAGAATTAAACAAAATTATAGGCGCAATTAATGATAAACATGATGTATTATTTGATGATAATGAAGAGACTAATAATGTCCAATTAGAAGAAGAAATATATTAGCAAATGAATCGAATCAAGTTAGAAGATCTTAATGTTGTACCTTTAAAAAAAATTAAAAGAAAATTGGATAAAAAATATGGTAAAAAGGCTGTTGAAGATGAGATTAATGAAACTGGAGAAGCACTCGACTTAGGTGAGATAAAGACCAATCTAGTTAACAATGTTGCTCCTAAAGCCGAAGAATTTGATGAACCTTCTAGAAGAAATATTCATTTCATAAGACCTAGGTACGTTTTAGCGGGACGTACAATCAATTTTTCTTTTGGGTTTGCCCTGAGAAAAACTACAACCTTTGAAGACGTTGGCTTGACTTCAATTAGTCAAACGAGATACATCTTAAACATAGATGGAGCTCGTAACAGAGAAGAAATATTTGAGCATTGAAAAAGAGGCATGAATAGTGTCTTAAACCTAAATACTTCCTGGATTGCTGTAAATTTCTTAAAATACATTGAACATAGTTTCTCGGACACTGTACCTGACTAGTATAATTCATTAAATGAAGATGGTAAGAATATATTCAGAATGCTGGATATACTAGGTGCTGTGTTCAAAAATCTATGGAAGGAAATTGAAACCAAATTTATTGAAGCTAAACTTAATTCTGAAGAAAAGGCAAGAGAATAGAAGAGAAAGATTAATAATATAGAAGTATGAGATATGAGATATGAGATATCTGGAAAATTATATTGTTGAGTTTAGTTAATATTATTACAAAATTGTCATATCCAATAAATTTCTTAATTAATGAAAAATAGATTGCATGGCTTGAAAAGAGCAAATGTCATTGATACCCTTGGTTCGAGAATCTCTTATTTAAGAAAATTAGTAAAAAATCAATGTCTTGATCTCCAAAAGCCAAAAAAAAATTAAGAAGCAATTTCTAACATGCTGGGATTCGCCTCACCAATGGGGAAAAAAACCTGAAAGGAGACGGAAAAGAAAATTTAATAAGAAAAAGAGCTTGAATAAGCAAAGGGGGGAGAAATATAGCAGAAAATATTATAACAAACCAAGTCCTCAAAAACGAAGATTTTTTAGAAAAGCAGCTTATTGTCCTGCAGCGAAAAACAACTGCAAATGCTGGGCATGCGGAGAAGTAGGATATTATGCTAATGAATGCAAAAATAGAAAGAATAACACGTTTATTGAAACCTTGGATAGCCTAGATTATATTGAGTTTAGTGAAGACACTAGACCTAGCCCTGAATAACAACAAAGGGATTGTTGAAATTATCTTAGATAATAAATATGAAGAAAATGATTATGAAGAAATGAGTCATATGATGGAAAGTAGCTCGATTAGTCTAGGTGATGTTAAAGGAGAAGTGGACAACGATCATGAGGACGACAAAGGAGATTAGAACCCATATTCCAGAAAGACATGATCTATAAAAAATTCATCTTTCAATTAAAGAGTAAACATGTGTGCGAGATGACGGAAGGAGATTTAGAGATAAAAGACTGTGAGCATGATGTGGGAGAAGTTAATCTCATTAATTAGAAAAATATCCGTAAGTATAACAAAGATAGAAAGTACAGGTATATCCATGTTAGAAGTGTCCATGTTCAAGTCACTCGGTTACAATATTATGACAAAGATATTGATCTCTATGCTTTGCTCTATGATATTAGGCATACCAAATTCAATAATCAAATTATCACAGGGATTAAGACTTATTTATGTAATGGATCGGTAAGATTCAATTATCGACCTGGATATTACGTGAGTCTAAAAGATGAGTTTGCTAAAAACTTTCTATCACTTAAGATAAAAACTGTTGGAATGGATATGAAAAGAGGAGGATATCCATTAAGGATATTTTAGAAAATTATCTACAAATTAGATAATATTGTAGACCCGAAAACTAAGGTCACCATGATAAAGGCAGAAAAATTTGAAAGTCCTACCCCTATGCAGAAAATCCAGAGGATTAAATCTAATCCACATGAGATAAAGATTAATCGTTCATGGATATCTAACTTTGCCAACCCTACAAAAATCAATAAGAAAAATGCGATAAAAATTGAAAAGAATGGTAAAATTACTATTAAACCCCAATTATTAAAAAGCATGAGTACAAGATCAGACTAAAAAGAAGGATCTTCATCAGCTAAAGAAGAGCTTAAAGAAGATACAATGAGTATGATCAGTGAAATGAGTAGAACGAGTTTTGAACTCACAATACATAGTGTAGCCGAAGTATGAGTCTAGAAAGAAAGGTCATCGGGTACAAAATAAGAACTGTTAGTGAGCCAATTTATGATAATAAATTAGTCAAAAATATGACTATGGAGATATGCTATGAAGTCACCAACACAAATCCTAATAGCATCTATATCCCAATAAATTTATGCTTAGAAGGTTATAATAAATATGAGTTGTGCGTCTACATAGATAGTGGTTATTCTGTATACTTGAGAAAAGATCATTATTTTCTGAATTTATATGAAAAAAAGCCACAAATTCTTTACAAGTAAGGATAGCTGATAATAGCATTATGAACCATAATGAGTAATAGAAGGGTTATCCATAGAATTAGGAGGAGTTCAATGCATTATACCAATTCTATGGGCGACTGATCAACCTCTCACAATATGATTATTGGAAATAATTTTTAGAGATTATATTCTCTATGCACAGGAACCATAAACCAGATAATATTCACAATAAATGGTCACTCTGTTCCTATTGAAAAATTAAGTAAGGCTTACACCCATCAGAAGATTAAGTTCACACACAGCCAGCATGGTGAGAAGGTAACACCTACATAATGTGAAATATCACTGACAATCTCGTCACTTGAGTTATCTATTAAAGAGCAGATTGTCGAACAACAAGAAAAATTATACAAAGAACTCTACTCTTATAATCCACTAAAATTTTGGGATAAGGATAAAACATTTGTAAAAATTACTTTGTTAAATCTCAATACTATTATTCGAGTTAAAGAAATGGTGTATACATATTAGGATATCCAGGAATTTGATAAACAAATTAAAGAACTTCTGGATAAAGGATTAATCAGGAATCGCAAGAGTCCTCACACCAATCTTGCTTTCATGGTAAGAAATTATGCTTAAGAAAAGAGAAGAAAGGCAAGAATGGTAGTCAATTACAAAAAAAGCTTAATGATACTACTGTCTTTGATGGTTATTGTATTCCTAACAAAACAGTCCTTTTCAACAGAATTCAAGGAGCCTCTTGGTTCTCGAAAATGGATTACAAAAGTGAATATTGG
Organism: Carnegiea gigantea; assembly: GCA_029747015.1. Lineage (NCBI taxonomy): Eukaryota > Viridiplantae > Streptophyta > Magnoliopsida > Caryophyllales > Cactaceae > Carnegiea > Carnegiea gigantea. The sequence goes on from JAKOGI010001485.1 coordinate 223,828, forward strand.
TAGATAAAGATAGATGAGGAAAGCATTCCCTTAACTATATTTAGTGCCCCATAAGGACACTATGAATTGATAGTAACGTTATTTGATTTTAAAAATGCACCTCAAATATTCCAAAAAAGAATGGATAATATCTTTAAAGACCTTAATGTTTGTTGTTTAGTTTACATCGATGATATCCTTGTCTTCTCAAAGACCATAGAACAACACAAAAATGATGTCTTAGCTATCACCTAAATGTGCATTGATTGTGGTATCGTACTTGAAAAAAGCAAGTACATTTATGCTAAGCAAGAAATTAAGTTCTTAGGTCTAAAAATAAAACCTGGACAAATTATTCTACAATAATATATTCCGATAAAAATAGAAAATTTTTCTGAAAAAATTGAAGATAGGAAACAGCTAGAAAGATTTCTTGGATGTCTTACCTACACTTCAGATTTCATTAAAGATTTAGCTAAACTGAGAAAGTCATTACAGCAGAAAATCAAGAAAGAAGTTGGACATAGACCGTTAATGATACAAAGATTGTTCAAAATTTCAAAAAGATGTGTAAAATCTTCCTGTTTTTAATTTACTTAATGAAGGAGATGACTTAGTGCTTGAGACAGATGCCAGCAATGAGCATTGAAGCATAATGCTCAATATCAAAGAAGGGAAAAAACTCTGCAAGTATTACAGCGGAAGTTTTAATAAGGTAGAATGCAACTATCCCATGATGGAAAAAGAAATCCTCACAGTTATAAGGAGAATTGAGAAGTTCTTAATCTTTTTAGCCCCAAAATATTTTCTTATTCGAACTAATTGTAAAGGAAGACTTGGTTTTGTGAAAAGAATTTATCAAATATGCAAGTGCAAGGGCGACTCTTACGTTGGCAATTATGGCTTAACCAGTTTTCCTTCTCTATTGAACATATATAGATATCGAAGAACTCTTAGATAGTTTAACTCAAGAACTCGTCAATGGTGATCATCAAAGCCGACCTCATGCCAGAAAACGAGGAAATCCATAATGAAATGTCATTCCTACTAGAATAGGTTTCTTCTTCTAGTAAAGTCCTTATTAATAACCTAGAATTCCATACAAAAAGTAGAGCATGCTTTGGTCTACTACCTTCAGTCTACCTAATAGCCCAAAGATTTTTCCTTCTAGAGTTACGAGTTAGTTGCCTTAGATGTCCTTATGATATCCAAGAAAAAATAGGTTCTCATGTTCAAGAAAAATGGTTTAATGAGTGAGATGCAACCTGCATCGATTATTATTATAACTATTCTTATGATATTTGGGAGTCTTAGAGTACAACGATCTACTTTTTCGATAGGTTTGGAGTTGGTTATGTTAGTTTCCCAACAAATTCACTCCCTCCAAACAACCCTACGATGAAAGCCTAGGAATATGGGATGGTAATTTACTTTATAAAGTTCCCAGATCTGAAGTTCCTATTTTTCTCATGCTAACTAAATTTCAACAATGCATGTTCAAGAAGATCCATTAGATTCTTACATCTCCTGATGGTCCAGCAAAAATTCCAAATAGCATATGTCTATATATAGAGGTACATTGTGCACTAATCAAGTATAAAAATGAAAAAGTCAAACCGGCTCATTATCTTGTTCAGATAGTTGATTTCGATGATCCCGAACATCGACGACAAGAATGGAATCCAGAACGTCGAGAATTAGTTACTAATCCTACTTTAGCAAGAGCCATTAGACTTTTCAACATTTATCAACAAAGTTGGAGATTAATTGAAGGAGGAAAGACACTAATGCATTGCGGAAATATTACTTTCTCTTATCATAATGAGTTTAGCGAATATATAAAGGTGGAAGGAGCAACTTTAGAAGATATTTTTAATTATCTTTTTGACGTTGGAGTGGGTAAGTTCTTACCAAAAAAAGGAAAGAAACATATTCTTGAGTTATCGAAGAAATAGGACTCAGAGGATCTTCAATTAGATGAAGACTTTGATAATTATCCAGATAATGATGGTATGGAAGATATAATTGAAGACGAATGCATGCAGAATCTCAATAATGATGACTAGTCTTGTCATCACTAAAAGCTCTGAACAGTGGTTGCTCCATTATTGCACTATTTTAACAAGTGTCAGTCCATAAAATAAAGCA
>JAKOGI010001486.1:0-210000 GCA_029747015.1 Carnegiea gigantea
TTAATCAAGATTAAGGGCCCTAGACTCAAAGGTTGGTGGTGATTACTGTATCCAATCCAAGAGTTTAGCTTATCTCTCTCCTTTGCATCCTACCGGATCATTAGCAAGGTTATTTGCTTAATTTTCCAAAGTATTCATCTTCACCTACCTTGTTCTACATTCCCCTTCCTTATCCCACTCTTTCTACTATCATTCACACCCATTTCCTTCAAGTCCACCTCACCAAAATGATAGAAAATCAGTTAGAATTGAAGAGCACTCAAACCGGGCAAAACTAGCCTAATCTAGTTCTTTCAGGCAGAAAGTTGGCACGGTGTACCCGTGCTCATTGCCACGCCCGTGCCACTTCAGCCCGTGAACTACATTGAGTTTTGAGTCTTCCTTGGTGTAAGGTTAGTGAGTGTGATCATTCCCATTGACCTTTACATCATATTTGGCATCAGAGCTGAGTTTCATCTTTGGCCTGGTATTGAATCCACGCATCCAAACTCCCTTCTTTTCCATTTCTCAAACACAAACATGAGTACTAGTATGAGTATGGAAGAAAAGCTTGATGCCATTTTGAAGGATAATCATGAGATTACTTCTTCTAATCAAGAACTCAAGGCACAGAACGAGTACCTATGCAAGCAATTGGGTACTTTTCTCAAGCAAAAGCAAAAGTTCAATGAAGAACCATCCTATTTTGCTTCACAAGGCCGAGAGCAAGTGCTTAGTCACAACCTTGAATCCTCAAGTGATGAAGAGTCATTCAGAAGACCACGACAAAAGCCAAGAGGACAAGGTAACTCTAATGATTTTAGAGTTGAGATTCCAGAATATGAAGGCAAGCTTGATCCAGAAGACTTCTTGGACTGGTTGCACACAGTGGAGAGGGTATTCGAATACAAGGACGTTCCAGAAGAAAAGAAAGTCAATTGGTGGCATTAAGACTACGTAAGTATGCTTCCTTATGGTGGACCAACTTGTGTGCTAAAAGAGTTAGGGAACGTAAGACTAAAATCAGAACTTTGGAGAAAATGAAAACCAAGTTGAAGGCTAGATTCTTACCCCCCACGTATGTTCAAGATTGTTATTCACAACTTCATAATCTAATAAGCTTGTGATTAAATGTGATTTGCAAGAACCAGAAGAGCAAACGATTGTAAGGTACTTGGGAGGACTTGATCCTAAGTACTCTAATGTTGTGGAATTACAAGCTTATACTACATTTGACGAGGTTTGCGTGCTTGCTCACAAGGTTGAGCAACAAAAGAAAGCTAAGCAAACGTTTAAGCCTCCACATCAAAAGCCTCCAATCCGGAATCAACCTTTTAACAAGGGGAGTTCCCAACCAGTTTCTAAGCCACAAAATCCTTTTCCTTTCAATCCACAAAGAACCCAAGCACCACAAAAGGCCCCAGCACCCCCAATTCAACCCAACCCCAATCCTATGAGCACTAGAAGGTGTTTCAAGTGCCAAGGACTAGGCCACATCGCTTCGGAGTGCCCAAACCGCAAGGTGATCACTTTGGCTGAATGGAGAGCCGTGGATGATCAAGAAAAGGAAGCTGAAAATGAAGGTGAAACTGAAGAAGAGCATGAAGAGAGTCAAGAAGAAGTTGAGGAGGAAGCTGATGAAGGAGAAATGCTGGTTTTGAGGAGAGTCTTGAACAGCCAAAAGAGCACCAAAGATGAACAAAGAGAAAACATATTCCACAGTAGGTGCACGGTTCAAGGCAAGGTATGTTCGTTGATTATTGATGGTGGGAGCTGTGCAAACATGGTGTCCCTTACCATGATTGAAAAGCTAGGTTTGCAAGCTACGACCCATCCCCATCCATACAACATACAATGGTTGAATCAAAGCAAAGGGCTTCAAGTCAATTCAAGGTGTCTCATTTCATTATCCATTGGTAAGAACTATCAAGACCAACTTTGGTGTGATGTTATACCTATGGATGCATGCCATGTATTGTTGGGAAGACCTTGGTTGTATGACCGAAGGGTGACCCATGATGGTTTCATGAATACATACTCCTTGTCTAAGGGAGGCAAGAAGGTTACTTTAAAACCATTATCACCATCCGAAATTCTCAAAAACAAACCCACAAAAGTCCATGAACATTCTGGTTGTTTACTCACTTTTAGTGAAACTCTTTTGAGGGCTTCGAATCATGAATTCAAGGCTTTTAAGGAGTGGATCTTAACCATACAAGAAGAACCAGAATCCCCATTACCAACCCATCCATTCGCCAAATCACTCATCCAAGCATTCTGCCACTTGTTTCCAGAAGAGATACCCTCGGGTTTACCCCCTAAACGGGATATCCAACACCATATTGACCTCATTCCTGGTTCAGTTCTTCCAAACAAACCAGCTTACAGAATGAACCCAAAGGAAACCATGGAGATTCAACGGCAAGTAGAGGAATTGATGTCAAAAGGACTTGTGCGTGAGTCGTTAAGTCCCTGTGCCGTGCCTGCTTTGTTGGTGCCTAAGAAAGACGGCAGCCAACGCATGTGTGTCGACAGCAGAGCCATTAACAAAATCACAATCAAGTATAGGTATCCTATACCTAGGCTTGAAGATATGTTGGATGAACTACATGGCTCTAAAGTCTTCTCTAAGATTGATCTTCGAAGTGGTTACTACCAGATCAGAATAAGAGAGGGAGATGAATGGAAGACTGCATTCAAGACTAAAGGAGGTTTATATGAGTGGCTACTTATGCCATTCGGTCTTTCCAACGCTCCTAGTACGTTCATGAGGTTGATGAATCAAGTATTCAAACCCTATATTGGCAAGTTCGTGGTGGTTTACTTCGATGACATTCTTATTTATTCCAAGGACGAGCAAGAGCATCAACATCATCTCAATCAGATTATGCATGTCCTTGAGCGTGAGCAGCTATATGGTAACCTTAAGAAATGTACCTTTTTCACTCATGAGGTTACATTCTTAGGTTACATTGTTTCTAATGAAGGCATTAAGGTTGATGAGGGAAAGGTCGAGGCTATCCGCACTTGGCCTCAACCACAAAGCATACATAATGTTAGAAGTTTTCATGGTTTGGCTTCATTCTACAGAAGGTTCATTCGAAACTTCAGCACCATCATGTCCCCTATGACCGAAGTGCTTAAGGGTTCATCATTCCAATGGAATCCTAAGGCGCAAACCGCTTTTGAAGAAGTTAAGAAGAAACTTACTCAAGCACCTGTTCTAGCATTATCGTGCTTTGAGAAGATTTTTGAGATTGAATGTGATGCATCAGGAGTAGGAATTGGTGGAGTTTTAACTCAAGAAGGCAAGCCCTTGGCCTTCTTCAGTGAAAAACTATGCGACTCAAGAAGAAAGTACTCCACATATGACAAAGAATTCTATGCTATCATTCGGTGCCTAGAGCATTGGAGTCATTACTTAGTGGCTAGTGAGTTCATACTTCATTCAAATCACGAAGCATTGAAGTATATTCAAGGCCAGCACAAACTGAACTCACGTCATGCTAAGTGGGTTGAATTCCTACAATCTTTCCACTTCACTATCAAGCACAAATCAGAAAAGTTGAATCAAGGCGCAGATGCATTATCAAGGAGACATCTCCTTATGTTTCAATTAGACGCCCTTATTCTGGGTTTCGAGCATCTTAAGAGTCTATATGCTGAAGATGAAGACCTTGGGCCTCTCTATGCTGCTTGTTTGAAGCATCCAAAGGGAGATTTCCTTATTCAAGAAGGTTATTTATTCAAGGGAGTGCGGTTGTGCATTCCAAAGTGTAGCACTCGTGAGCTTCTAATCAGAGAAGTTCATGGAGGTTCCTTGGCAGGTCATTTTGGAGAATCAAAGACCTTAATCATGTTAAGGGAACATTACTACTGGCCAGGGATGGAGAAGGATGTTCAGGACATCCTTAGGAGGTGTGGAACGTGCCAAGCAGCCAAGAGCCATACCCTACCTCACGGATTATACACCCCATTACCCGTACCGACTTTACCATGGGTGGACGTGAGTATGGACTTCATTTTGGGTCTACCTAAGACTCAAAGGGGAAAGGATTCAATCTTCGTGGTGGTAGACAGATTTTCGAAAATGGCACATTTCATTCCCTGCTGCAAAACCAATGATGCTACACACATTGCCGAGCTCTATTTTAAAGAGGTAACAAGGTTGCATGGTATTCCTAAGACCATTGTTTCAGATAGGGATACGAAGTTCCTCAGTCATTTCTAGATTACCCTATGGAAAAAGCTTGGTACTAAATTGTTGTTTAGTACTACCTGTCATCCCCAGACTGATGGCCAAACGCAAGTGACTAATCGGACCCTAGGAACTCTCCTAAGGGCTTTGATTAAAACAAATGCTCAGGCCTGGGATTTACTATTACCACATGCTGAGTTTGCATACAACAAGGTGCCAAGTAGAGCTACTGGTCTTTCACCATTCAAAGTGGTATATGGAATTGATCCATTAAGTCCAAATGACCTAACCCCACGACCTCAAGACCAAAAGCCCCATGTTGATGCAACACAAAGAGTAAAAGAGATTCAAAAGCTCCATGAGTTGGTGAAGGCACGAATTGAGAAGACTAATGCAGCCTATGAAGCACACGCCAACAAGCATAGGAGAAAGATTGTCTTTCAACCAGGAGACCTGGTATGGCTCCACTTAAGAAAGGAACGTTTTCCATCCAAGAGGAAAAATAAACTCATGCCACGAGCCGAAGGTCCATTTGAGGTCTTAGAGAAGATCAATGACAATGCTTATAAGATTGATCTCCCTGGTGACTATGAGGTTTCAGCCACTTTTAATGTAGCTGATTTGAGCCCCTTCCATCCGGACACTTCCCCACCAGATTTGAGGGTCAAATCTCTTCAACAAGGGGAGGATGATGGAACCCTACCTAGTAACGACCTTGACCATGAAATAACTAGTCCAAGTCGTCCAAAAACATGGTCCCAAACCAAGAAGATGGCTCACCTTTGGCAAGGAATTGAAGACAGCACAAACGGGTTAACCGGTCAGCATAAGCCCGGTTTTGTGCATCTGATTTCCTAAGCCATATGATGGCTTAAGGCCAATATTTTTGCATTTTTGGAATCCTCAGGATGTTAGCTTTCAAGTCCAGGCATTGGTTTCAAATCATGCCACAAAGAGGATGGAGTATCAAAGACATTTTCCTAACCGGTCAGAATCGGTCCAGTTCTGCGCGGTTAAAAGTTTAGGTGTGATTACCCTACTTAAACTTTGTTTAACCCTAATTTCTTGATTGGGGGGGTTTTTACACACCTTGAACTTTCCCCCCCACGAGTAAAACCCAGATCATATCCCTTTTTGCTTGGGTTAAACTTAGTCTGAAAACCGGGTGAAGCAAACTGGCCCTGAACCCGGTTGACATCACAGCAACACTTTACCTTCTCTAGAGGGTTTCCTTTTCTTCAACTGAATGGGCACTCTCTTCTATGTTGGCACACGTCCAAGGCAACCTAGGGAAGGTCACAACCAATGAAAGAAGGGCTGCAAGAAGAGTTGTCTCTTGATTCTCATTGGAAGATAAGGAAGGTGCTATCTTGCTTCCTATTGGTCAGCCGCAAAGGGGAGGTCACTTTTCGGCTAGGCACATGCTTTCCTTGCTGCATTTGAAGCTGAATGATATTAAGGACAAGTTAATAATGTAGTAATCTTCATTTGTCTTGCTTTCCTTGATGTTTTAAGTGTATTTTGATTAGCATTAAGTATGTTTGTAACCGATTAACTCTAACCGTGGGAATTAGAGTTAATTAACACCTTTCCTCCCTAGGAGGGTAAGGTGAGGTGTCTTCTAACTTGCTTGCTGAATAGGAAAGGTTGTAAGGCAAGCAATAAAAGGGAAGGCACGGCCATAATGAAAGGCACTTCAGATTTTGTTCAATGAAAAAACCATAGAGAGCTTTCAAAGCTTCCTCACCAAATCCTTGCTTGGTTATCTTAGTTTCGGCCAAACTAAGTGGTGTTCAAGTGAGTCTTAGCCTTGATTAAGTGGTGATTCTGTATCTTAATCAAGATTAAGGGCCCTAGACTCAAAGGTTGGTGGTGATTACTGTATCCAATCCAAGAGTTTAGCTTATCTCTCTCCTTTGCATCCTACCGGATCATTAGCAAGGTTGTTTGCTTAATTTTCCAAAGTATTCATCTTCACCTACCTTGTTCTACATTCCCCTTCCTTATCCCACTCTTTCTACTATCATTCACACCCATTTCCTTCAAGTCCACCTCACCAAAAAGATAGAAAATCAGTTAGAATTGAAGAGCACTCAAACCGGGCAAAACTAGCCTAATCTAGTTCTTTCAGGCAGAAAGTTGGCACGGTGTACCCGTGCTCATTGGCACGCCCGTGCCACTTCAGCCCGTGAACTACATTGAGTTTTGAGTCTTCCTTGGTGTAAGGTTAGTGAGTGTGATCATTCCCATTGACCTTTACATCATTGATGGCATTGTCATCTATAGTAAGATTTTAGAGGAGAATGTGGGATACCTGTGGGAAGTGTTCCAAACCTTAAGGGATAACAAGATTTACATCAAGAAAGAGAAATGCTTCGTTGCACAACAAGAGGTGCCTTTCTTGGGTCACATTGTTGGCAACAGCAAGTGTTGGGTAGTTTTCATGGTAAAAAGGGTGGAAAGTTTGTCATCCTCTAGGATAGTGCTAAAATCAAGTCCCTTGTCATTCTGTGGCAAACCTAACCTAAGAAAAGCAATAAATGCAACTAAAAATGATAAATTAAACTAATCACTCACTAATTCTAATCTAAATATAATTAATGAAACTAATCTAAAACAAGGTACAATCAATGCAAACATCGTTGTAACTGACAACAAACTACCAGAAGCATCTGTAATAGCCCGACCCTAAATTATGTTTATTTATTTAATTAAGTAGTTATTAATTTTTCACATTTATTTATCTCATTTAATCATCCCAGTTGGGAGAATTCATTTAGGGCTCCACTTTGCAATTTGAGTTTCATTTACCGAAAATTTTCGAGAAAATTGATAGTAGGCCTTGATAATTATGATTTAGTGATTAAAGTATTTTTCATGACACCACAAGCATTTTAATCTCGCGCTTCCGGAAAAAAAAACCAAAAAAAAATTTGCAAATGCACTCGGTTTCAGCTCTTTTCCGAATCCGAGCCCGTTTAAGACTGATTTCGGCCCAACGAGACTTGGGTACATTTGTTTAGCTAATTATCCTTAATTAGGCCTAATTTATGCTTAGTAAAAAGTAGCTTTAAGCACTTTAAATATCAACCAAGTTTTTTTTATTACTTTATTTTCTACCAAGCAAATATTCAAGTCACTTTCTCTCTCTTCTTCTCTCCTCCTTCTCTTTACCCAAGGCCAGCAGGCCCCCCAGCCCCTATTGTGGTGTTTTCCGGCCACTTTTCGGCTAGCCTTCGGCAAAGATTGCAACCCCCAACAACCTCCCTCCATTAGCTACCATCTTCCATCCTCAGAATCACCAAACATCATCTCCATCACCACTTTTTTTCAAGTTCAAAGTAAGTAGCTCTAATATTGTTCTTTGGATTTATGATTTTTGCTTTTTGTTTTGGTTGTTTTAATGATGGATCATGTTGTTTTGATTGAATTAAGAGTTATCTTGGTGATGGATTATGGTGGAGTTGAAGTTGGATTATGCTAGGGTTAGGGTTACTTCTTAATCTTGCTAGTTTAAGTTTGAAGTGATGGATTTGGATTATTTTGTATTTGATTTTGCAATCCTTATCATTATAACTGATTATGGTAATGTTGCTGTGGTTTTGGAGGAATTAAAGAGTGATTTTAGTGGGTGGTTACTTGAAGAAAAGATGAAACTAGGTGATTTAAGGCTGGGAAACAGACCCAAAATAGGGGTCTGTTTATGAATAAACTGGTATTTCATGGGACATGAAAAAATTATGATTTTTGGTGTCACGATACCTCAATGAGTTGGCTTTCAATGGGCTCTAGAATTACTTAATTCCGAGTTGTATAGACAAAGTTATGACCACTTTACTAAAGACTACGCAGAATACATCGAACTGGGAGCAGTTTTGAACAGTGGACTTTATGAAAAAACTAGTATTGGTGGCTCATTGAGAATTTGTGATTTTTGTTTATGAGTTAGCTTTCACATGCTTTTTGAATCACCTTAATCCGAGTTCTGTGGAAAAAGTTATGGTCGTTTTGCTACGACTCCGCAGATTGAACTTAAATTGTGCACGCTTGTGTTCTACCCTAATTTTAGGGACCTTACTATATGAATCATGCTTTGTGTCCTAAATAAAAGTTTTAGTGGACATTATAAGGTTTTCATATTGGGGTTTTATATCTTATTTGAAGGTCAGGAGTGAAAGATGTGGATTTTCTAGTGCAGACCATCAAACGGTAATATGAGTGAATACAGAAATCGTGACATTTGGAAATATTTTCAGAAGTTTCCATATAATTATGGGTATTGCAGGGAAATTACAAAGTGTAGTGAGTTCAACAAGTGTCATTATGTATAGAAGCTTACTTGGGTTGAAAGCCAAGTTAAATAAGCATGAAAATAAAATTTGGGAAGTGAGCAGAGTAATGACTCAAAATCAATGTCCATCGAACCAAGCTGGTGTTATTTGAGCTTTTATGAACCTCACAACACCTCTCCTAACATTAAGCCTTCTATTATCCATTTCAGAAGCATTGCACTTTCTATTATCCATTTCGAAAATATCAAAAATCCATATTTCATTTATATCAATTAAGATCTTTTCATTATCACCTCAATCATTCCAATTTGATCTATTTTGTTTCAGTTTGTTATATTTCAAGTTCAATAACCCTAATTGATTTATTTTTCAAATCATTTTGTTGTAACTGATCTTATACTGAATTATTAGAATTGTGGAAGCTTTTTAATTAATCAATTTCCATTACAATGGGAGTAAATATTGTTTACTAACTGCATTTACTTATAATTACATTTCTTTAGCAGAATCGGGGCCTAATCTATCGTTTTCATTGTGTATAAGTATTATCAAGTGAAATCTCATTTTAAAGACTTCAGGTATGTCCATTGCCTGTATCTTTAGAAATCAGAGTTCATTTATCAAAGGATCATGTTTGGTAAGTACATCAATAAATCATTTTACACAGTGATTTATCAGTTAATTAGTGACCCCATTAATTATCTTCTATAGGGCATTCTCCCTTCAGTTACCCGCACGGCTTCAGGTTAGGTCCTGGATCGACTTGGCAGGTGTACATCTATCTATAGATCGTAACAGCGTCAAGGGATTCACTATCAGATAATAATTAGCAATACAGTTTTATATTCATCTCATTCCCTGTTTTGACCTTAAATGAATTGCAAAGCAAGCCCAATCAATGTTTCAATGATCATTTAACAATTCAGGAATGCAGGTACTGAGCTTTGGCTCACAGTTCGAAATATTTTTCATGTTTTGTTTTGGGCAAATGCTCAGAGAATTGCTCTCATGCTAGCAAAGCAGCGGAAGAGAATAAGTTGAGCAAGGAAATCTATATAAATCAGCGGTGATACAGTATATGCATACTTTAAGGCTGTATTTTGAATTCTTTGGTGCATGAGGAAGTAGATTATATGTGAATTATCTTACTATGTTTTATAAACCTTACATTGGTTAACACTTGATTGTGAATGGATGATCATGTGTGAATGTACATGGTTGAGGTTATGCTTAACTATGTTATTCTAGGATACATACTTCAAGCCTTGTCCTTTGGGACGACGGTAATGCCTCTATCATTGAATTTATCAGATTACAATTGAGTGATTTATTAAGGAGAATATAAACAGTAAAATATGTTTAATTTGGGGCGTTACAGCATCTAATTTAATTAGGATAGCATTAAATCTACTAAGAGAAGAGAAAGAAAATAGAGTACCTCAAAACCTCAAAAATCGAATAATAGATGTTTGCCTCCATTATTGGAGCAAAGATATGGAATTTATGGGTTGTTTCCACTTATTCTCACTAATCTAACCTAATTAATTCTACTACAACCCATAACAAACCAGAAGTTTGAACTTTTACAAATGGGTTTTGAAACCCTAACTTGAGAAGAGAGAGAAAGGTATGAACTTGTAGCATTTCAAGAATAATTGGAGAGATTAGGATAGAAAAGAGAGGGAGAATGAGACTAGAGAGACAAATCATCAAATTCTAGGTAGAAATCAATCCTAATGCTAACAACTCAAAGCACTTGAGTACTAAACCAAGAACAAAAATATGGCAAATATGAAATTGCAATAAGGAGATTGTAAAGAAGATATGGAGAAAGCAGTATCATGAACTTGGATGCATCAATAAATTTACTATGGCCATAGATTAAGCTAAGTTTACTTTGATATTCTCTTAAGTTAACATAAGAACCTCAAATCCTACTCCAAAACTTAGTTGTTAAATAAGAAATTATGATATTTTATACCCTTTTATTATCTAATATTTGCTCGAAATAAAGTACTAATTTTGCATTTTAATATTGTTTTATAGGAATTTGAGAAATTCGAAGAACAAATAAATTTATTTCAAAAAAAAGAAGAGAAAGTTGAATCAAAAGGGGACTGGATCACAACACCCATTAGATTAAGATAAAGAGAAGAAAGAGAACACAAGAATTGAGCCCAGAACATCGGCCCAGCCTAGCCCAACACCCCTCTTGCCACACTCCTCTTCTTTCTATTGCTTGGTTAGGCCCAATATGTGCCTTTAATGACACCAGGCCAGTGCCTCATTCCCCTTTCCATTCAGGCTTGTTTGCTCCCAATTTGTGGCCCAGATGTTCAACTAGCCCACATCTCTCTTCACTTAATTCAATCACGTGCCTCGTACATGACCACGATAACTTCCCCCACCCCTTAATTCACTTCTTCTTTGCATAGCTCGGCAGACTGAAAACAGGGCCCTTCCATCTTCCTCCTTCATTATGAGGCAGCCATGGCGTTTCCCATTCCCAGCCTGCTTCTTCTTCAAGGCGCCACGTGGCCCTCACGTGACCTAGCAACCCCCCTTTGCCCTTCTTCAGTTCCATCCCTGAGGAACTGAAAAACAAGGGAATAGAACAGGGGCCTTTCGCCTTCTTCTTCCTCCATCATAACTGCACTGTTGCTCTTCTTCTCTCTCCTCCATCATTCCTCGCATTAATTCTGCCATCCGTTACCTTACATCAATCATCAGTGTGGCGGTTACAAGGTAAAGTTTAACTCAAGGTTAATGAGATTAATCAAGGCAAAAGCGGCTGCATTCTTAATGGAGCCAAAAGCAAAGGGCAATAGCGAGCAGTAGAGAGTAGAGAGCAGCAAGTAGAGAGAGAGTAGGATTTATTTTTTTTTAACAAGTTTTCTTCTTCACTTCGTGCCCAGATCTGGATTTTAAATTCATGAGTTGGTGTAATTCGGATTCGAGACTGTTAATTGAGCATAAGTGCATGCATTTTTAGTATTGAATTGCAAGCAAGAGGTTCAACTTTCGGTCCTGCTGTGAAAAAATATTGCTCTACTGTCTTGAAGTTTGCATTCCCTATTTTTCCTTCTGTTTCTTTTCTTTGCTGGTTAGTAATTCTAGCATTGTTTTCGGTTGTATAGAGTGTGAGGTCGATAGTGTTATGACTTATTGTTGCCTCATAACCAGTTGGTTTTGACGTTTGAGAATTTTCCTCAGTCATTATTTCTAATTATTTGTAAAGTTAGTTCGTTCAATTTGCAACAAGTTATTTACTTTGGCTTAGTTTGGCCTAAAAAATTTATCCTTCTGAAGCGGCCTAATCTCATACGCCATCCCTGAGGATTGACCCATAAGTGTTGCTGTTGAGTTCGTGAGTATACAACCACAAGAGGGGGGGTGAACTGTGGTGTCTGATTTTCGCGTTGTAAATAACAAACACCCTCACAGAGGTTGTTCTCAAATGACAAACACCCTGATAGCTTGTTTGCACGGGGTGTTCTCAAATATTGCAGATACGAAAATCACCAAGATAAATGCGGAAAATAAAGCACACACAATTTTTACGTGGAAAACACCTCTAGCCCAACTGAGGTGTGAAAAACCACGACCTACCTCATGTAGGATTTAACCACTTTCACTAACGGGCTTCACACGTTACAAATGTAACACACCTTGTTACAACTTGCAACCACGTAACCTTCTTCCCAAAGACAGGTTACACCACGTTCAACCTTCGTAAGATTAGACACGTCCAAGTCCACACGACTAGGGCACACTCACTCACTTTTCTGATTTAAGATCAGGGTTACAAACACCTTACAGGGGGTGCTTCTCACTAAGCAGATGTAAGGTACAATGAAGATCCTATTATGCCAATGGTATGAAAACTCAAAATCAAACACAGCTTGTCACGGTTTGCTTTTCAGAATGAAGCTCAAGAATCTTTGAGTGTAAACCGAGTTTTCTGATTTACCTGGATTTTCAAAAGGCTGTGTTTATGCAAATTCAAACCGAGTTTTCTATCTCTCTGTTTTTCGAGTGTTTTGAATATCTGTATATATCTGTCTGTGTGTATGTGCTGGGAGAGAAAAAGCTGAGGCTTTTAAACAAAAAAAACCAACGGTCATAAACCACAGAATCAGCTAAGTATGGAAATTGTTTTGCAAAATTATCCAACGGCTAATGATTAATTTATCCCAAAATATAAGGGATTTTGTTATCTTAAAAGATAACCCTTATCTTCCCATAACCGTGAAGAGGTTTAAAGAGATTTTCAGCTTTTACCAAATCCGAAAATATAGTCAAAGGAAATTTTTTCCTTTAAGTTTTGGCAAATCTCCAAAACTTATTTTCGAAATTCTCCCAAAATATTTTCAGGAAATATCCTTTCCAGAGAAATAGCAGTTTTGAAATTCAAGGAAAGTATTCTAGAGATCTTGGCCAACCAAAATGAATTTTTCAAAAAATAATCGGGTATGGCCACTGCAGTTCAGAAACACCCTAGGCACCCTGTTCGCAGGGTTGTTCGCAACTGGTGTTCTGAAAAACTTAGCGCAAGTACCGATTCAAGAAGTGTTTAAAAATGATGTTCTCAATATTGGCATATTAACAAGAGTCTAATTAAATAAAACCTATATACCCAAGACTTCTTGTTTTGAACCAGTCATCTTGTCCGAGATTTGTAGAGCTGCTGTGAACACCAAGGCCACCTTGTTTGCTGGGGTTGTTCTTTGCATTGCTAGAGTTCAGGAACACGCTTTACAATCAACTGTCGAGATGGTGTTCTTGACTTAATATGGAATCACCAAGTAAAACCTGTCTAGAAGACTTGTTCTCACATGTAGCAAACCAGTTAATACAATAAAGATCACAAACACCAGTTAGGCCTGTTTGGAGATCGTGTTCGGAGCAACATTACTTGGATAGATTTTTACACTTGGATTTGTTATCATCAAAACTAAATATAATAACACAACAAATTCCCCCTTTTTGATGATGACAAACCAAGTGACCATATTGACAAAAAATGAATGAATGCTGATAGGGATAAGTCAATGCTAAGGTCCACTCGTCAATAGGACTACTTCCCCCTTTTGGCATCATTAAAAAGCATAAACAACATTATGAATGCAAGAAAAGAAGTAAATAGCAGAAGTTGCAAGAGGCAGTAATAAAGGGATATTGCATTAAAAACCTTACAAATGCCAAAAACGAAAGTAAGGAAGGAGGAGACTAGAGAACAGCCTAGACAATCAGGGAGCAGGGGGTGATTGCGTTTGCAGAGGAGGGATGCTAGGGGCAAGAGTGGAGAGAAGTGCAAGCAAATCTTCATGGCGTTTGGCCGAGAGAGCTCGTTCCTCAGCAAGAGCAGCCTTGACAGCTGAGAGCTCATCCTTGAGGCGAGCATTGTCCTCAAGAACAGCCTCAACCTTGACGGAAGGTTGTCCAGAAACAGGTGGTCGAGGTGGTCGACGACCTGTTTGGAGACTGACCCTTCGCCAACCTCATAGCCACACCCTAGTAGGGTGTCAATGCCAATTTCATCAATGATTTGGGCCGGCACTCTTCGTGTGAGCACGATCCCAAAGTACTCAAGCACCTTTGTCAACAAAAACCCATAGCCAAGATCATGTGCCCGGGTGGTGTTCGCAATTCGCTCTATGTGGCGAATCATGATTGCAGGGAGGTTTACTAGTTCCTCCCGATCCAGTAGGTCCACCAGACATTGATTAAAGGCATCTGCTGAGTTTCGCCCTTGACCTCGCGGTATTATGTTCTTGATGGTGAACATAAACAGTAGTTGGTGTAGGGAGGTCATTTCACCCTTCTTAACCGAGAGGGGTGTTCTCAGGCCCTGTTTTTGACTAAGGCGTTTGGACACCTCTAAGAGCCTGGCTGTTTCCAGGGCCGTTTTGTCTTCCCTCACATACACAGCAAATCCAGGAGAGGGGATGCCCAGAATATCACTCAGAGTGGCTTCATTAAAGGAAAAATGACACGCATTAACAGCACTTGTCACCACCCTATTTGTGACAGAGCAGTTGGCATAGAATTCAGCCAACTCGGGCACAGAACACCCTTGCTGGGTGTTTGCAAACAACTCAAGCCAGCCTTGGGCTCGAAGCTTGTTTAAGAACACCCCCAGACCCTGTTCCTCGAAAAAGCTTACATTCACTACCTTCCCCCTGACGACATTGCGCTTCAGCAACTGCGCATGTTTGTCAGACATAGGAGAGGGAGTGAACTGCTTTGGGCGTTTAAGGACAGGAACAGAGGTGGTAGTTTCTGGTAGGGGGGCTGTTCTGGGCTTTCGCTTGAGGGGTGTTTTGGCAGGAGAGGGCTTCACAGCAGGTTTATTGGTTGGGTTTGGAGGAGATTGTTCTTCAGAGGACTCGGAAAACACCGGTGTCCCCTGTTTGAAGGTGGTGTTCTCAGAGTCAGAACTCGAGAACCCTTCAGAAGAAGAAGAAATCTCCTCGATGATAGGAGTAGAGGGTTTGGAGGTACGAGGAGCGGATTGAAAAGCGATTCTCGCAGACTCGCGAGAGGGCTTAGAGGATTGAGGAGAAGAGGGAGTTTGTGAGGGTTGAGACCTTGGTTGTGGCCTTGTTCTTAGCGTTCTACTACGCCTAGCCACGATTTTCACCCTCTTCCTTTTCTCTCCAGTTCGAGCGACCGGAGTGGGGGTTTCAGCCTCAGGGAGAGAATTCTTCTCGAGACTCTCCTCGGACGACTCATTCGACTTCCCTTGGAAGTCAACAGGCAGATCCTCCACAACCACACCTTCGACTGAGGCAGCCCCTGTTTCTGTCGTGGTGTCAGAGAACAACCCAGAAGAACAGGGCTCAAAATTAAACCCTTCAGGGGTTTCCAAGAATTGTTCTTGAGACCCCGACTTTGTTCCCTCTGACTCAACTGAAATGGGACAAGCAATTGCCCCTACGAGGAACACCAATTCCCTTCCACATTCAAAGGGAATATCATCCATCCCCATTCCCACTGATTTTAGAGACAAGCGATTCAGAAATTGGAAAGGCTTGTAAAGAATTGGGCGAGAAGGAGCAGGAATTG
Organism: Carnegiea gigantea; assembly: GCA_029747015.1. Taxonomy (NCBI): domain Eukaryota; kingdom Viridiplantae; phylum Streptophyta; class Magnoliopsida; order Caryophyllales; family Cactaceae; genus Carnegiea; species Carnegiea gigantea. The sequence continues at coordinate 15,538 of JAKOGI010001486.1, forward strand.
AGGAAGAAAGAACGAGGGCTTTTGATTGAGAAGAGTTGTTGGAAGCCATTGTTGCTAGAGGAGAGAGATTAGGGTTTAAGGAGTTTGCAGGATGTTCGGTTTTTGCTTGAGGGCAAGACGAACGATAGCACTAAGAGCAGGGCATAAAAAAGAGAGAGAGAGAGAGAGCAGCCGAATCTTTGAGAAGATCTCTTGAATTGCAACGGGTAGGAGCAATAACATCTTGTGCCTTGGGAAGGAAAGCAAACACACCGAGTAACCAAGGGGAGCACCTGTTCTCTGTATTATGCCACCGAGCAACCAAGGGGCGTACCTGTTCTCTGTATTATGCATGTTCTTTGCCGTCTGATCTGATTCGACTGAATGGCATTAAGACGGCTCCAGTACATCCCCTTATGCTGTACTAAGTAGATAAGAAAAAAAATACATGCAATACGGGCATATGCAATCACATCCGTTATTAATAAAATTTGCAAACAGGGGGAGAGAACAGGGTGTAAAGGTTGATCTTACCAAACCCAGTTCATGTTCTGGAAACAGGTATCTCAGGGTGTTCTCACCAACCCTAGTTCCAGTCTATTTCTCTCAAAAAGGTCTCTAGCTAGTGCCTTAGTGAATATATCAGCAATTGACTTTCCGTTGAGCAAAAATTCATAGAGATTAAACCCTTTTCAACATTATCTCTCAAGAAATGATGTCGAATGTCAATATGCTTTGTTCTTTTATGTTGACATGGATTTTTGACAATATTAATTGCACTTGTGTTATCACAAAAAATAGGAATGCATCTAATGTCAACACAAAAGTCCTTAAGCTGTTGCCTTATCCACAACAGTTGAGCACAACATGAAGCTGCTGCAACATATTCAGCTTCTGCTGTGGACATGGCAACTGAATGTTGCTTCTTGGTAGCCCAAGATACCAAACAAGGTCCAAGAAAGTGAGCCATACCTGAGGTACTCTTTCTATCAACTAGGAATCCAGCATAGTCAGCATCAGCATATCCAACAAGATCAAAATTGCAACCTTTAGGATACCATAGAGCTAAATTGGGTGTATGTTTCAAATACCTTAGTATCCGTTTAACAGCCTTAAGATGAGTTTCTTAGGATTAGACTGAAAACGGGTACATAAACCAACACTAAAAACAATATCAGGTCTACTAGCGGTTAGGTATAAGAGTGACCCAATCATACCCCGATAGAGTTTCTCCTCAACTGAGGGACTCCCATCATCCATAACCAACTTGGTTGAAGGAGAAATAGGAGTGTCTATGGGTTTGGCCGACTCCATCCCAAAACGCTTAAGTAATTCCTTGATATACTTTTACTAATGGATCATGGTGCCGTTTGGAGTTTGCTTGATTTGTAAGCCTAAGAAAAAATTAAGCTCACCCATCATGCTCATCTCAAACTCACTCCTCATCATATTTGAAAATTTATTGCATAAATCATGATGAGTTGCACCAAATATGATGTCATCAACATATATTTGGACAATCAAAAAAATGTTCCCCCTTAGATTTTAGAAACAAGGTATTGTCTACCTTGCCTCTTCTAAAATCATTTTCAAGTAAAAAACTTGACAACCGTTCATACCAAGCTCTTGGAGCTTGTTTTAAACCATAAAGTGCCTTGTCAAGTTTAAAAACATGATTTGGAAAATCACCATTTTCAAAACCAGGGGGTTGTTTGACATACACCTCTTTTTTAAGGTATCCGTTTAGGAATGCACTTTTAACATCCATTTGATATAACTTGATTTCCATATGAGCTGCAAAGGCTATTATTCGAATAGCCTCAATTCTAGCAACTGGTGCAAAGGTTTCTTCATAATTGATCCCTTCTTCTTAATTGTATCCTTGTACAACCAGCCGTGCCTTGTTCCTAGTGACTGTTCCTGACTCATCCAGTTTGTTCGGAACACCCACTTGGTTCCAATGATTGTTCTCTCTGCAGGTTTAGGTACAAGGTGCCATACCTTGTTTCTTTCAAATTGATGAAGCTCTTCTTGCATAGCCGTGATCCAATCTGAATCTGCAAGAGCTTCATTCACACTTTTTGGCTCAATGTTAGAAAGAAAAGCATAGAAAGCACAAAAATTCTTTAGTTTAGATCTAGTTTGCACTCCAGTATTAATATCTGACAAGATTTGATCAAGAGGATGCGAACTATGGTGCTTCCATGGTCGTGGAGTAAGAGGATCCACAGACACATGCTCTGTTCTAACTGAAATGTGTGTAGGATCAGGCTCAAGAACACCTCCTGATCCTGTTTCTGCACCTGTTTGTAACCTTATTCCTGAAGAACATGGTTCCGAACAGGGTTCAGCAGTGTTTTCCCCTGTTTGGTGTTCACCTTGCCTGCTGTTCTGAGGAACACCTTCAGGAGTTGTTTTCTCATGGTGTTCTTACCTCGTTTATCTTGGAGCAACACTTCTTTTCGAACAAGACCTAATTCAAGTTCATCTTCCTGTGCATCATTCTCACTCAACACGTTAGATTCATTAAAAAGCACATGCACACTTTCCTCAACACACAAGGTTCTTTTGTTAAAGACTTTGTATGCCTTGCTGTGAGAAGAATAGCCAAGAAGTATTGCCTCATCACTTCTTGGATCAAACTTTCCTAAGGCATCCTTCCCATTATTATGCACAAAACACTTACAACCAAATGTCCTTAGGTGCGTAATATTGGGTTTTCTGCCTTTGAAAAGTTCATAAGGAGTTTTATTCAACATAGGTCTGATCATGCATCTATTTATAATGTAACATGAGGTGTTCAATGCTTCTGCCCAGAAATACCTAGGAAGACCACTGGCAATAAGCATTGTTCTGGTCATGTCTTCCAGGGTGCGATTTTTGCGCTCAACCACCCCATTTTGTTGGGGTGATCTTGGAGCTGAGAAGTTATGATCAACACCATGTTCATTACAATAGTTGATAAAACTTGTATTTTCAAACTCAGTTCCATGATCAGATCTTAAGCTGATTAAGGAGTGTCCTACTCTCTTTTCAACCTTTTTGAGAAAGGCAATAAAATTCTCAAAGGTTTCATCCTTGGATGCCAAAAACAAGGTCCAAGTAAATCGAGAGTAATCATCCACTACCACAAGCACATACTTTTTCCCACCTCTACTAGTTACCCTCATGGGACCACACAAATCAATGTGTAATAATTCTAGAGGTCGAGTAGTGCTTACACACCTTTTCGATTTAAAAGAAGATCTGACTTGTTTGCCTTTTGCACAAGCTTCACATACCTTGTCATCATTAAACTTGATGGAAGGTAGTCCAACAACCAAATCTTTGGAAACAAGTTTGTTTAACAAAGATAGGCTTGCATGACCTAGTCTCTTGTGCCATAGCATTATATCATCATTTAATGCATTTAAACAAGTCAGATTATTTTGGGGAAGAGTGGAAATACAAACTTTATAAACATTTTGACATCGCTTCCCCCTCAACACAACATCTCTGTGTCGTCATTTACAACCAAGCAACGTGTTCGTGAAAACACCACTAGGTTGTTCTTGTCACACAGTTGGGACACACTTAGCAAATTGTGCTTTAAACCATCAACCAAGTGCACATTATCAATTGAGTGGGAGAGAGTTTTACCAATATTACCTATACCGACAATTGTCCCAGACTTGCCGTTTCCAAATGCTACACTCCCACCATTCAAAGCTGTAAGTGAAAGAAAATTTGATCTTTCTCCAGTCATGTGCCGCGAACACCCACTATCAACATACCACAGCTGCCTGTTTTCAAGGTTGTTTTCTGATCTGTTTGACAGGGTGCTTCTTACCTTGTTTGCTGGGTTGTTTGTGGGATTGTTCTCTCTCACTTCAGCCTGCAAAACAAATCACGGGTTAGTTTTGGGAACCCAGATCCACTTGGGTCCCATTCCTTTAGACATGTAAAGCTCATCTTTTCTAATCCAGATTTGTTTCACATACCTTTCATTCATTTCATTGGCATGTTTTCTTAAAGGACAAGAATATCGATAGTGACCAGTTTTACCACAATGAAAGCAAACAATGTTTTCAGGTAATCCCACATACTTTCTATGAATTGGGTAAACTGTTCGTTTAGGCTTATACCCAAGTCCCTTTCTGTTTCGACTGTGGTGAGTGTTTAACCAAGCAAGGGCCTGTGAAGATTTGTTCCATCGTTTGTTTGTGCTAAGCTCGGTTTCCAGTTTTTCTTTATTAGCATGCAAACCCTTGTTCTCTTTGAGCAGGGACTCAACCATTCCTTCCACCTCAAAGAGTTTTTCCTCTATTCGAGAGTAATCTCCTTCTTTTATGAAGAGGTTTTCTTTGAGTATATTAACATTTTCATGTAAACCGAGTTTTTCATTTTTAAGAATTTCATTTTCAAGCTCTAGGTCACGAACTTCTCTTTTTAGATCAGCACATGTGTCTATCAAATTATATAGAAGTTCTTCTAAAGTGGCTTTGTTAAGACCATGTACCTTGTTCTTGAGATCTGAGAAGCTGATTGTTGATTCATCATCTGAATCTGAATCACTTTGTGCCATAAGTGCTATGACTCCTTCTTCAGCTTCAGATTCTCCTTCATCCTCAGAGGAATCTCCCCAAGCAGCCAGCATAGCTTTCGAGAATCACCTACCCAGATTGTTTATAGGGTGTTTTCGACCTTGTTTTCGAGGGTGTTCAGGCATTTGATCTTCTCGAAGCAGAGGGCAATTCTTGACTAAGTGATCTGGTTTGCCGCACTTGAAACACCCTGTGAGCTGTTCTTTGGAGGTGTTTCTGGACTTGCTGAAGTCTTTTCTTTTGGTGTTTTCCTTGACCTTTTTGAAGAATTTCTTGAATTTTCTGGACATTAGGGCCATTTCTTCATCTTCAAGGTCAGAGTCAGTGTCCTCATGTGCTTTCAAGGCAAGCCTACGATCCTTCTTTTGCTCCTCTCTTTGCTGTGAGTTCTTTCGGAGTTCATAGGTCTGGAGATTACCAATCAACTCGTCGAGGGTGATCTGGTTCATGTCTTTAGCCTCTTGGATGGTTGTTACTTTGGCCTCCCACGTGCGAGGTAAAATTCTGAGGATTTTCCTCACCAACTCTTCAGTGGTGAAAGATCTTCCCAGGGATTTTAACTCGTTCGTGATGTGGGTGAACCGTGTATACATGTCCATCACAGTTTCATGATCACCCATATCAAACAACTCATATTGTCGCATAAGTAGCTCAATTCTAGATTGTTTAACTTGACTCGTACCTTCATGAGCAACTTGCAGAGCATTCCAGATAGCTTGGGCTGATTCACACTCAGAGATGCGAGTGTATTCATCGGGTCCTAGGCCAAAATATAGAAGCTTTTGGCCTTGGCATTTTTCTCCATTTTCTTGTAGTCCTCGGCATCAAACTCTATGGATTCCTTGGGAACCTTCTTACCATCTTCAAGCACCTTAGTGGGAACAAGGGGCCGTTCTTGATGAGCATCCATAATTCATAATCTTCTGCCTGAATATAGTTCTCCATCCTATTCTTTCACCAACTATAATGTTGGCCGTTGAAATAGGGTGGACGAGTAATGGATTGCCCTTCAAGAATTCCTTGTGGGGTACTCATCTTCAGAATCTCTCAAGGTGTTAACCTTTTGTAAGAGAACCCGCTCTGATACCACTTGTTGAGTTCGTGAGTATACAACCACAAGAGGGGGGTGAATTGTGGTGTCTGATTTTCGCGTTGTAAATAACAAACACCCTCACAGAGGTTGTTCTCAAATGACAAACACCCTGATAGCTTGTTTGCACGGGGTGTTCTCAAATATTGCAGATACGAAAATCACCAAGATAAATGCGGAAAATAAAACACACACAATTTTTACGTGGAAAACACCTCTAGCCCAACTGAGGTGTGAAAAACCACGACCTACCTCGTGTAGGATTTAACCACTTTCACTAACGGGCTTCACACGTTACAAATGTAACACACCTTGTTACAACTTGCAACCACGTAACCTTCTTCCCAAAGACAGGTTACACCACGTCCAACCTTCGCAAGATTAGACACGTCCAAGTCCACACGACTAGGACACACTCACTCACTTTTTTGATTCAAGATCAGGGTTACAAACACCTTACAGGGGGTGCTTCACTAAGCAGATGTAAGGTACAATGAAGATCCTATTATGCCAATGGTATGAAAACTCAAAATCAAACACAGCTTGTCACGGTTTGCTTTTCAGAATGAAGCTCAAGAATCTTTGAGTGTAAACCGAGTTTTCTGATTTTCCTGGATTTTCAAAAGGCTGTGTTTATGCAAATTCAAACCGAGTTTTCTATCTCTCTGTTTTTCGAGTGTTTTTAATATCTGTATATATCTGTCTGTGTGTATATATATGCTGGGAGAGAAAAAGCTGAGGCTTTTAAACAAAAAAACCAACGGTCATAAACCACAGAATCAGCTAAGTATGGAAATTGTTTTGCAAAATTATCCAACGGCTAATAATTAATTTATCCCAAAATATAAGGGATTTTGTTATCTTAAAAGATAACCCTTATCTTCCCATAACCGTGAAGAGGTTTAAAGAGATTTTCAGCTTTTACAAATCCGAAAATATAGTCAAAGGAAATTTTTTCCTTTAAGTTTTGGCAAATCTCCAAAACTTATTTTCGAAATTCTCCCAAAATATTTTCAGGAAATATCCTTTCCAGAGAAATAGCAGTTTTGAAATTCAAGGAAAGTATTCTAGAGATCTTGGCCAACTAAAATGAATTTTTCAAAAATAATCGGGTATGGCCACTGCAGTTCAGAAACACCCTAGGCACCCTGTTCGCAGGGTTGTTCGCAACTGGTGTTCTGAAGCACTTAGCGCAAATACCGATTCAAGAAGTGTTTAAAAATGATGTTTTCAATATTGGCATATTAACAAGAGTCTAAATAAATAAAACCTATATACCCAAGACTTCTTGTTTTGAACCAGTCATCTTGTCCGAGATTTGTAGAGCTGCTGTGAACACCAAGGCCACCTTGTTTGCTGGGGTTGTTCTTTGCATTGCTAGAGTTCAGGAACACGCTTTACAATCAACTGTCGAGATGGTGTTCTTGACTTAATATGGAATCACCAAGTAAAACCTGTCTAGAAGACATTCTCACATGTAGCAAACCAGTTAATACAATAAAGATCACAAACACCAGTTAGGCCTGTTTGGAGATCGTGTTCGGAGCAACATTACTTGGACAGATTTTTACACTTGGATTTGTTATCATCAAAACTAAATATAATAACACAACATGTACGTACGTAACTTTTGGCCAAAACGCGTCTTAGTAAAGCAACTCTAGCCTCGATACTGTCCTCTGCGGGGCAACAGCTCACACCAGGATAATCATATCCTGAGTCCAGTTCCCCTTAAGGTTTTCTTACGCGTCACACATCATAACTTATCTGGGGAACAGCTCACACCAAGATAATTCATATCTTGAGTCCAATTCCCAGGAACAGCTCACACCAAGATACCTCGTATCTTGAGTCCAGTTCCTAACTTGTCTTTAGGGGGAAACAGCTCACGCCAAGATAATTCATATCTTGCGTCCAGTTTTCAGGAACAGCTCACACCTATCTTGAGTCCAGTTCCTAACTTACTTATATCATGGGGACACAGCTCACGTCCTTTTGCGTCCAGTTTCCGCCCTCTGGCTAACTTCTCAGCACATTTTTAGTCTTTAAGGACATATTTCACTTCTCTGTTTCAAATGGTTACTTGTTGAAAACTCGCTTTTTAAACAAAACGACCATAATCTTTCTAAATGCTTATAGGTCACTTCGTTTTTAATTTAAAAACTTCTTATAACGTACTATCTCGTAAAACAACTTTACTTTTAACTTTAAAAGGTTCTTATAAACGTAATACGTTTACTGATTCATAAAAACGACTTTATTTCTAACTTAAAAGTTTTCGAAATCATGAAAACATACATTTAGCAATCCTTCTTAAACATGTCAGAATTTCGAAAACTATTCACTTAATGGCACGTAGCACATTGAGGGAAAAATGGGGGTTTACGTGTATCACATTCAAGCACTTCGTAATCAATTCAGCACAATGAGCCACACATGGCCTCGCAATCCACACGATTGCGGTTAATTCACAACCCAGGCTCCCTCCTCACAAGCACCGTACCACAAGAACCTCGAACCACTCATAGTTCTTCCTCAAACTATCCAACTACCATCTCGGTTTTCAATTTATTAATCATAACATATTATCATACTAATTTATAAAAAGGTAAGGTTTAGGTACTTACCTGGGCAAGCAGCACCACCCGGTGGTGCGTTACAGCAAGCATACGTACGCATACATACTGTCACATCCACGTATTAAAACTATAGCTCTTTACTTAGCAATTCAAACATGATAAGGCTCTAAGCATTTTCAAGTATGATTGGGCTGTAAGCATTTCCAAGCATGATTGGGCTCTAAGCATTTATAATTTACTTCAGAGTTAGTAAGTCATTATGGGATAGTTAAGCATATAGACGATCGTAGATTGACTAAACATTTATATACATAAATTTTAAACACGTACGATGCACTTCGAAGTTCATACTCAGGCATGAATTAATCGTATAGATTCGAATCAAAGCTAAACATACATACTTTACTTCGAATCAAAACTTCCAGCTTGATTTAACTAAATTGATTCGAGTTGAAACTAAACATATATAACTTAGTTCGAATTAAAATCTCAGGCATACATTAACTAAATTAATTCGATTCGAAGCTAAACGTATATAATTCGTTTCGAATTAAGAACTTAAGCATAAATCAACTACATGCATTCGTATTAACGCTAAACTTATATAATTCGTTTCGAATTAAAAACTTAGTCATGAATTAACTATATGCATTCAAATTAACGCTAAACATATATAATTCATTTTGAATTAAAAACTTAGGCATGAATTAACTATATTGATTCGAATCGAAGCTAAGCATATATAATTCACTTCGAATTACAAATCTCAGGCATAAATTAACCAAATGAATCGAACCTAAACATGTATAGCTCATTTCTTGACATTTCTAACGAATTTAGCGAACTCTAACATGACATGCAACATCAATCTACTGAAAAACATTTCTGAAAATAGTAATAGCTTAGGAGGCGAGAAACACCCACCTGGACTCCAAGCTAGAGGCTCGAATCCAAGGCTACCAGCTCGACTCTAGGGCTCGAACAACTCCAATCCCCGGCTCTTGCTCACTAACGCACGAACAAGCCCCCAAACCGTCCCCAATTTGACCAATTTGAACCCTAATTTCACCCCAAACTCTCACTCACTGACTTGAAATTGAGATAGATTCTTGAGGCTACGAATTTATCCCCAATTTATAGAGGTTTCGAAGCAATTGACGACTAGAATGCATGGCTGAACTTTTACAAGTGTTTGGGCTCTCGAATTCGCGCTCAAACCCACCGAAAACATGGTGGGTTCTTCTCGGTTTTGCCCAGAATTCACAACAGATGGGAGCTAGTTCGTGGGGAATATCGAATGGGCAAGTTTTGTGGCTATGTGTGGCGAGAAGTCTGCTCGAAATCGAGCTCTGGTGGTGTGTCCATGGTGGAGATGAGAGGAGGAAGAAGAAGAGCAGAGAGGAGAGAGAGAGTGTGCTCGGGGGGGTCACGTGAAGGGCGCGGAAGAAAAGCCCTGCGCATAATTACCAAAATACCCCTCCCTTCTCGTACTTTTTATTTCAAGCTGTTTAATAACAAGCATCGCTAGTTTAGTTCGTATCCCAAACTCTAAACCTGAACCGTTAATACGACCTTCTATCGACTATTCACTCCCAAATACGTCACGGTTTGATTTTCATAAACCGCGAAACTAATTCTAAGGTTGAAATTCTAATCGTATTCGGGAAACGACTCAATAAATTGAATAACGGCTAAATTAAACTATCGATATAATTTAAGGGCAAAAACAGCACAAATTAACTTCAAAATCAATAATAACAATAATAATCCCTTTTTAATAAAATTATGGCTCCCGAAAGCGCATCAATAATCATTTAACTCATATAGTTACTAAAAACACGATTTTAGAACGTAAAAAGGAAATTTAGTCAGCTTAACGGAAAACGAAAATACGGGGTCTTACATTCTTCCCCCCTTAAAAGAATTTCGTCCTCGAAATTCTAAATCTAAGCTCAGTCTTTCCCAGAATGCATGCACACAACTAGGATTCACGCGGTAGGTTTTCAAAAGGTTTTATTTTGCAGGCACTACTTCTTTTAAATCGAAAGAAAATGGCTTATGGTGTCCAGTCTCCTCTTCGCCAATCCTCTTCAAGCATCTACTCACTCTATTTAGGCGCCGAGGGCAAATCGCATTGAAGAGGAGCAAATGAGTTGGCGTAGAAAACCATATCGAATTGGTTTTGAAGAATGAACAAAGATTTTCAAAAATCTAGACTCAGTTCACACGACAAGCACTAATTCTATGCATATGCATCTATGAGTGGGCATCTAAAGGTATGATAACTAGGACAATGACATCTCGAGGTCATGTGCCAGTGGTCTCATCCTAAAACATGAATCCAATGCACTTTTAGGATCACAACGATTGACATGGAGATTCCTATAACACATTAGGATGATAAGGACATCACGCAGCACCACGTAGCATCACTTGAGCACAACAGTATTACATAGCATTGCATAGTGTTAGTAATTTAGTATTCTTAGGCCTAGGAATCACAAGCATCATGCAGCCGTCTAGTATGTATATAGCAAGCAATTTAAAAAATGGAAGCATGCGCAACTAATGTTCGTACATTTATACATCCATCACAACTAGCCTTTAGGCCTCACATTCACGTCGACTTAGATAGGACATGCTAAAATGATATGAAGAGGTTAACAACAGAGTACGGAAAATCAAGGATCACGAATAGCATGAACTCACATAATCATGTTGATAGGAACCACTTGGAGAAAAGGTGCTAATCTAGAAACGCAAGTTGATGACTTTGATGGTGGGAAGGTTTTTCCTACGGCCACTACTTGGATCTGACTGCCTCTTAAGTCATAGTTTCGTATGAGTGAATGGTTATGCTCCTAAGGTCATCTCATTATACTTCAAATACTAGCGCATGCATTTACTTAGATCATAGAAGTCTCGGAATGCAAACAATGAGTCAGTGGTCATGTCGCGCTATGAATTACAAAACTTATATTATCTGGATGACCAAGTCGTGTACTAACCAATTTAAGTCAAGCAAACAACAAGTAGTGCAACAACTTATTTTGCAATCACATAACTAGTCATAACTTAATTCCTATAGTGTATTAATGTTCGTGCATAATCGACATGAGTGTCCACATATAGGATGACATGACCCTAAATGCTCTATAATGCTACTTTCTTACACATGAGATACATATGTCTGTGAACGTGATGCATGTAAATGCAGCTTTGTTGTCATTTAGTCAAGCATTACATACATCGAGTTCGACTACTCCAACTATAACACGAGGGAACAGTATTGATGGGGTGTAAATGATGATCCAAGAGTCATGCCATGAAACTAACTACATAAATCAAATCATTCTAACTAATACAGTCACATGTCCAATCAAATTCAAACCAAGCAATTATAAAAACTCACTTTGTTGGCATTTGATCACAAACACGTCAATGGTTATATACAACAATCCTATCCATATGTATTCTTGTAGTCTTACACAGCACATGACACCATAATAAATCTTTAAGACATACTGACCCATATGTTGTCACGTAGAAAGAACATCTAGACGTGTAGGTATGCATGCAATCCTCCTTCTGCAGCCTATGGTCAACGGCATGCTCTAAACCCCATCCAATTTAGGAAAGATTGGTGTTGAGCGGTTAGAATTGTGTGAGTATGGTTGACATCAATGGCTTTATAGGCACACGTTGAGGTCTTACGAGGTACATCTATCGTGCAGGTGATTGTAGGAGTCTTATTGTAGGTCGCTTACATTAGGAGGGATCGTTTACTATGTATAATTCCAAAGTCTGCTAGGTTCTTTCTCCCTTGAGCTTTCTAGGTGTGTTAGGGTTCGTTCGAGCTAAAACATCGTCACCCCATTCACGAATAACAGTCTGTATAATAAAAAGCAAGTAATGCACAGTTTAGGCAACAATGGGAAAGAAGGAGAACGATAGGTACACTTTACGCAATGTTTATTCACATCCTACGGCTAGCACATAGTTTTTCAAGCATGCATACGAAAATATCCTTTAATTTCACTCAGACAATTCAAAATTCACATTAGCAAGGTACCATTTAGTAGGATTACCAATCATAGCAGCTACTTTCCAATCATTCCTTTCCTAGCTCAATACGAAGGATTATATCAATGTACACATCTTAGCACATACGCATCTACGAGAAACATTTGATAAACATAAGGGTGCATATTTGCGAATTTAAACTACCTCATCATCACTAACTGAGAGTCAATCCTTCGGTGCAAGAAAACTTAGCTCAGCTCTAACTCACTAATCAGAAGGCTTTTAACCTGCAATGTCCTTAGGTTTTCGAAAGGAAATAGTCTAACTGCTTCTACCTCCTTCTCTACCAACCTTTGAGTACGTCTACTCACTCCATTATGGGGCCCGAGGAGCAAATCGTACTTCGGGGGCAAAGATGGGCTTAGAGTTAAGACTTTCCAATCATTCAATTTCCAACCATCAAGGCGTATAAGCAAATAAGCAAACAACCTTCGATTGGACTAATACTTAACTCATTCATGAGAAAACAAGTTACTCGGCTTACACCCTTAACAATTCGTTCGTTCACTCGATTAGTGAGCTCACTCGAGCAGTACCTAGCTAGCTAAATACGCCAAGATTCACATTAAACACACAATTGTAGACCTAGTAGGCATATATCACATCATTATGAACGCGTTCCTATCGGACTATATGAATGGTCGCAGGACCTTTGCTTTGATACCATCAATTGTAACACCCCCAGCCCCTACGCCGGAAGCGTTACGTTTTCTTAACTTCTTACGTAAATTTCTGGGGCGAAACGGACAGAATTTTCCCTAAAAACTGACCGTTTCCAGGCTAAATGCCTTACAATGAGTCCCTGTAATCAACGGAAGTGCAAAACATTAAAAGAAACTCGACGGCCACATGCCGGAGTTCATAACTCAACGAGCCACCCACTCAGAGTACACCAAACAGAGTAGTTCATTAATAAGGAATAAATGAAAGATACAACTCAACGGTTCACACAACCGGAGTATTGAGGTTTACATCCCAAAACATGACTAACTTTAAAAGAGAAGATATCTAACTATTTAGATGGATGGCTCATATGGCCATATAGAGCGACTCATAAACAATATGCATTACATGAACTTAGAATACCTGTTTACTAACATTTACAACTTAGAATACTTTATATGACTTCATTAAGAACATAAGTAGGCACATATGACTCTTTTTCAATCAAGGGCAAACTTTAACTCCGCATAAGAGGGTTGACTTTCACCTGTCACAAAGAAAGCCTGGGGAAAAGGGGAAAGAGTAGTGGGATGAGCAACCACACGATTAGTGAGTGTCCCTCAACCCCTTAAAACCAAAACCGTTGCAGGCGATAATACCTTTACTAATCACGTATCATGTATCCATACTTTACTATCATATTAAGCATTCATAAAATTCTTATGAAAGCATTACCAACCATAAACTTTACTTCAAGCACTCAAACACATTTCTAGGTCTCTAAATGACCAAACTTCTTTACTAACGGGAAGTCAAACACTTAAACAAGTCACCAGGCTAAGCACAAAGACTTTCTTTTCATAACACAACTTTTTAGCATTCTATTCCAACTATGCATGAAACTCTATTCACATGATGTGCACATAAGGTTATCTCTTTTTATATTCATACTTTTTTGGGCATTTCATCCATATGAGGTGCATAAGGCATACATATTTCAAGTTTCAATCAAATCTCATTCATAGGGTATGGATGAAATATGCTTATAAGACTTTTATTTTCATATTCGTATCTTACTTAGTATCTCATTCATGAGCTATGCTTAGAACATGCACATGTCATACATAGGAAGCTTTCTTTCTTTTTACTGAAAATATTTCATTTAGCCTCTTGAGGCTCATTAAAAAAAAAAAAATCTTCTCTTAGCTTTTTGAGGCTCATATTCTTTTGAAGAATCTCTTTCATCTTGGTCTCGTAATGACCCTCAAAAACCTTCTTTCTGAAATACCTAAAAAGACGAAACGCCAACTGCTTTTCTTACTTATTAGAAACTTACTCATAGCATATAAACATCTTATTGTGCTGGCTAAGTGAGATTATAACTCACAACTTACGTTATCCCCGGGGTATACGTACTTAATTTTTGGCCAAAACACATCTTAGTAGAGCAACTTTAACCTCGACACTGTCCTCTGCGGGGCAACAGCTCACACCAGGATGATCATATCCTGAGTCCAGTTCCCCTCAAGGTTTTCTTATGCATCACACATCATAACTTATCTGAGGAATAGCTCACACCAAGATAATTCATATCTTGAGTCCAATTCCCAGGAACAGCTCACACCAAAGATACCTCGTATCTTGAGTCCAGTTCCTAACTTGTCTTTATGGGGAAACAGCTCACGCCAAGATAATTCTTATCTTGCATCCAGTTTCCAGGAACAGCTCACACCAAGATGCCTCGTATCTTGAGTCCAGTTCCTAACTTACTTATATCAGGGGGACACAGCTCACGCCCTTTTGCATCTGGTTTCCGCCCTCTGGCTAACTTCTCAGCACATTTTTAGTCTTTAAGGACATATTTCATTTCTCTGTTTCAAATGCTTACTTGTTGAAAACTCGCTTTTTAAACAAAATGACCATAATCTTTCTGAATGCCTATAGGTCACTTCGGTTTTTAATTAAAAAACTTCTTATAACGTACTATCTCGTAAAGCAACTTTACTTTTAACTTTAAAAGCTTCTTATAAACGTAATACGTTTACTAATTTGTGAAAACGACTTCATTTCTAACTTAAAAGTTTTCGAAATCATGAAACCATACATTTAGCAATCCTTCTTAAACATGTCAAATTTTCGAAAACTATTCACTTAATGGCACATAGCACATTGAGGGAAAAATAGGGGTTCACGTATATCACATTCAAGCACTTCGTAATCAATTCAGCACAATGAGCCACACATGGCCTCGTAATCTACACGATTGCGGTTAATTCACACAATCAGAGGAAGACAAAGAGTTCATTAGTTACCCTCAATCATGGACCATGGTGCTAATCATAGGTTGACCATGGCCAACTATGGTCCTGTTTTATTTCTTTTTTCTTCTTCACGTGGGTACCCGGGCTTGGGTAACCTCCATGACAAGTTAAATTGCATCCATTGAAGGGTTAATACTAGGTTAAAAGCCACATCAAAGAATCACACCAAGCATAAGCCAAAATGGGGGTGCAAGTTAGCCGCTAAAGGCACACAATCCCCTAAGAAATGCTAACAACTGACCCTAAACCAATGCAACTTTCAACACTTATCAAACTCCTGCACGCTTGAACTATTATTTGTCTCCAAGTAATCATGAGACTAAAATGTTTTATTCATAACATCCTCAAGAAAGATGTTAGTAGCACCCTGATGTAAGTTTCAAGGGAACGAAGCAACCCAAGTTAACTCACGTCAAAGGATACTAGAAAACAAGCAAACACTCATGGCCAGGGAGGCACAGTCGTGCTTGGTGGCACGGGGGGACCGTGCTAACCTGCTGCCTAGCTTGCCTAGGTAGTGCCTTCTTCACGGTTTGAGATAGCTTTGAGGACTAATGGAAGTCTGATGCAATTAGCATTGTCTTGGTCTTGATTTTGTGTGGAAATGAGTAAACAAAGGAGTAAGGGAAGTGAGGATTAAAAGTAGGATTCAGAACACTAAGAAGATCAAAGAGGGAACTCACGGTTTGAGAGGAGAGAAACCAAGAGCTAGCTTATGAACTTCAAGTGTGTTTAATGAATTTAGGATAGTTCTAAGCTAGATGGTTAGATAAGATACACCACTAATCACTTAGCTTAGGGCCCTTAATCTTGGATTAGGATAAGATACACCACCTAACCAAAGATCAAGACTCACTTGGTCGCCACCTTAATCGGCCACAATTAAGGATAAGCAAGTTAAGTGTTTAAGGAAATCACAAGACACAAAGTCTATGCTCTCAACTGAATATTCAACTCTATATGCTTAAAGTGAACATACAAGGCTTTTATATGGCCTTGAGAATACATGAGAGAGCTTTCCTTCTAAGGTAGGAAGGTCATTAAGCATGCCTAAGACTACTTAGTACATGGTTTGGCCTAAAACAAACACAAACTGAAAGTTTAAGTTACAAAGCACTATTTTATCTTCCTAAACTCTTTCCTATGCATTAAGGAATGTCAATGACTCAATTTCCCAGCTAGGAAGGTAAGGTTACATGGCTGGCCACCTCAAAAGAGCTGAAGAATGCATGGTTGCCACGTCATGCTTGAGTGGCTGTGTGAGTGCTTGCCAAATGGAGACTCTTCCCTTGCTCCACGTGTCTCTCTCATGGGTGGCTGGGTGGAAGCTTACCAAGTAGCTCAATTTGACCTGGTAGGCAAGCTTACACCTTAAGCAAACCGCTTGAAGGAGGAAAACTACTAGGCTAAGCAACCGGGTGTTAATCAGCCGGTTTCTGCCTCAGATTGTCATGCATGTTTGACACATCAAATGCTGACTAATTGCCACGTTTCTTGCATGGATGGAAACCTCAAGATGTCTAGTTTACCCTCCAACTTGAATCGCAGCAATTGGACTTCATTTTCCCCCTGAACAAACCAGAATTCCAAAACCGTGCAGTTTGTAGTGCAATCCGGACAGGGTCAAAAGATGAACTGTTTAAGCAACCAATTGAAGTCCAAATAATATGAAACCAATTGGACTTAAAAGCTAAGATCTTGAGCTTGAAAATTCCCCAAAAAACGAGCACCAAAACGTGCCTTAATCCTATGTAATTAGATAACGAAAACTAGGTGAAAATCTGGATGAGAACCTGGGTGCATCACCTTGTGTTTTCTCCATAAAGAGACTTATGGCCGTGACTTTGGACTTGATTTCTTGATTGTTCTGGATCATTGAAACATTATTAGACCTTAAGGATGGACCTCCATCATTCTCCCCTTGTTGGGAAGATTTGATCCTCAAATCAGAAAGGTAGCCATCTGCTTCATAAGGGCTTAAATCAGCAACGTTAAACGTAGCTGATACTCCATAATCTCCTGGTAAATCCACTTTATAAGCATTATCATTAATCTTCTCCAAAATCTCAAATGGACCATCTGCTCGTGGCATTAGTTTAGTTTTCCTTTTGGAAGAAAAACGTTCTTTGCGTAGATGTATCCAGACCAAATCACCTGGCTTAAAAAGCTTCTCTTTTTTATGCTTGTTAGCTTGGGCCGTGTATGAGAGTGTAGTTTTCTCAATCTTGGCCTTTACTAACTCATGCAACTTCTAGATTTCTTCCACTCTAGCTGCGGCATCCTCACTTGGCTTTTGATCTGACGGTCGAGGAATAAGGTCAAGTGGACTTAGGGGATCAGTCCCATAGACCACCTTAAAGGGTGATAGACCAGTAGCCTTGCTTGGAGTCTTGTTGTATGCAAACTCAGCGTGTGGAAGTAACAGATCCCATGCTTTAGCTTGGTGCTTAATCAAAACTCTTAATAAAGTACCAAGAGTTCGATTGGTGACGTCTGTTTGCCCGTCTGTTTGTGGATGACAAGTGGTACTGTATTTGAGTTTGGTACCCAACTTCTTCCACAAAGTAATCCAAAAGTGACTTAAGAACTTGGTATCTCGATCTGAGACGATGGAACGAGGAATTCCATATAATCTCATCACTTCTTTGAAATAGAGCTCAGTGACATGAGTAGCATCATTAGTCTTGTTGCAGGGAATAAAATGAGCCATCTTTGAAAATCGATCCACAACCACAAAGATAGAATCTTTACTCCTTTATGTCCTTGGTAAACCAAGTACGAAATCCATACTAACGTCTACCCATGGCAACGTAGGAATAGGAAGTGGCGTGTACAACCCCTGGGGGAGCGAATGACTCTTTGCTATCTGACACGTACTGCACCTTCTAATGATGTCTTGAATGTCTTTCTCCATGCCTGGCCAATAATAATGTTCCCTAAGCATGATTAGGGTCTTGTCTTCACCAAAATGACCAGCTAAAGACCCAGCATAGACTTCTCGAATCAACAACTCACGAGTGCTGCATTTGGGGACACATAACCGAGCACCTTTAAAGAGAAACTCTTCTTGATTTAAGAAATCCCCTTTGGGATGTTTAGCACACTCAGAGTATAACACCCCAAAATCTTCATCATCCTGGTATAAAGCCTTTAGATGCTCAAATCCAAGGATACAAGCATCTAACTGGAACATCAATAGATAACTCCGAGAAAGGGCATCGGCGCCTTGATTCAGCTTGTCGGACTTATGCTTGATAGTAAAGTGAAAGGACTGCAAGAACTCAACTCATATAGCATGGCGTGAGTTTAACTTATATTGGCCTTGAATATACCTCAAAGCCTCGTGATCTGAGTGCAGAATAAACTCACTGGCAATCAAGTAATGGTTCTAATGTTCTAGGCATCGAACGATGGTGCAGAACTTCTTGTCATAAGTTGAATATCTCCTTCTGGTATCACATAACTTCTCACTGAAGAAGGCCAAAGGGCGTCCTTCTTGAGTAAGAATTCCTCCAACACCAACTCCAAAAGCATCGCATTCAACTTCAAAGACTTTCTCAAAACACGGTAGAGCTAGAACTGGTGCTTAAGTTAGCCTCTCTTTCACTTCTTCAAAGGCTGCTTGGGCTTTAGGATTCTAAGTGAACGAGGAACCCTTAAGAACTTCAGTCGTAGGAGCCAGAATAGTGCTGAAATTGCGTATGAATCTCCTATAGAAAGAAGCCAAGCCATGAAAGCTTCGAACATCATGAATACTCTTAGGAACAGGCCAAGTCCGAATAGCCTCAATCTTGCTTTCATCTGCCTTAATTCCATCTTCCGAAACAATATAACCTAAGAAGGTAACTTCATGGGCAAAGAAGGTACACTTCTTTTGGTTTCCAAACAATTTCTCCTTTTCAAGAACGAGCATCACCTGAGTTAAGTGATTTTGATGCTCTTGCTCATTCTTACTGAACACCAAAACATCATCGAAGTAAACGACCACAAACTTGCCTATGTATGGTCGAAATGCTTGATTCATCAACCTCATAAACGTACTAGGGGCATTGGAAAGACCGAAAGGCATGACTAACCATTCATATAATCCGCCCTTAGTCTTGAAAGCAGTTTTCCACTCATCGCCCTCCCTAATACGAATCAGGTAATAACCACTCCTCAAATCAATCTTACTAAACGCCTTAGAGCCATGTAACTCATCCAACATATCTTCAAGCCTAGGTATGGGATACCTATACTTGATAGTAATTTTGTTTATGGCCCTACTGTCAACACACATCCTCATACTACCATCCTTTTTTGGGACCAAAAGAGCAGGAACAGCACACAGACTTAAGGATTCTCATACCAATCCCTTGAATATCAGTTCTTCAACTTGACGTTGAATTTCTTGAGTTTCTTTGGGATTTGTCCTGTAGGCTGGTTTATTAGGTAGAATGGATCCTGGGATAAGGTCAATATGATGTTGAATGTCATGCTTTGGGGGTAAACCCGAAGGTATCTTATCTGGAAGTAGGTGATTGAACTGATTCAATATGACCTTGGCTATGGGATGGGATGGAAGTGGTGTTTCTGGCTCATCTTGTACTGGCAATATCCATTCCTTCAAGGCCTTGAACTCATGTTGAGAAGCCTTTAAAAGTGGTTCAACATATGTCAAAAGCAAGTCAGATTGATTTTGGCTTTTTTGTGGTTTCATTTTATGGAGTTCGGATGGTGACATAGGATTCAGGGTAATCTTCTTGCCATCTTTGGTAAAAGAATAAGTATTAAGATAACCATTATGCATAACCTTCCTGTCATACATCCATGGTCGTCCTAACAGAATATGGCAAGCATCCATGGGGATAATATCACACCAAAGTTCATCTTGGTAGTTCTTACTAAGAGAGAATGAAATCAAGCAATGAGAGTTAACTTGTAATCCCTTGCCTTGATTTAGCCATTGAATATTGTATGGGTGTGGGTGTGCCGTGGACTGAAGGTCCAATTTCTCGATCATGCTCAATGAAACAACGTTGGCACAACTTCCCCCATCGATGATTAACGAGCACACTTTGCCTTGGATTGTACACCATGAGTGAAAGATGTTCTTACGTTGTTCATCCTTAGCAACTCGTTGATTGCTCAATACCCTTCGAATTGCTAGCATCTCACCTTCATCTGCGTTTTCCACAAACTCCTCCTAATCATCTTCATGATCGTTCTCAGCATCTTCTTCCTTTTCCTCTTCTTTCTCCTCGGCAAATTCTCCCTCTATGGCTTCCCATTCAGCTAAGGTGACTACCTTTCGACTAGGACAATCAGAAGCGATATATCCTAAGCCTTGGCACTTGTAACACCTTCTTTGGCTTACAGGGTCTAGGTTTGGACGTGGGGGGTTTGGTGGTGGTGGCCTTTGAGGAGCTTGGTCCTTTTGTGGATTAGATGGGAAAGGGGTAGATGATTTAGGCTGAGGTGTGGTACTCCCCTTGTTAAAGGGTTGTCCACAGTTTGGTGCAGAATAAGGCTTAAATGAATCACGAACATTCATCCTAGATTTTCTTTGTTGCTCCACGTTATATGCTAGGACACACACTTCATCAAAGGTGGCGTACGCTTGCAACTCAACTACGTTGGCTATCCTAGGATCAAGCCCTCCTAGGTAACGAACCATAGTCTGCTCTTCAGGCTCATGAATGTCACATTTGATCATGAGTTTCTCAAACTCACGTGTATATTCTTCAACATTCATTTTGCCTTGATTCAGATGGTGAAAGAGCATGTATTGATCTTAGACGTACATGGAAGGCAAAAATCGTGCCTTCATCTTGGCTTTCATCTTGTCCCAAGTAGCAATTTTACTCTTCCTCTCTATAGTTCTCTTAGCATTAAGGTTTGTCCACCATAAGGAGGCAAATTTCCTTAGTCTAAGAGCAACTATCTTGACTTTCTTATCCTCCGGAATCTCCTTAAACTCAAAGATACGTTCCACTGTTTGTAACCATTCAATGAACTCATCAGGATCTAGCTTACCTTCAAACTCAGGAATTTCAACCTCGAATTCATTAGAGTTGACAGTAGGCCGTGTTCTTCTTTGTGTTCTTTCGAATGGTACATCCTCTTCAGAGAATGATAATGTATTGCTAGCTTCCTCTTCATGGCCATAATCCATCCCAATTCGAATGCTTGGTGGCTCTTGGAGCTATTGCTTTTGTTTCATGTAGTTTCCAAGTTGTTTTCTCAAGTACTCATTTCGAGTCTTGAGTTCTTGATTACTCACACTCATTTCTTGCATTTGCTTGGAAAGAACCTCAAGCTTTTCTTCCATAGACATGCTAGTACTCATTGTGATCGCAGGAATGAACGGCTTGTGCTTGATTGTGTTTGAAATGATTTCAGAGATAGGCTGGGAATGGCGTGGAGTTCAAGCAAGGAGCTGAACTTGCTCTGATACCAAAATTGATGTAAGTTTCAAGGGAACGAAGCAACCCAAGTTAACTCACGTCAAAGGATACTAGAAAACAAGCAAACACTCACGGCCAGGGAGGCACGGTCGTGCTTGATGGCACGGGGGGACCGTGCTAGCCTGCTGCCTAGCTTGCCTAGGTAGTGCCTTCTTCACGGTTTGAGATAGCTTTGAGGACTAATGGAAGTCTGATGCAATTAGCTTTGTCTTGGTCTTGATTTTGTGTGGAAATGAGTAAACAAAGGAGTAAGGGAAGTGAGGATTGAAAGTAGGATTTAGAACATTAAGAAGATCAAAGAGGGAACTCACGGTTTGAGAGGAGAGAAACCAAGAGCTAGCTTATGAACTTCAAGTGTGTTTAATGAATTTAGGATAGTTCTAAGCTAGATGATTAGATAAAATACACCACTAATCATTTAGCTTAGGGCCCTTAATCTTGGATTAGGATAAGATACAACACCTAACCAAAGATCAAGACTCACTTGGCCACCACCTTAATCGGCCACAATTAAGGATAAGCAAGTTAAGTGTTTAAGGAAATCATAAGACACAAAGTCTATGCTCTCAACTGAATATTCAACTCTGTATGCTTAAAATAAACATACAAGGCTTTTATATGGCCTTGAGAATATATAAGAGAGCTTTCCTTCTAAGGTAGGAAAGTTATTAAGCATGCCTAAGACTACTTAGTAGACGGTTTGGCCTAAAACAATCACAAACTGAAAGTTTAAGTTACAAAGCACTATTTTATCTTCCTAAGCTCTTTCCTATGCATTAAGGAATGTCAATGACTCAATTTCTCAGCTAGGAAGGTAAGGTTACACGGCTGGCCACCTCAAAAGAGCTGAAGAATGCATGGTTGCCATGTCATGCTTGAGTGGCTGTGTGAGTGCTTGCCAAATGGAGGCTCTTCCCTCGCTCTACGTGTCTCTCTCATGGGTGGCTAGGTGGCAGCTTACCAAGCAGCTCAATTTGACCTGGTAGGGAAGCTTACACCTTAAGCAAACCCCTTGAAGGAGGAAAGCTACTAGGCTAAGCAACCGGGTGTCAATCAGCCGGTTTCTGCCTCAGATTGTCATGCATGTTTGACAAATCAAATGCTGACTAATTGCTATGTTTTTTACATGGATGAAAACCTCAAGATGTCTAGTTTACCCTCCAACTTGAATCGCAGCAATTGGACTTCATTTGTCCCCTGAGCAAACCAGAATTCCAAAACCGTGTAGTTTATAGTGCAATCCGGACAGGGTTAAAAGATGAACTGTTTTAAGCAACCAATTGAACTCCAAATAATATGAAACCAATTGGACTTAAAAGCTAAGATCTTGAGCTTGAAAATTCCCTAAAAAACGAGCACCAAAACGTGCCTTAATCCTGTGTAATTAGATAACAAAAACTGGGTGAAAATCTGGATGAGAACCCGGGTGCATCACCTTGTGTTTTCTCCATCAAGTGACTTATGGCCGTGACTTTGGACTTGATTTCTTGATTGTTCTGGATCATTGAAACATTATTAGACCTTGAGGATGGACCTCCATCACACCCTTAGTAGCTGGAACGACCCAAAATCCTTAAAGACCATAATGTCAAAATAATCATCCCATACAATCATATTAGAGAATGGAATAGACAGAGTTAGAAGAACTGAGAACCTCACTTTAGTCATGTGACACCCTTTACTTATGTGTTTAAAGCATGGTAATGTTCCTCCAATTCTTATTCCTCTTGATCATGGAACTCTCATAGGCCCCCAACGTCAACTCATTGAGCTCATTTAGTTGCAACATTCTCCGCTCTCTGGCTGCCTTAAGATCAAAATTTGGCATTCAAATAGCCCAATATGTATTGTGTTGTTGTTCAAACGGCAAATGATAAGAAGTTCTAAAGATAACCTGATAAGGATTTGTACCTAGAGGAGTCGTATAAGCGGTCTAGTGTGCCCATTGAGTAGCATCAAGCTTCAAAGACTAATCTTTTCTGAACCGATCCACTGTCTTCTCCAAAATCCTCTTCAATCCATGTAATAACCCACCGTTTAATCATATTTAATTAATTTTAATTCTTGCATTAATCATATGGTTAAGATTAATTAAAGTAGTGAGTTGCATATTTTTTTTGTATTGTCAAACAAAGTAATGATTGATTTAAAGAATTACGACATCGCAAAATTTATTCCAAGTTTATAAACATCGAAAAATTATGCAAAAGTATAAAGTTTCCAATAAATGCACGTTTGCAACCAAATGAGGTCGGGAATTTGCCGAGCCATAATGCATTCTCAATAACTAAGAAAAGAAATAAAATCAACGAACTACTGGCGGCTATATGTGTAGTCAATCTTGGGGCATGTGGGAAAAAGAACTTTGGAGATAAGCTCTCATTAAGTGTGATATAACAAAGTGTTTATTAAGACACAAAAAAAAGGAAAAGTGATAATAAATGTCAAACTAATTTGAGCAGGTCAAGGTGATTAGCATAGCAAGTGGGGAATTGCAAGTAAAGCCTTAATATTAGACCAAAAAAGAGAGAGACCAAAGCCCTTTCGCCCTCTCTGCCAAGCACGACACACCCCCTTGATTGGCCGTCCTCGCCAGCTCTGGCATCCTCACCATCCGCAACCAGTAGCCGTGTCATCTGCTTGAATCAGGGCAGCTGTTGGGCATCCCCCTATTCTTCTTCTCGGCTGCCTACCTGGAACAAGATCGCCATCAGCCCCTTCTGGCCTCCGGCAGCCCACAACGATGCCTCAAGCCATGTATACTTTTCAGTCGTCACCAACCAACTCACCCAATTCCCTTTCCAATCTCATCAACATAATTCACTCCACCCCAACTATATCCCTGATTGTAATATCCAACTTGTTGAGAATGGGTAAGCTTTTAATGAATTACGAATAAGCTATGAGTAAAGACAAAATATAGTGATTGAAATGATCAAGAAAGATCATGGATGGTTGCTTTAGATGGTGTTGGCTAATGATAAGATGTAGATCGGTGGGTGAATAAGATTATATGCAATTTGTTTAGTCTAGTTCATGGTACATTCCTTAAACTAAGTCAGTTAAGTACTCACTTAAATGCTATAAAGATGAGATCATGTTGAGTTGGATGCTGGTTGCCACATAAAGAAAGTATGCATAAGTCCTTGGACTAAACTAACGAGTCATACGATCGTGATGGAGCCCAATCAGGATGTGGTTGGAAGTGAGTGAGCAAGTGGTGTTCGATTGAAAAAAAACTGATGTGAATCATGTAAGCATGTTATATTAATTTGTGTTGATTAGGAAAGTAAGAGCAAATGATAAATAAATCACCCGAAATAGTTAAATATGAAAAGGGGGATTAAGTGATTACAAACCTAGGAACAAATTGGGTTAAATGTCTAAGCTTAGTGGAATAATATGCCCAAAAGAATCATGAACGTTAACTTGATTGGGGAATAGAGTACACGTCAAAAATATGTTACTGCTTGCGCCCTTTTAAAGATGGTTAGAATTTACATTTCCTAATGTTAACAAGTTTTAATCTGCTGCTGGAACCTCAAGGACCTATTTCATTGTGCAATTTCAATGTCCATCGTCCATAGTATCCGCTAGCATAATTCATAGTTTGGGCCCTTCTCATTATGCAGAAAATTCATATTCATTGTTCGCTCATGTCATGGATGCTGTTCATAGATTCAGGTTCAAGTCTAGGCTGAGAAATAATTAATAATTGATTAATTAGTGCTCTTAAAAGATGTTTACAAATCATAGATATAACATTGCACGCGCGCTCACTGAGTTTTTGTGAAAAAACAATTATTTGACTGTATAAGAATAATGTATTGAGCTATAGCTCATTTTTCTATTGTTTTGTTCTTTTCAAACTATTTTAGGGAAGGCGAGGCAACATGCAATTAAGTAGGAGCCTGCAGAGAGTAAGTGCCCAGGAGAAATGGGCCAGTGCAGTGAATGCTAACTTTCTATCCTAGTTAGTCGTTTTGAGGGTGTTGGGAAATGATTGATGTTGTGGACACGGTGCAGCCTAAATGATTGCAAATTTATTTTTGGTGCGAGTTAATCGTCATGTTGTGCTTGCTTTGAATGTTAATAAACATCTAAAGCCTTACTTTGGGTAAATGTTGTAATTAGCGAATGCTCCTTATCTAATGGGTAATAGTCCCCATATGCAGCCTTGTCTATAAGAGGTGATGGTAATGCTGTAGCCTGATAGTGCATTCCATTACCTCATATTGATTTTTTTTAAAGGCACTAGAAGATATTTAAGCTGGGGTATTACAGAAGTGGTATTAAAATAAATTCAGACATTTGCATGACCAAATTAACATCATTATTTGGGGTCTGGGCTGATAAGTCCCTAGGTATGTATAGATAGAGGAGACAAAATTTACAAGAATGATGTCAGTTTAGTAAGGAATGAAAAAGTGAGCCCTAGGGTTGTCGAAGAGATGCATGACTCTATAAAATTTGTTCAGATATATGCCTATGTTGAAATGCTCGCCCAATTCATATATGCATATTGTGAACATTAATAAGTGTTTTGTGGTTATGATAGATGGTGGGACTGGACCCTTTTGAAGTCGCACCCCCTGAGAACCCTCATGATCCCTCACTTGTCCCAGAACCTCCTTAACAAGAAGACCCTTTGCCCCACTGCTGGTTGACCCAGAGCTACCAATGGATATGGAAGGATATAAGACTGACGTATCTGATATCCGGGCTGGGGATGACATGTATGATATCTAAGAGGGAGGAAATGATGGTGATTCTAATGATTCAGATAGTGTGGTAAGTGTAATCAATATTCATGAGTCCCCTGAGGTGATAGAAATAAGCTCTGATAAGACTGGGAAAGATTCTTGGAGCTCAAGGTCTAAAACTAGTAACAGTGATGACCCCAATTACAAACTAAGGGCATGGGACAGGAAGAGGAAGCAAGAAAAGGAGTTAGGCGCATAAGGTTATTGAGGTGATAAATTAGGAAGTGAGTTGTGGATATCTAACTATGTAAATATGTAAGGCAGCATGCTAGGCGCTAATTCCTTGGGGGGATAGAAGGTTGATGATGGTCTAGGATTCCAGCTTGTAGGGTTAGAGTAGTATCTGATCCAAACTTACCCGTCTGTTTTGCTTTAGGAGGTGGGCCTTTTGTACACCTGCCATGAGGGCTATTCTTCTAGTAGACTTATGTAACATATGTTATGACTAAATTACTGAATGTGTGCAAGTTTTATATACCTGAGTATAGAAATTATTAAAATTGCTCACAAATGAAATTACCAACAATAGAAGTCAGAATAAGTTAACATAGTTTGGTTGGTGGCATTTGTCTGGCTAGCATGAATAGCAAAGGTAGCAAATTATGGTAACGTGAGAAGAGTTGCAAATGGATGAACATTGATAAAGAGAAAACATAAGTGCATAATTGCGAGGGTAATGAAGAAGTGACAGCTAATACATTTACATATGTGTTTGACAGAATGACAAATCCAAACAACAAAGTTCTAGTAAACAGCTTGAAAAAGAACAGTGTAGAATACGTACCAGTCCACTCCGTTAATCAAAATTCTCCCGTAGTGAACCCTAAGAGGAGTCAAGAAGTTGTTAGTGCGCCCCCAAGCCTTGAGAATGTTGAGGATCAGAAGGGATTACTAAATGACATAGATCCTGAATTGATGGCAACGATTATGGCTAAAGTGTAAAGAAGCTTAAGGGTTCTGGTTCTGCAAAGGATGAGAAAGAAAATAAGTTCTTTGATCGAGTTGTAAAACAGAATCCAAAAACATATGATGGCAAGAAAGACCCAGTGTTACTGGAAGAATGGATCCAACAGGTGGAAAAGATATTGGATGTGGTGAAAGTTCCTGATACTAAACGTGTAACCATTGGGGCCTTTTATC
Organism: Carnegiea gigantea; assembly: GCA_029747015.1. NCBI lineage: Eukaryota > Viridiplantae > Streptophyta > Magnoliopsida > Caryophyllales > Cactaceae > Carnegiea > Carnegiea gigantea. The sequence continues at coordinate 43,185 of JAKOGI010001486.1, forward strand.
TGACCGGAAAAACTGACATCTAGTAGGGAACAGCTAAGCCTACCTTTCAAAGCTCTAAGGCCACTTAGGGTAAGCTCAGCAAGGCATTGCAAGCAAAGTTCTATGTGACGCACTTGCAAAAGCTAAAATGGAGGGACTTCTTAAGTATAAGGCAGGATAATATGTCAGTAGTGGAGTATGCAAGCCACTTCGCTTAAGTTTTCACCTCAGAATATGTAGCCACAGATAGATTGAGGATGTTAAGATTTGAGGAAGCCCTAGCACCTTGTATTAGGAGTCAGTTGGCGGCACAACTCATGCAAACCTGCCAAATATTATATTAGCGTGTAGTTGAGATTGAATGAGTAAAAATATGCTGAGAGTGGGCAATCAGGCCAACCCTAGGAAAAGATGGAATGACAAAGGCACTCAGGCTGAGGGTCTTCCTAATAAGAAGTCTATCAATATGAAACTAAAAACCCAAGACCTAGTGCCTCCTAGAAAGCATTGTACCAAGTGTGGTCGTAAAAACCATGATACTTAGGAATGTAGAGTGGGAACAAATTGTTGTTTTTGGTATGGAGATCTGAATCATCTGATTGCTAACTACTTTGCTAGAACCACCTCGCTAGGTAAGGGTCTTACTCTAGCTCCTAAACATGGTAGGATGACCACCATCCCTGCAACCGGTCGCCAGGTGGGCAGCGCTTATGTGATCAATAGGAAACAAGCCAATGACTTAGGAACAGTAGGACTCGTACGCTTACTTTTAATTCAACACCTTGTCCTTTTATTTAATTCAAGAGCCACACATTCATTTATTTCATCAAAAGCTGCTTCTCAGAAAGGGCTGGAATCACACAAACATCCTATAGATTTGTATGTGAATTTAGCCACAGGAGAAACGGTAAAATATAGTGTTATGTACAAAAACTGCACAATTACTCTAAGTGAAGAGGAGTTTGAGGGTGATTTGATGTAGTTAGATCTATCTGGATTTGATATAATGTTAGGAGTGGATTGGTTGTAGAGGTATGGAGCAAAGATTGATTGCCAAAAACAAAGAGTGACCCTAAATGGAAAAAAAAGGAGGAAAGATGTATTTTTGGGGAAACAATAGTAGCAAGGAATGCCCTATAATATCCTTGATAGCAGTTAGGAAACTAATCAGACTGGGTGTGGAGAGTACATGTGCTGTGTTACACACGATAAGGAGCTTGAGGATATTTTAGTGGTTAGGGAATTTTCAAATGTATTCTCAGAAGAAATACCTAGGTTACCACCCAAAAGAGAGATTGACTTTGAAATTGAGTTTGATCCAGGAGCACTTCCTGTCTCGAAGCCTCCATATAGAATGACCCCTGTTGAGTTAAAAGAATTGAAACTGCAATTGGAACACTTGTTACAAGGGGTTATATAAGACCAAGCGTATCCTCATGGTGAGCGCCAGTACTATTTGTAAAGAAAAAGGATGGAACTATGAGATTGTGTATAGATCATAGAGAGTTGAACAAGATTACTATAAAGAATAAGTACCCATTGCCTAGGATTGATGATTTATTGATCAACTATAGGGAATTCACGTTGATGCCGTTTCGGTTAACCAATGCTCCTACAGCTTTTATGGATTTATTGAATTGGGTGTTTAGGCCATAGTTAGTTAAATTTGTGGTTGTTTTCATTGATGATATCTTAATTAATTCTAAAACTGAAGAGGAGCATACTGAGCATTTGAGGATTGTGTTACGAACCCTAGGAGAGCAGAAGCTTTATGCTAAGTTATCAAAATGTGAGTTTTGGTTGATGAAACTGACTTTTCTGGGGCATGTGATTTGCAAAGAAGGGATTAAGGTAGACCCATAAAAAGTGAAAGCAGTCACTGAATGGCCAAGGCCTACTAATGTCACAGAGGTTCGGAGTTTCATATATTATAGGCAATTTATACAAGACTTTTCAACAATTGCCCTACCTGTCACTAACTTACTCAAAAAGACCATGAAGTTTAAGTGGAATGATAGGTTTGAAGCTACCTTCCAGGAACTAAGTGTAAGCTCACCACTGTACTAGTCTTAACTTTACCAGCGGAAGGAGGAGAATTCATCATTTATAATGATTCTTCTAGGCAAGGTATAGGATGTGTCCTAATGCAAGACAGAAAGGAGATAGCTTATACTTCTAAAGAGCTGAAGCCTTATGAGAAAAACTACCTTACCCAAGAGTTGGAATTGGCTATAGTGGTTTTCGCACTATAAATTTGTAGACACTACCTCTATAGCGACCCTACAAGATTTTTACTAACCACAAAAGTTTCAAATGCATCTTCATTCAAAAAGAATTGAATCTGAGGCAATGTAGGTGGTTATAACTTCTTAAGAATTATGATCTCCAAATGCAATACCCCCTAGGAAAGGCTAATATGGTTGTCGATGTATTGAGTCAAAAAACACATCATAGTGTGAACGTTGTGACAATGGCGCTTCTAGAGATTTTGAGGGATGTAGAAAATATGTGTATATAACTTGTGCTACTATACGAGCCTGGGTGGCTTCTTGGTAGCATAGTGGTTCAACCTACCCGCCTAGATGAAATTAAACAGGCACAAGTGGGAGATGAAGAGATCGAAATGATTAAGGCAAATGTAAGCAAAGGAAAGGCATTCGATTTTGTAAAAGACGAGTAGGGAATTATTAGCTTCCAAAATCGAATATTGTCTCAAAGATGGAGTTGAAAGAAAGAATAATGTCTGATGCCCACAATACAAGGTATTCTATCCACCTAGGAGGATAAAAATGTACAGAGATTTAAGACAAACCTTCTAGTGGAGTAACATGAAAAGAGATATAGCTGAGCATGTTGAGAAATGCCTTATTTGTCAGAGGGTCAAGATTGAGCATCAATGATTGGTTGATTAATTAAGACCATTGAAAGTTCCCACATCGAAATGGGGCTCCATGTCAATGGATTTTGTGATGGGTTACCTTTGATAGCATCAAGGAAGAACGTCATTTGCCATTTGGTTGATAGTTGATAGACTCATCAAGTCTGCCTCCACTCATTAAGTCTACCCATTTTGTGGCAAATACATGACTACTACGATATGGATAAGTTTGCTCACATATACATCAGAGAAGTGGTGCAATTACATGGGGTACCTTAAGATAGTGTCTCAGATAGAGACTCAAGGTTTCAAGCTCGGTTTTGGAAGGCTTTACAGAAAGCCTTTGGTACAAAATACAGTTTTGCAGTTCCTACCATCCCGACATGGATGGACAAATTGAAAGAGTAATCAGATTATTGAAGACGACATGTTACAAACCTACATATCAGATTTTCAAGGAAAATGGGAGGAATATCTACCCCTAGCAGAGTTTTCGTATAATAATAGCTATGAGGGACACTTTAATTTTGGGACCTGAAATTATTCAAGAAATGGTGGACACAACCGAAGTCATCCAACGAAACATGAAAGCATCCCACAATGGGTAGAAAGCCTACGCAGATCGAAGACGGAAGCCTTTGAAGTTTTAAGGATGATATAAGGTGTTTGTAAAATTTCTCCTATTAAAGGAATACAGTGATTCAACATTAAATGAAAGCTAAGCTCGTGATTTGGTGGGCCTTATGATATCACTGAGAAAATCAACCCAGCTGCTTACCACTTAGCCTTATCACCTGAATTGCAGCATGGAGATGATGTGTTCCATATTAGCAACTCAGCAAATATGTGCATCATCCAACTCGTGCGATAGTTTATGAATGATAGTTTATGAACCCTTGGTAGTGGAGGCTAATGGGTTAACTTATAAAGAACAACCGATGAAGATAATAGATCGAAGAGTAAAACAATTACACAACAAGGCTATACCGCTGTTCAAAGTCATATGGACCCATTATGGAGCCTCTGATGCTACTCGGGAAACTGAAGATGAAATAAAACATCCTCACCTATATTTATTCGCAAGATATGTCAAGCGTAAGTTTCAGGCACAAAACTTTCTTTAAGCGGGGAGGATGTAATACCCCATTGTTTAATCATATTTAATTAATTTTAATTCTTGCATTAGTCATATAGTTAAGATTAATCGAAGCAATGAGCAGTGCATTTTTTGTCTATTGTCAAACAAAGTAATGCTTGATTTAAAGAATTACGACATCACAGGATTTCTTCCACGTTTGTAAACATCAAAAAATTATGCAAAAGTATAAAGTTTCAAATAAATGTGCATTTGTACCCGGTGAGGTCGAGAATTTACCAATTCGTAATAATTTCTTAGTAGCTAACAAAAGAAATAAAATAAACGAACCAGTTTCAGCCTACCATGTGGTCAGTCTTGGGCCATTTAAAAAAAAAAAAACATTTTGGAGGTAAGCTCTCATTAAGTGTGATCTGAGAAGTGTTTATCAAGACAAAAAAAAAAAAGGGAAAAGAGATAACAAAAGTCTTACTAATTTGAGCAGGTCAAGGTGATTAGAATAGCAAGTTGGGAATTGCAAGCAAAGCCTTAATAATAAGAAAAAAGTGAGAGACCATAGGCCTTTCCCCTTCTCTTCCTAACACGACATCCCTCCTACTACCTACCGGCTGATCTGACCGGACGTCCTTACCGGCTCTGGCTTCCTCACAGTCTGCAGCTAGCAGTCTACACCAGTAGTTGCATCATCCACCTGAACCAGTGCAACTGCTAGGCATCCCCTCTGTTCTGTTTCTCAGTCACCCAACCTAAATAAGGCTGTTGTCCGCCGCTTCTGGCCACCCGCAGCCCATAGAGACGCCTCAAGCGATCTTCACCTTCCACTCTTCACCAACTGGCTCACCCACGCCCTTTTCCAATCTCATTAAGGTAATTCACTCTGCCCCAATTATGTCCCTAATTGCAATATCTAACTTGTTAAGAATACGTAAGCTTAATGAATTATGAAAAAGTTATAAGCAAAGACCAAAGATGGTGACTGAAATGATCAAGAAAGATCATGGATGCTTGCTTTGTGTGGTGTTGTGCTAATGGTAAGATGTAGATGGGTGGTGAATAAGGCTATGTGGAATTTGTTTAATCTAGTTCATGGTACGTTCCTTAAATTAAGTGAGTTGAGTACTTGGTTGAATGATGTGTAGATGAGATCATGTTGAGTTGGATGTTGGCTGTCACATAAAGAAAGTATGTCCAAGTCCTTGGACTAAACTAATGAGTCATATGATCGTGATGGAGCCCAATCAGGATGTGGTTGGAAGTGACTGAGCAAGTGTTGTTTGATTGAAAAAAACACTAATGCCAATCATGTGAGCATGTTAGATTAGTTTGTGTTGATTAGGAAAGTGAGAGCAAATGATAAATAAATTACCTCAACTAGTTAAATATGAAAAGGAGATTAAGTGATTATGAACCTAGGAAAAAAATTACGCTAGACGTCTAAGCTTAGTGGAATAATGCGCCCAAAGAAAGAGCCAAAGGCTAATTGAGTTTATAAGGACAAGTTAGGATTATGGGCTTGGGAAGATTGAATATAAACCCTCAATTTGGGTTAGGTTCGATAAGGAGGTAACTTTAATCGATTTAGATAGTGAATTGGAGCCATTATCTAAGTGACTAAAATTTATCTTGCGTGGACAATAAGGAGGGATCTCCCAACTTACCTCTTCTGATCGAATCATCAAGCGAAAAGTGGTGGGTTTAATAGTATAACAAGACTCACTAAAAAGATGCGTCAGTATTCTTTTAATGTCCAGAAATGAATCTACTAGAACCTAGAACATATGCAAGTAATTCCCCCTCAATACAAAACCATACCATGCTACCCTTTGGAAATCATCATGAATGTCAACTTGACTGAGGAACCGAGTAAACGTCAAAGGCACATTAGTACTTGTGCCCTTTTAAAGATGGTTAGAATTTGCATTTCCTAATGTTAATGAGTTTTAATCGGCCAGTAGAACCTTAAGGACCCATTTCATTATGTAATTTCAATGTTCATAGTCCATAGTATCTGCTCGCCGAATTCATAGTTTGGGCGCTCCTCATTATATGGGAAATTCATAGTTCATTGTTCATTGATGTCATGGCTGCTATCCATAGATTTGGGTCCTAGCACAGGCCGAGAAACAATTAATAATCGATTAATTAAATAAGTGCCCTCAAAAGATGTTTACAAAGTGTGGTTTTAACATTACATGCCTGCTCACTAACTCCTTCTGAAAAAATATATTATTTGATTGTACAAGAGTAATGTATTGAGCTATAGCTCATTTTTTTAATGCTTTGTGCATTTGAAACTGTTTTAGGGAAGGAGAAGCAACATTTGGTTAAGCAGGAGCCTGCAGAGACTAAGGGCCCACGAGAACTGTGCCAGGGCAGTGAATGCTAACTTTCTGTCCTAGTTAATCGGTTTGAGGTTTTGGGAGCCGATTGGTGTTATGGGCACTGTGCAGCCCAAATGAATGTAAATTTATTTTGGATGTGATTCGATCGCCGTGTTGTGGTTACTTTGAATGTTAATAAATATCTTAAACTTTACTTTAGGTAAATGCTGTCATTAGCGGACTTTCCTTATCTAGTGGATGCTAGTCCTTTATACAGCCTTGTCCCTAGGGGATGGCAGTAATGCCCTATCTTAATAGTGCATTCCGCTACCTCATAATGGTTTTTATTAAAGGCATTAGAAGATATTTATGTTGGGGTGTTACAATTAACAGTTGGATATCTTAACTTTGGAACTTCTTTGGGGGTGGTAAGGTGTAGCAACCCTCTGAAAAATCCTATTTTTATTTAAGGGAGAGTCTAAGGGCTTGTTGTAAAAATGAATCCCATTATTAGTCAAAAGAGCCCTTGTTGTGCCTAATCTTGTAAAAATGTCCTTCTTGAAGGATTTGATCACCACCCTAGAATCACTGGTAGGGTGGCAATGACTTTCACCCACCTAGAGACATAATCTACCGCCACAACAATATAGAGATTGTTAGGGAAAGTAGGGAACATACCCATGAAGTTAGTTCCCCATACATCAAAACTTTTACCTCAAGAATACCACTTTGAGGCATCTCATGCCTCTTTAAAATATTTCCCATTCTTTGGCATCGATCACATGTCATCGTAAACTTCCTTGCATCCTTGAAAAGAGTGCGCCAGTTAAACCTACTCCACGAACTTCGGCAATAGCCTTCTGAATACCAAAGTGTCTACCATAAGTAGAAGCATGACAATGGTGAAGGACACATTGTACCCCATCTTTTAGCAAACATCTCTAGTAAATATCATCTTCACACATCTTATAGAGAAGAGGCTCCCCCCACATATAGTACTTGGCATCGGTCAAGAATTTGTTCCTTTATTCATATTACAACGCACTCCACACACTTCGTAATTCACTAAATTAACATATTACAGAGTGGCTTAGTGAGAAGTAATGAGAAGTTGATCCTTTGGGAATGAATCATCAGTGGAAGGTCTTCAATAGGAGTAACCTAAGGCCTAAACGAGACAAATGATCTGCTAGGACATTCTCTATCTTGACCTTGTTACGAATCTCCAAATCAAACTCTTGGAGAAGAAGAACCCATCAAACGAGCTAGGGCTTAGAGTTGGACTTCTTCCAAACATCTCTCAATGGAGCATAATTGGTGAGAACTATCACCTTAGAATTAATCAAGTATTCAAAAAACTTTTCCACGGCAAACACAACCACTAGGAACTCTTTCTCTGTGGTGGCATAATTCACTTGAGACTCACCTAAGCCTAACTTGCATAATAGATATCATATAGCTTGTTGTCTTTCTTTTGTCCTAGAATGGTTCTTAATGCATAGTCACTTGCATCACACATCATCTCAGAGGGAAGCTCCCAACCTAGAGCTTGCACTACCTAAGCCAAAATCAAAGTGTCTTTCAATAGAAGAACAGACTCAAACATTCTCAGCAAAGTCAAAAGAGACATCTTTAACAAGCAATTAGGTGAGAGCCTTTACAATTTTTGAAAAACCCTTAATAAACCACCAGAAAAAACCAACGTGTTCAACAAAACTCATCACCCTTTATAGAAGCTGGTGCTGGTGATTTCTCAATGACTTGCACTTATGCTTTGTCAGCTTCAATGCTCTCATTAGGAACAACGTGACCTAGGACAACCCCTCTTATACTATAAAATAACACTTCTCTCAATTGAAGACCAATTTCACATTCTCATATCTTTGTAATACTTGAACAAATTATTCTATCCATGGGCAAAAGATGTACCATATATAGAAAAATATTCCATGAACACTTCCATAATGTCCTCAATATAATAACAGAAAATGGCTATCATGCAATGGTGAAAGGTAACAGAGGCATTCATAACGCAAATGGCATCCTCCTATGCGCAAGTGTACAATATGGTTAAGTAAATGTGGTCTTTTCTTAGTCACTAGGGTGATTAGCTATTTAGAAAAATCTCCAATACCCATCTAGATAGGAAAAAATAGGAGTCCTTAACTAACCTTTCAATCATTTGGTCAATAAAGGAGAGAGGAAATGGGCCTTATGGGTGAATTTAGCAACTATCTGCAGTTAATGCAAAGGCGGCAACCCATGACTATCCTAGTGGGAATAATTCACCGTTCCCTTTTTTCATCACTATCATTCCCTCTTCTTAGGCACAATATGAATCGAGCTTACCCACTGACTATCAAAGGTGAGGTTAATAATGTCGGCCTTAAACAATCTTAGAACTCTCTCTTAGCCACCTCTTTTATGTTAGGATTCAATTGTCTTTGGTTGGCCCAGATAATTAATTGATTTTTAGTACAGCACGAATAAATTTAATTAAAAGGGTTGACATTCACACGCTCTCGTATGAAACGTTTCTCCAGTTTGGATGTTAAGAGGGACGGTTCATTAAGAGTAAAGAGGCGTACTGTGGTTTTCACATGTCAACAAAAGAACTCTAACTCTAACGAGGAGGCGGAGGAAGAAGAAGTTGTTTCTTCCAATCATATCACCGCCCACGAATGTGATAACTCAGACTCAAAGATAGAGCTGGCTAAAACTCGTGAGAGTTTCGAAGATGGGGGGCAGGCTATAGTTGATGAGTTAAAAGAGTTAGAACCAATGAAGAACCTCGTCCTATCTACGTAAGCTCCTCACTTACACCCGAAGAGGATAAGCAGTACTTGGAACTCCTGTCAGAGTACAGGGACGTGTTTGCTTGGAGCTACAAAGAAATGGCCGGGTTGGACCCAAAAGTTACAGTCGATCGCCTATCCATCAAAAGGGATATTTGGCCTAAGAAGCAACCTCAATGATGTTTTCGCCCAAAGTTGGTACCGAAAATTGAAAAAGAGGTTAACAAGAGGCAGGATTCATTCGCAAGGTCAAATACCCAACATGGATCGCAAACATCATGCCTGTCAAGAAGAAAAAAGGGCAATTTTATATTTGCGTGGACATCCAGGATCTCAACGATGCTTGTCCAAAGAACTCCTTCCCTCTTGCTATCATAGAACTAATGATCGACTCGACTACAAGGCATGAAGCCTTGTCATTTATGGATTACACCAACGCAACAAACAATCAGATTCTGATGGCGTCAAAAGATCAGGAGGCCACAGCTTTTCGCACATCTAAAGGCATTTTTCACTATAAGGGGATGCCCTTCTGACTCAAGAATGCAAGAGTAACTTACCAAAGGACAATGCAAATAATTTTTAACGATATGCCCCACAAAAAAGTCGAGTGCTATGTCGATGATTTGGCGGTCAAGTCCAAAAAAAGAGCAGATCACTTACAAGATCTTCGTCTAATCTTTGAGCGATTACAGAGATGCGAATTGAAGATGAACCCACTCAAGTGCGCGGTTGGTGTCACCTCTGGAAAATTCTTGGGTTTCATCATTCATCATAGAGGGATTGAGATCGACCAATCGAAGATCAAGGCAATCAAAGAGATGCCTGAGCCTCAGAATCTCAAGGAGCTCTATGGACTTCAAGGTCACTTGGTATATATCCAAAGATTCACCTCAAATCTTACAGGACGTTGCCACCCCTTCAACCACCTTCTGAAAAAGGGTGCACCATTTGAGTGGGACGAATCATGTCAAATGGCTTTCGAGAAAATAAAAGAGTATTCATCCCATCCTCCGGTGTTGGGGGCACCCATCCCTAGCAAGCCTCTTAGACTGTACATTGCAGCGTAGGAAAAATCCTTAGGGGCGTTGCGTGTGCAGGAAAACGGGGAAGGGAAGGAAGTCGCCCTATGCTACTTAAGTCGTATGTTAGTTGGCGCTGAATTGAAGTCCTCCCTCATTGAAAAGATGTGCTTATCGCTCATCTTTGCCATTCAAAAACTTAGACATTAGATGCAGCCCTATACAATGCAAGTGGTCTCCAAAGTTGATCCCGTCAAGTACATCTTGTCTAAGCCCATCTTAAATGGGCGACTGGTAAAATGGGCTTTAATCTTACAGCGGTACGACTTTGTCTATATACTCCAAAGAGCAGTTAAGGGCCAAGTATTGGCAGATTTCTTAGCAGATCATCCAATTCCTAATGGTTAGGAGCTAAATGATGATTTGCCAGGGGAAGAAGTGTGTTCTGCATCGATATCCTCCCCCCAGGAAATGCATTTTGATGGTGCAACTAGGCGAGATAGCGCTGGCGCATGAGTGGTTTTCGTTTCCCCCGAAAAGCACATTCTCCCGTATTCATTTGCACTTACTCAGTTATTCTCCAACAATGTGGTAGAGTACCAAGCGCTCAACTTGGGTCTCCAAATAGCTATTGAGATGGGGATTACTAACCTCAACATATATGGTGACTCGTAGTTGGTTATTAATCAACTACGTAATGAGTACGAGGTTAAGAAAGAAGGCCTTGTCCCATATCACAAGCAAGCATTACGCCTGCTAAACAAGTTGGACATAGCCAAGTTAGAGCACGTGGCAATGAGTGCCAACAAGATGGCTGATGCACTTGCAACCCTCGCAGCCACTTTGGCACTGGGGCAGAAGAAGGAATGACGATTCCAGTATATGGCAGCTGGGTTGTTCCGCTCGTTGATAAAGACTTAGATGAGGGCATCAACATGATCTGTGTTCTTGAAATATATATAGAAGATTGGTGTCAACCTATAATTTAGTGCTTAGAGCATGGAAAACTTTCTAGTGACCCAAGGCATAAGACGGAAATACAGCGGAGAGCTTCGAGCTTTCTTTACTGCAACGGAATGCTCTAATGACGCTCTTTTCTTGGCCTTGGGTTACAATGCTTGGATATAGAAGAAGCAAAGCAAGCAATGGCGGAAGCTCATTTAGGTGTGTGTGGAGCACACCAATCAGGGCCTAGGCTACACAATCGCATTAAGTGGATGGGCTACTACTTGCCCACTATGGTGCAAGATTGCATAAATTATGCAAAGTGGTGTGATGCTTGCCAGTTCCATGCCAACTTCATACTTCAACTTCCAGAACCTCTCCACCCAATGGTGGCATCTTGGCCTTTTGAGGCATGGGGGCTTGATGTCATTAGACAAATCATGCCTAAATCTTCCGCAGGTCACTCCTATATCTTGGCTACCACTGATTACTTCTCTAAATGGGCGGAAGCAATTCCACTAAGTGAGGTCAAAAAAGAAAATGTGGTCGAGTTCATAAGGACACACATTATCTATTGATATGGTGTATCGAGGTACATTATCACCGATAATGGAAAGCCCTTCGTCAACAGCATGTTGACTAGCCTGTACGAGAAGTTTAAGTTTGCCTAGCACAAGTCCACTATGTACCATGCCCCTGCAAACAACCTAGCGAAAGCCTTTAACAAAATACTTTACAACTTACTCAAAAAAGACATCGCTAAATCTAAAAGGGATTGGCATAAAAGAATAGGGGAGACTCTTTGGGCATACTGAACCACATATAAGACACAGTCGACCCCCTTCCCTCCAGTATATGGAGTTGAAGCGGTTATACCACTAGAGCTCCAAATCCTGCCGCTCCGCTTCGCCACACAGGAAGGTTTGACGGAAGACGAAAATCATAAACTTCGCTTAGCTAAGTTGGAGCCTCTTGATGAGAAAAGACTTCAGGCACAACAGAAGCTAGAATGATACCAAGCTCGTCTATCAAGAGCGTTCAACAAAAATGTTCAGCCGCACTCGTTCCAAGTTGCGGATCAGGTACTTGCGCTGAAAAGGCCAATCATCATGACCCATAAGATAGGAAGCAAATTTGCCCCGAAATGGAAAAGACCTTATGTTGTTCGCGAGGTACACTCAAATTGTGCCTACAAGATAACAGATGGACAAGGCGTTCGGGTAGAACCCATAAATGGTAAGTTCTTAAAGCGCTGTTATCCTTGAAATAGGATGTTGTAAAGCTCCTAGTAAGATCCTAAACTACGCGTTCTTTCAAGTTAAATTCATTTGTATTACTCCTGGCCCGTAAGAGTATAAGCTGTGAACAGCAAAAACAAACTCAAACAAAAAAATCTTCGGAATACTCTTGGCCCGCAAGAGTATAAACTATGTACGGCAAAACAAATATATACAAAAATTTAGTTTGTTAAACTACGTAATGACTTGATCTTATTGAAATTGCAATATTTCCATAAGTACGTAGGCAGCTTGGTAAACAAATTACCAAGTACAGTCAAAAATAATAAAAGGGGATAGCATGGCGGCAATCAAGTTTTATATGAAGGAGGACACATAGTCCATTACAAGTGTTTATTATAAATAACAAAACAGAGAAAGAACAAAACAAGCTGAGTGATACATCAATTGGTGTCCATCCAAGTGTCAGGGTTAAGTGAGGATTACAGTGCTAGCATGACTTGCTCATACCTCTCTAACTCCTTGACATCATTAGGTGAAAGAGGGGGCACCGTCTCAAGGTCTGCAAGAGCTTTGGATCTCACATCAACTGCTTGCTCAGCAACCTCCAGTAGGGAAGATTGGACATGGACGTCGCCTTTAAACTGGCACTCCTCTTCCCAGGCTAGGTGAAGCGCATCCTCCAAATCAACAATCTTTTGCTCCATGCCCTTAAGTTTCTCCATCGAGGCACTACTATCTACGCGGACTGTGGGAAGACGTGAGCATGCAAGATCGACCAGCTCAGTGTGCAAGGCCTTCTCCTTCGCCACATCATCTGGGTGGCGGCACGAGGAAGCTGCTTTCTTTAATGATAAGAAAGCCGATACAGCACTCCTATAATCCTTCACCTTCTTCCTTAAAGGGGTCGGGTCTCCACAAAGCCACTCAATCCCCTTGTAAATTATTAGGACACCTTGAAGTTTTTCCTCTACTTCATCAAATTTTGCATTCTTCAAACTAGTCAAGTACTCGAACCCCATCACTCGTATGGCGGCGGTGAAGATTCTTTGGGAGCCAGTCTGGGATAAAAAGAAGTAGTGGAGGGACCAGCAACACAAGAGGTCTTCCTTTCGGACCCCCAGGAGTGCTAACATCAACGGCAGCAGAGAGTAACCCCCTCGTGGCTACTTTAAGAGAGTTGGGTCCATCAACTAAATGCTGGCTCTGGGTAGCTAATGCACCTCAGGCCTCTGTTCCTCTGAAAGCTGAACCCCCAACCTTGTGAGGTAATGTTTGCCTCCTCATAATCTCAATGTCCTTACCAATGTCCGGGGTTGCCTGGGTATAGATGATCTAGCTGCACAGCTAACACCCTCGAATAACTGCTCGTCGACAATAGGCATAGCCTCTTGTGCCAGGTCAAACTTCCCAATCTGAAAAAAAAGAGGGGTGAAACAAGATAAGTATGGAATCATTCTGTACTAATCAAAAACCAAAGAAATAAGGGAAAAGAAAATAATTAAGAAAAAGGCAAAGGAAGGGAGCATACGTCCTCAAGATTGGCTGGCTCGCCTGAGCAGCTTTGGACGTCATTAAAAAAGTCTTCCCCAAGGTTGACCTTAGCATCCCTGGGGGTCACAGTCTCATGCCTCTTGCGCCCTCCATATCTAAAGTTAACCTCAAACTCTGGCTTGTTATCATTGCCTGGCGTCAGACCTTGCTTTCTATTAGCAAGGTGAACTCTCAGAGACCTATGAGCATCACCACTAGACTCTGGGCCCTCAGCGTCAAAATTTGCCATAGGATCCTTTCCTTTCTTCCCCTTAGCCTTCTTCGATGAGCCAACCTCTACATCCTTGTCTTACTTGGATGAATTTTCTTCCGTACTCTTCTGCAGGACGAAAGCAATAGATCGGAGGTCATGAATGGTCACCTTAGGCCACCAAATCGTGTAAGCCGACAAGATAATTGACTTAACGTCAAGGAGCGACAAGGGAGAATGCCCTAGGACATAGTCCACAAGAATATGATCTGCGTCCAACATAGAAGGGCATCACTGTATAACACCACCCAGGTACAGGGATCCTTAAGAAGCACTCCAGGAATTCCCTGGCAGAACCCAAACTGCCCACTGAATCGATACAGGCTGTAGGGTTCAGCATAGAAGGTGGTACCCTAGCGAATAGGAAGGAAACCACCTCGAAGAGAAATTAGGTAGGCCGACTTATCCGCATCTAAATCTCCATCGTCAATAAGGGTCTCTAGTCGGTTTCTTCCCAGCATTAGACAGCCCAGGTCAGAGACTCCTCCCTAATGTATAAGCTCGTGCGCATCCCCAATGTCGCTGCGCATCATTTGTGACCCGGAGTAGCGCACCATCAAAGGACCCAGAGGGGGAGGCTGCAATACATGGTGAGTCTTGAAATAGTGGGCAAGTCATCCATGGAGGTAGTGGCAGGGAAAGAATGACCGTGAATGGGAAGGCTTCGTAGCCTTAGTAATATCATTAAGGCCACAGTAGATGCTTGCTAGCACAAGGACTGCCGAACTGAAAGTGGTACTAGATGCCATCATGGTAGCAATCTCAAAAGTGCCCGGAAGAATGAACTTCTCCCCGGTCTCAGAAACTACAAAATCGTATAGCCAACATGACAGGAATACAGCAAGATAGGTGCTCTCCCTCTTCTCTTTGGTAACCCCTAGGCTTCTAAAGACTTCCAACTCATCACGACTCCAACAAAGATCTTAGGGCTGAATCTAACTGCTAGGATTTTACGTCCTTGTGGGAGTCGAGCTAGGCGACACCATGTTGGCAGATTATGGACAAGCTTCTTCGTACACCAAAAATCAATCCAAGCTTTAGCACTGATGCTCTTCTCGCAGATAGGCATCTTTTCTAAGCTTCTAAAAGCAGCAAACAAGAATTTACAAGAAGATGGCATAGCCCTCAAATTCTGCTTGTCCCGATACTCAAAAGCTTGGAGGTTAGGGACAGTCTCATCATAAATCTTGCTGCTGATTGGGAGCCCGCCAAGCCTGTGCAAGTCCCATAAGGAGATGGACATCTCTCCAAATATAGTGTAAAGATTATTAGTGGTAGGACACCAACTCTCACAAAAGTTGCGTAAAACATGCATGTCACGGCTGTAGGAGTATACCGAGGCATACACGCCTGGTATAAGGCACATCTCTGCAGGCGTGCCTCAAAACAAGAGAGCACATGCTCTGTCCATTCCCAGTACAAGGGAACGTAGCCAAAATCTCCATAAAGAAGCATGTTCGGGCTCCAACAGGACTGCTTGGATATAATGCAGCGCCCGAGCATAGGAATTCGGTGAGAAGGCTGGACTTGTCATGATGCGCGCTCTGCAGGAAGCACCCAACTGAATTATCCTCCGCAACTTTTTCCACTCGGATGGAAAACTTAGGAAGAAAGGACGATGGTCCTATCGCAGGCGCCTAATTGACCTTCGGCCTTCTCAAAGAACAGTATACCCAGAAGTAACTCTCTGACTGAGGTTTGTCATCTTCCTTATCCACGACGGAAAGAAGAAGTTTGTCGTCATGCTGAAATTCCTTAAGATGCACCATTATACATCACCTAAAAAATAGAAGAAAACACAAAGTTAGTTTCTTTTTAAGGAAGGAAATTAGCAAACAAAACAACGTTCAGGCAAGACGAATATTAAGGAAGGGTGAAGCGTGAAGGAAATATTGGCTTTCAGCCACCCAGCTGCTCCTCGTTGCTCATGCCACTTTCATGCGTATACGTATCCATTCTAGACACTAAAGGCCTAGCGGCGAGCCGTTTCACAAGTAGTTCTTGAAGTTTTCAAACCATTTCATTCATATAGGCATCCGTTCTAGGCACCAAAGGCCTGGCGGCGAACCATTTCGCAAGTGGTTCTTCAAGTCTTCGTACCACTTTCATGTACATAATTATCCGTTCCAAGCACCAAAGGCCTAGCAGCGAACCGTTTCACAAGTAGTTCTTCAAATCTTTGCACGACTTTCATACGTATAGGTATCCGCTATAGGCACCAAAGGCCCAACGGCGAACCATTTCACAAGTGGTTCTTCAAGTCTTCATGCCACTTTCATGCGTATAAGTATCCGTTCTAGGCATCAAAGGCCTAGCAGCGAACCGTTTTACAAGTTGTTCTTCAAATGGCTCTTCAACCTGCACAAGCAACAATACAAATGTAACAAAAAAAGGGAAGGGGTCTTGGCATACCCAAAAAAAAAAAAAAAAAAAAAAACAAGCCACAAGTGACAAGGAATGCTGTCTTTCAATAAATAAACATGATATTGTGGCCCGAGAAAATGCGACAATAAGTGAATGTAACGTTACGGCGGCACAAGCAAGCATGAGAAGTCTCTTCAGTCTAATAAAAGAGCTTCCTATGGATTCATTTCAACCAAAGTCACAACTTTTATTGCTCATGGTAAAAAAAAAATGGCAAGCTCTTCAAGGCACAACATTGCAAATTTTAGCAAGCTCTTCATAGTACAACATTGCACATTTCACATAACTTGGACATAAAAAAAATATTTTGTTGCCTTTACCCCTAAAAAGTGATACTTTGATTTATTCAAGCTATTCAATCCGCAAAAAGAAAAGAAGAACTTGGCTTTCACATTCAAGGAAAATGAATCAGGGTTAACATATGATGAAAAAAAAAGAAGAAGAAGAAAGCAAAGGTTTTTAATGCAAGTTGACAAAGCATATGGGAGGCCAAGACAAGACGGCACTAAACAGCAATGAAGTCAACAATGTGCAAGCAAATGAGTTAGGCAACACCTTGGTGAAGTTTGGCATTAATTACTCCCTTTCACGCAGAGAAGTCGAACAAAAAGAAAGAGGGCCAAGCTTTAGTCTTTTTCACTCTCTCTCTTCCTCACACGCATGCCCAAATTATTGTTCACACCCATGCTCAAGATGTATGCCCAGATTTTTGCACCAAAAGCTTGACTCTTTCACATGGCAATCAAACAAAAAAAAAAAAAAGAAAAGAAAAGAAACGGGGCCAAAGTTATTACCGTGCCTTTTATGGCGGTTCATGGAGAGTTTTCTGGGCACAAAAGAATGGTTGTTTGGCCTTTGTAGCTGATTCCCCCCCCCCAAAAAAAGGGGGGTGAGTCAAGTGCACTAATGATAAAGGAAAGAGCCTACTCTATTAACAAAGAAGAAAACGGGCATGAAGTTTTACCCAATAAAAAAGAAGGGGGAACAAGGGAAAGGAGGAAAGATGGACAAAGTTCATACCTTTGATCAAAAATGGTGGCAAGGACCAAGTTTTGGGGATGGCTTCCCTTGCAAACCAGTTGCACCAGCGGCAGCGATAGGGGATGGCTAGATAACGGGTTCTGGGCTTCTGGGGGCTGGAGAACGACGAAGAGGAAGAAGACTAGTGGCTGGGCAGCACTAAGGTTTCAAGGTTGCTAGGTTTATGGGGGCTGAAATGTTGAAGGAGGGAGACGAAGAAGGGCTATAGTAGCTTGTTGAAGAGAAAGGAGGAAGAAAGGGCAACAATACCCCAGCACGTGACTGAAGCATGCTACTTAATGAAATTAGGAGAAGGCAGCCTAGTCCAAGCCCACAAGCAAAAAAACAAAAAAAAAAAAAAAAGAGGAAGGACCAAGCCCAGACTAAGAGAAAAGAGAAGGAAAAGCTAGAGGTCGGGCCAGGCCTACTTAGAAGGGTCAAGAAACGAGCCCGGTCAACACAAACAAAAAAAAAAGGGAGAAGAAGGAAAAGGGCACGTCTGGGTTGCCTGTTTGGGCCGCCAAGATTGCAAAAGTCTAGCCTTCTACAACTTGGGTTTTTTCTTCCATCATTCCATATGGTCCAACCCACTTTTCTTCCAACTCTTTGGAAAAAAAATTTATTGTTTGTTCAACTTTAACAAAAAAAAATTTTAACAAAGCATGTTGAAATTCTATTCAATAATTTGCTGTGGAAAATGTCGGGAAATGGTCCTGAAGAAAACGGGCCCCACATGCTTCAAGAAAACAATCAAGACTTCAGTTACGCTTATACAACAATAGTCTCGTACGTAACCTTGTCTCGAATGGGCAATTTGTAGGCACTGAAAATTTATTTGAATCATAGAAAAAGTAAAATAAAATTAATTAACTAGGCCAAACCTTTTAATTAATTTAATCTGGCCTAAAAAACTCACCAGTCAGGTCCAATGACTCATAAGCCAATCCCAAGACACAGCTCAAATGACTTACAAGTCCAGACTCAATCAAAATTCAAGTCAAAGCCCTAATCGGCGCCCAAGACAGCTACCAAAGTCAAGTCACGACCCCTATCCCGAAGGACGTCCAAGTCAAGGCGTGATCAAAACCAGGTCAATGTCAAAGTCAAAGATCAAAGCCTAAGTTGACTATCAAGTCAAAGGTCAAGGCCTAAAACGGCTCTCAAGTCAACGCCCGGTCAAAGCTCGATACGACTTCCAAGTCAATACTAGGCACAAGTCCCGGGGACTCCCAAGTCAAAGTCAAAGCAAATGGAAGCCAAAGAAATCTAAGGTGAAGCCTAATTGAAAGGCCTAGGCCCAAAAACCAAGCCAAGGCCCATCTTGACTTTCAAGGGGGAGGCGGAGGCTTTCCTATAAATAGGACCCCACCTCCCTTGATTCAAGGGTTGGAAAATCCATCCTAAAGAGGAGATAGAATCTGAGGATCATTATATTCATAAATATTGTACCCATTCATTCAAATCAATTCAAATATTCAATCTTTGTAATTTATGATTTATAAGAAAGCCTCCCCTTCCACCTTGAAAGTCAAGATGGGCCTTGACTTGGGTTTTGGGCCTGGGCCTTTCAATTAGGCTTCACCTGAATTTCTTTGACTTTCATTTGCTTTGACTTTGACTTTAACTTTGACTTGGGAGTCCCCCGCGCTTGGGCCCAACATTGACTTTGAAGTCGCATCGAGCTTCGACCGCACGTTGACTTTAGAGCCGTTTTAGGCCTTTACCTTTGACTCGGTAGTCAACTTAGGCTTTGACCTTTGACTTTGACTTTGACCTGGTTTCGATCGCACCTTAACTTAGACGTCATTCGGGCTAGGGGTCGTGAGTTGACTTGGTAGCTTTCTTGGGCCTCAATTAGGGCTTTGACTTAAATTTTGATTGAGTCTGGACTTGGAAGCCATTTAGGCTTTATCTTGGGCTTAGCTTATGAGTCTTTGTACCTGACCTGTGAGTTTTTTGAGCCTGGTTAAATTAATTAAAAGGGTTGGCCTAATTAATTTATTTTATTTTATTTTTCCTATGGCACAAATAAATTTTCGGTGCCTACAAATTGCCCCCTCGCGACAAGGTTACGTACAAGATTGTTGTCGTACAAGCGTGACTAAAGTCTCAATTTGTTTTCTTGAAGCATGCACGACTTGTTTTCTTCAAGACCTTCTCCTGACATTTTTCACAACAAATGATTGAATAGAATTTCAACATGCTTCATTGAAAAAAAAAATTTTAAGTTGAACAAACGATAAATGTTTTTTCCAAAGAGTTAGAGGAAAAGTGGGCTTGATCATATGGAATGATGGAAGAAAAGACCCAAGTTGTAGCAGGCCAAACTTTTATAATCTTGGCGGCTCAAACAGGCAACCCAGACCTGCTTTTTTCGTTCTTCTCCCTTTTTTTTGGTTTGCGTGGACCGAGCCCATTTCTTTGCCTTTCTGAGTAGGCCTGGCTCGGCCTCTAGCTTTTCCTTCTCTTTTCTCTTGGTCTGGGCTTGCTCCTTCCTCTTTTTTTTTTTTTTTTCTTGTGGGCTCGGACAGGGTTGCCTTCTTCTAATTTCATCAAGTGGCACGCTTCACTGACATGCTAGGGTACTGTCCCCCTTTCTTCCTCCTTTCTCTTCGACCAGCCACTAGGGTAAGCAACCTGTCCAATACGAGAAGTGGTATTGCCTTGCTTACTTGCTTCTTTCTCAAGATGTTGCTTAGGAGAATCATCTTTGCTTGCTTGAGGGGCTTTCTTTACGATACCTTTGCCTGTGGAAGAAATGGTTGACGGCATGGTTTCCTTAGGTGCAGTATCTTCTTTGAAGAACCTCGCGTCTACAAAATGAGACTCAACTTCAGTGAATGACTTAACATCCCCATTTATTTTCTTCTCCCCATCTCGGTAATACTTAAGGCACTGGTGCAAGGTGGAAGCCACTATCCATGCTCATGAAGCCATGGTCGCCCAGGTAATAACACGTAGGAGGTCTTAGCGTCGATTACATCGAAGATTGAGTATGTTGACAAATCTCCCATTATCAGTTCGACACGAATCATGCCGATTGCATGCTGGCCTTTAAGGTTGAAGCCTTGAATCATTGTTCGGCTCTTATAACGTTCTTCTACTATAATGCCCAGATCGTTCATTGTAGATTTGGACATGATGTTGACGGCTGACCCTCTATCTACGAGAATTGCATCCTTGACTTTGTCAACGTAAAGTTCTGGGTGTTGTAAGGTAGCAACAACTTATTGGTTCATCTGATCGGGCAAACAAAAGATTTACCCCAGCATATGCAAGTTGGCAAAGCCTCCAGGACAGTCACGGTCTTGTTAGCTACTCTAAGAGGCTCCTCTTGTCTGTCACTTCCTTCGTCTTCCTCTTCTTCGAGCTCAGAACATGAGGTCATATTGACTACGACTTTCTCAAGGAACCCTATTGGGAAGAACTCCTCAAGTGTGACTGGGACAAGTGGCTCCTGCGCAAGGAGGTTAATAGGCCGAATTTCGTGCCTTTTGACGTTCTTGGACTTCTTCTTACCTTTTGAATGATGAGGGCTCTTCTTTCTTCCTTGTCTATTCCTACGGCGGAGAGGTGGCAATTGTACTTGGCTTTGCTTCCTTGGCCTCCAGTGAGTGACAAGAGTACATCCCTCTTCATCATCATCAGATTCATCCACAAAACGATCAGTCTCTGGCAAAGGTCCTTTGGATTCAATTGGAACCACCGCAGGCTCCAAACTTCCGAACTGAATTGTAGTTAATTCCTGTCCAAGACAGGAAATCAATTCAGTGTTTACTCTACCATAAGGTCGAGTATGCTTTTGCTTCCAGGACGATGAAGAACACTTCAGTTGGATGGAGATATAATTTGTCTCGATAGTGTCATCCAAATCCAATATTATTTTCCCATCCCTAGCAAGTTGCATCATACGCTCCTCGAGCGTAATGCATTTCTCAAGAGGGTGACTAATCAATCACCCGATGACACCGATAATATTTTGTGTCGATAACCCTTCCAGCTTCTTCGGACGTTTTGACTCTGGAAGCTCGATAACCCCATTTTGAAGGAGATTATTAAGCATTCCTGATAAATCAGAGTCAGGGAATGGATATTTCTTCTCCTGTAGTTCCTTCAGTGTAGGACGCTTCTTTGTCGTTTCCTTGAATGGCGGACTCTTCTTGTCCTCTAATTTGGGCTTTCCTGTAATTCGAATTAGCTAGCTTGTGGAGGTGGACATTGCTTATTTGGTTGTGTTCTTAGAGAACTTAACATTCTTCTTGAATTCCACCTTGTCCTTCTTTGAATCAGTAGGATAAGAGGAGTTTCCACGACGATTACTATCGTCACCTCCATATCATGCGCTTTAGTTGCCAACTCTTGGAAGGCCATAGGCTTGCTCATTTGTAGGATGTACAGCAAATCCCATTGCATGCCTTAGGTGCACATTTCAATGGAGGAGGCTTCAAATAGCCGATCCTTGCACTCGAGAGTAAGTGTGCGCTAACGGTTGATGTCGTCCAGAACTGGCTTATCTTTCCGCTGTTTTGTATTTGTCAGCTTAGTCACGCTGACAGTGTGCTGAATGCTGTAGAACTTGTTGAGAAACTCATGCTCCATTTGTTCCCAACTATCGATGGACTTAGGCTCCAAGTCGGTATTCCAGCCAAAGGTAATACCCTTTAATGTCCTGACGAACTGTTTCACCATAAGGTCGCCATCAGTTCCAGTGTCGTTGCGTGTCTCAATGAAGAGTGTGACATATTGTTTTAGGTTACCTTTCCAATCAAACTGTTGGAATTTAGGAGGCTGGTAACCATGGGCCATACGAAGAGCATCAACCCTCTTAGTGTACAGGTGAGTTCTCCGTAAACCTCCACCGAGCTACGCCTTAACAGCATCTACTATCAAGTCTAGAATTTGCATAATAGTCATTGATCCAGAGGACTTAATGTTTTTAGACGTAACGCCTTTCTTTGGTTGCTTCTCATTGTTAGAAGCCTCAGTATGGATTGAGTTGACCGTTTTTCGAACTTCCTGGTCAGCTTAGCAATCTTTCCTTCCTAAAACTTGATGTGTGCTTCATTTTCTGTATTTTCCCTGGTGAGTTTTTCTAGGATAGCCTTCATGTTGGCCATTTTCTCTTCCAAGGTGGTGGTGCCTGCCATCATGGTTGGCACGACAATGGTTTTAGAGGACTCAGCTTCAGTCTCTGACATGTGCGCCCTCTTTGGTGAGGGCGAAGAAGAATTACTACTGTAGTGGTCCTCAACCTTGCAGATTGGAGATTGAAGTTTGAGGTTTTGAATTTCATCCATCCAAAATGATGCCTCTTGCAGTGTCTTCGAGTCTTGGAGTTTGGATGGGGGCAGTGCAGTATGCCCAACAGTAGTCGGTGCAGTAGCTTTCGCCATGCTCCTGCTCTTCATTGCATAAGCGCGCTTACTAGAAGTGACGCTTACCTCACAGGATCTAACAGTGAGAGATCCCGTGTTCTTCTTCTTCGAACCTTGTGCGGCGACGTTCTTTGTAGCCATGTCTTCATTGAAGATGATGTTCTTGTGACTCGATCTTTAGGAAAGAGAGATGAGTAGTAGAGATGTCCCACCGAGTGTGCCAAATTTGTAATCACAAGTTACAAAGATTAAATTTTTAAATTGATTTGAATGAATGGATACAATCTCTATGAATACAATGATCCTCTAAGTCTATCTCCTTTTTAGGATGGATTTTTCAACCCTTGAATCAAGGGGGGTAGCGTCCTATTTAGAGGAAAGCCTCCCTTTCCCCCTTGAAAGTCAAGATGGGTCTTGCATGCATTAGCTACCCAGAGACAACATTCAGTTGATGGACCCAACTCTCTTAAGGTAGCCACGAGGGGGTTACTCTCTATTGCCGCTGATGTTGGGCACTCCTGGGGGTTAAAAAGGAAGACCGTCTTGTTTTGCTGCTCCCTCCACTACTTCTTTCTGCCCCGGACTTGGCTCCCAAAGCGTCTTTACCGTCGCTATACGAATGATAGGGTCCAAGTACTTGACTAGTTTGAAAAATGCAGATGAAGTTGAGAGAAAAGTTCAAGGTGCCCCAATGATTTACAAGGGGATTGAGCGGCTTTGTGGAGACCCGACCCCTTTGAGGAAGAAGGTGGAGGATTATGGGAGTGTTGTATCGGCTTTCTTATCATTAAAGAAAGTAGCTTCCTTATGCCACTACCCAGATGAAGTGGCAAAGGAGAAGGCCTCGTACACTGAGCAGATCGATCTTGCGCGCTCACGCCTTGCCACGGTCCATGCAAATCTTGGTTCCTCGATAGAGAAACTCAAGGGAATGGAGCAGAAGATTGTTGATTTAGAGGACGTGCTTCGCCTTACCCGGGAAGAGGAGCGCCAGCTTAAGGGAGATGTCCAGGTCCAAGCTTCCCAACTGTAAGCTACCGAGCAAGCAGTTGATGTGAGATCCAAAGCTCTTACCGACCTTGAGATAGTGCCCACTCTTTGGCCTGATGATGCCAAGGAGTTGGAGAGGCATGGGCAAGTTATGCTAGGACTGCAATCCTCACTCAACCCTGACACTTGGATGGACACCAATTGATGCATCGCTCAGCTTGTTTTGTTTTTTCTCTTTTTTTTATTTGTAACAACCACTTTTAATGGACTATGTGTCCTCTTTCATATGAAATTTGATTGCCGCCCTGCTATCCCTTTTTATTGTTGTTAAGTGTACTTGATAATTTGTTTACTAAGCTGCCTACGTACCTATGAAAATGTTGCAATTTCCAATAAGATCAAGTCATCACGTAGTTCAATAAAATGAATTTTTATATATATTTGTTTTACCATGCACAGTTTGTACTCCTGTGAGCTAGGAGTATTGCAAAGATTTTTTTGTTTGAATTTGTTTTTGTAGTTCACAGTATATACTCTTGGGGGCCAGGAGTAATACAAAGGAATTTAACTTAAAAGAACGAGTAGTTTAGACTTTTACTTAGGAGCTTTACAACATCCTATTTCAAGGATAATTGCGCTCCAAGAACTTGCCATTTATGGGTCCTACCCAAACCCCTTGTCCATCTACTATCTTGCAGGCACCATTTGAGTATACCTCACGGACAACATAAGGTCCTTTCAATTTCAGGGCAAATTTGCTTCCTGTCTTGTGGGTTATGATGATTGGCCTTTTTAACGCAAGTACCTGATCCCCAACTTAGAACGAGCACGGCTGAAACTTTTGGTTGAACGCTCTTGATAGACGAGCTTGGTAGCATTCTAACTTTTGTTGCGCCTGAAGTCTTTTCTCATCAAGGGGCTCTAGCTCAGCTAAGCGAAGCTTATGATTATCGTCTTCCGTCAAACCTTCCTGTATGGCGATATGGATCGACGAGATTTGGAGCTCTAGTGGTATAACGGCTTCAACTCCATATACCTGAGGGAAGGGGGTCGACTGTGTTGGCGCCTTGTATGTGGTTTGATATGCCCAAAGCGCCTCCCCTAGTCTTGCATACCAATCCCTTTTAGACTTTGGGACAACTTTTTTGAGTAAGTTGCAAAGTGTTTTATTAAAGACTTTCACCAGGCCATTTGCAGGGGCATGGCACATGGAGGACTTGTGCTGAGCAAACTTAAACTTCTCGCACAGGCTAGTCAACATGCTGTTGACAAAGGTCTTATTATTATCGGATATAATGTACCTCACCACAGTATCGATAGATAATGTGTGTCCTTATGAAGTCGACCGCATTTTCTTTTTTGACCTCCCTTAGTAGAATTGCTTCCTCCCATTTAGAGAAGTAATCAGTGGCAGCCAAGATGTAGGAGTGACCAGCGGACGATTTAGGCGTGATTGTTCCAAGGACATCAGGTCCCCATGCCTCAAAAGGCTAAGATGCCACCGTTAGGTGGAGAAGTTCTGGAGGTTGATGTATGAAGTTGGCATGGAACTAGCAAGCATCACACCTCTTTGCATAATTTATGCAATCTTGCACCATAGTGGGCCAGTAGTAGACTATCCTCTTGATGCGATTGTGTAGCCTAGGCCCTGATTGGTGTGCTCCACACACACCTAAATGAGCTTCCACCATTGCTTGCTTTGCTTCTTCTATATCCAAGAGCGTCGATAGAGCATTCAGTTGTAGCAAAGAAAGCTTGGAGCTCTCCGTTGTATTTCCGTCTTATGCCTTGTGTCACTAGGAAGTTTTCTATGCTCTAAGTACTCAATTATAGGTTGACGCCAATCTTCTGCATCTTTTTCATGAACACAGATCATGTTGATGCCCTCCTCTAAGTCTTCATCATCGGGCGAAACAACACAGCAGCTACATACTGGAATCGTCATTCCTTCTTCCATCCCAAGTGCCAAAGTGGCTGCGAAGCTTGCAAGTGCGTCAGCCATCTTATTGGCATTCCTTGGCACGCGCTCTAACTTGACTGTGCCCAACTTGTTCAGCACGTGTAATGCTTGCTTGTGATATAGGACAAGGTCTTCTCTCTTAATCTCGTACTCATCACGTAGTTGATTAATGACCAACAACAAGTCACCATATATGTTGAGGTCGGTAATCCCCATCTCAATAGCCATTTGAAGACCTAAGCTGAGCACTTGGTACTTAACCACAGTGTTAGAGCATAATTGAGTAAGCATAAATGAATACGGGAGAAAGTGCTTTTTGGGGGAAAACGGAAACCACTCTTGCAACAGCACCATCACACCTAGCTGCGCCATCGAAATACATTTCCCAAGGGGAGGATATCGATGTAGAACACTTCTTCCCCTGGCAAATCATCATTTAGCTCCCAATCATCAGGAATTAGATGATCTGCTAAGAAATCTGCCAATGCTTGCCCCTTAACTGCTCTTTAGAGTAAAAAAACAATGTCATATTGCTTTAATATTATAGCCAATTTTGCCAGTTGCCCATTTAAGATTGGCCGGGATAAGATGTACTTGATGCGATCAGCTTTGGAGACCACTTGCACAGTATAGGCCTGCTTGTAATGTCTGAGTTTCTGAATGGCAAAGATGAGTGACAAGCATGTCTTTTCAATGTGGGAATACTTCAATTTAGTGTCAACCAACGTACAACTTAAGTAGTACAGGACGACTTCCTTCCCTTCCCCATTTTCCTTCACACACAACGCTGCTAAGGATTTTTCCTGAGCTGGAATGTACAGTCTAAGAGGCTTACAGGGATGGGTGCCCCCAACACCGGAGGATGGGACAAACACTCTTTTATTTTCTCGAAAGTCATTCGACATGATTCGTCCCACTCAAATGGTGCACCTTTTTCATAAGGTGGTCGAAGGGGTGTCAACATCCTGCAAGATTTGAGATGAATCTTCGGATATATGCCAAGCAACCTTGAAGTCCGCGAAACTCCCTGAGATTCTTAGGCCTAGGCTCTCTTGGATTGCCTTGGTCTTCGATTGGTCGATCTCAATCCCTCTTGATGAACGATGAAACCCAAGAATTTTCCAGAGGTGACACCAAACGCGCACTTGAGTGGGTTCAACTTCAATGGGCATCTCCGTAATCGCTCAAAGATTAGTAGAAGATTTTGTAAGTGATCTGCCCTCTTTTTGGACTTAACGATGAAATCATCGACATAGCACTCGACTTTTTTGTGGAGCATATTGTCAGAAATTGTTTGCATTGCCCTTTGGTAATGCTCCTGCATTCTTAAGTCTGAAGGACATCTCCTCATAGCAAAAAATGCCTTTAGGTGTGCGGAAAGCTGTGACATCCTAATCTTTTGGCGCCATCAAAATCTGATTGTATCCTGCGGTACAATCCGTAAATGATAACGCTTCATGCCCTATAGTCGAGTCAATCATTAGTTCTGTGACAGGCAGCGGGAAATCATCTTTTGGACAAGCGTCATTAAGATCCCAGAAGTCCACATAAATATGAAGTTGCCCATTTTTCTTCCTGATAGGCACGATGTTTGAGATCCATGTTAGGTACTTGACCTCGCAAATGAATCCTGCCTCTATGAGTTTGTTGACCTCTTTTTCGATTCTCGGTACCAACTCTGGATGGAAACGTCGCTGAGGTTGTTTCTTAGGCGAAATATCCCTTTTAATGGATAGGCGATGGACTGTGACCTTTGGGTCAAACCCGGGCATTTCTTTGTAGTTCCAGGCAAACATGTCTCTATACTCTGACAGGAGTTCCAAATACTGCTTTTCCTCTTCGAGTGTAAGTAAGGAGCTTACGTGGATACGACGAGACTCTTCATTGGTTTCAAGATTCAACTCTTTTAACTCATCAACTGTAGCCTGCCCCCCATCTTTGAAACTCTCAGGAGTTTCAACCAGCTCTATCTCTGAGTCTGAGTTATCATATTCATGAGTGGTGATATGATTGGAAGAAAAAGCTTCTTCTTCCTCCACCTCCTCATTAGAGTTAGAATTCTTTTGTTGACCTGTGAAAACCATAGTACGCGTCTCTACTCTTAATAAACCATCTGTCTTAACATCCAAACTGGAGAAATGCTTCATACAAGAAGGGATAGAGCTTTGAACTTCATTTATCACTCCCAAGCAGCTAAACCCAGAACTTTTCTCCTATGAAGCCGTGAGCTTGAAGACTTTCCACCTATTTTTATTCTAGTAAAAACTGAATGCTTTGGCTGGGGAACGTCTTTGATCCTATTGAAGTTAAATATTTTATGGTCATTCCCTTTCCCTATATGGGTGAACACTGACGGAAGTTTTCTCGAAGTGGACGGTTGTAACCTATCAAACACATAGGGCTTTGGGTTAGCGGAGGCACTTTCATCTTCACTCTCATCGATCTCCTCAGTTGAGATGTGTTGAATGAATCACCACCTTCTTGTCCTTTCGTCGCCCAAAGATTCTGACTGCCGTGGTGGCGTGAAACCTAGTCAAACTTTAGAGACTCCTACTGAACCTCCCTACTCCGGATATTTCTTTGAGTTTCAGTAAGTCCATGAGGCTTGACTTCAACTACCTTTCCTAAGGTAGTTGGATTTTGAAAGTCATAGCCAGCCTTTTCCATAAGCTTGTAGGCGTTGGGATCAAATCCCTCCTTAATCCGTACATTCAGCAAATCATCACCTTCTTTAGAAGAAATGACAAACCCCGAAATAGGGGGTCAACTCACCTTAGCCTGCCACTTCTTAAGGGTTGCAACTATTACATCCTCTTTTAGGGAGGTCATACTAGCTCCATCACCCTTAGCAGCTTTGGTCTCGATGGTGCTGCATGTGCACCCGCCAAAGGGCTATTCGCCCTGCTTAAGGCGAGACATAGGTATATACCTTAAAATTGGTGGCATTGATCCTGTTGAAGCGACAATCGATTTAGCAGCTGAATGCCAGCTCTGGGCAGCTGATGCACGCAAGGCCCATCTTGACTTTCAAGGGGGAGGGGGAGGCTTTCCTATAAATAGGAACCCCTTGAAAGTCTCTATGAATCACAAATCATAGAGAACGTGTCGTACTGTGTTTAGTATGGCACAAATAAATTTAGCATGGCATGAATGAATTTAATTAATTAATTTAATTTAGTGCGGCACGAATAAATTTTACAGCGAGAATAAATTTTTAATTCAGGGGGGAGGGGGACGCTTTCATGGTTTGGTTCTGTGTTTAGTCTCTTATTCAGGAGCCTTATTTTTTGAACGTGTGAAAAGTTTAGTCTCTTGTTGAAGAGCTAACTTGGTTTTGGCGTGAACTTTGAGTGTGTCTCTTTTTGTGATGAACAGTTTAAGCTCTTATTTAGGAGCTAATCCAGCATTTTCTCAAAGGAAGTCGCTGACATCTTAGCTTGCGTCGCAGCTGGAAGAAGCTTGCTCTTTAGTTCTTTCTTTT
This sequence comes from Carnegiea gigantea, assembly GCA_029747015.1. Classification (NCBI taxonomy): domain Eukaryota; kingdom Viridiplantae; phylum Streptophyta; class Magnoliopsida; order Caryophyllales; family Cactaceae; genus Carnegiea; species Carnegiea gigantea. The sequence continues at coordinate 72,513 of JAKOGI010001486.1, forward strand.
GAGCTGACCCTAGCCACATGGCCAGTGAGAACTAGAACACGCCTCTTTACTTTCAACGAGTTATCCACCATCACATCCAAAGTGGAAACACGCTTTATGAGTGAAGGAATTGAACTTTGGATTTCATTTAGTTCGCCAAGGCGGCTGAACACTGAATCCTTCTTTTGCGAAGGCGGTGAGTTTGATGACATCTTGCCTATCTTGATTCTGGCGAAAATTAAGGGTTTAGGCTACTCATCCTTCTTCAACCTATGGAAGACGGAAGGTTTTGGGATTTTGCCGTTTCTCAACCTTCTAAACATAGAAGAGCCGGCAGGACGTTGGTGCGACATTGGCGGGTGCAATCTGTCGAACACCGACGTCTTTGAATTGGTTTTAGCATTTACCCCCTTATCATTATCAACCTCCTCGGCTGTAACGTGGTTAGTTTCTGCTGTTTCATTCAAATCTAAAATGATTCTTTCTTCCTCAGCCAGTTGCATGATGCGCTCCCTGAGCGTAATGCACTTTTCAAGAGGGTGACTAAGGATTCTATGGTACCGATAGTATTTGGGGTCGGTGGTCCTCCCAAATGCTTTGGCTCGGGCAATTTGATGACACCCTTCCCAAGCAAATCATCTAGCATGTCTGACAAATCTGAGTCAGGAAATGGATACTTCTTTTCCTGAAGCTCTTTTAATGTAGGATGCTTCTTTGTCGCAACCTTGAACAACGAGCTCTTCTTACCCCCTAGTTTTGGCTTTCTCGTAATGCGAATTGGCTGACTTGTAGAAGTGGACAATGCTTCTTTCGCCGTGCTCTTAGAAAAGTTAACATCCTTCTCGAATTCAACTTTGTGCTTCCTTTATTTACTAGAATAGAAGGAGTTGCTGCGACAGCTAGCTATCGTCACCTCCATGTCATGCGCCTTAGTCTTCAATTCTTGAAAATTCCTAGGTTTGCTCATTTGTAGGACGTACAGCAAGTCCCAGTGCATGCCTTGGTTGTATATTTCAACAAAAGAAACTTCAGACAGTCGATCCTTGCACTCAAGGCTAAGTGTGCATCAGTGGTTGATGTAGTCAAGAAATGGCTCATCTTTCCACTGTTTTGTGTTTGTCAGCTCAGTCATGCTGATAGTGCGTTGAGTGCTGTAAAACCTGTTGAGGAACTCTTGCTCCATTATTCCCAGCCATCAATGGACTCGGGCTCTAGGTTGGTATACTAGTCAAAGGCAATAGGTCTCAATGTCCTGATGAACTGTTTTACCATAAGGTCGCCGTCAGTCCTAGCATTGTTGTATATCTCAATAAAGTGCACGACATGCTGTTTTGGATTGCCTTTCCCATCGAATTGTTGGAACTTGGGGGTTGGTAACCTTGGGGCATGCGAAAAGCATCCACCCTTTTAGTGTAAGGCTTAGTGTATAGGTTAGTTCTGCGCGAACCTCCACCTAACTGTGCCTTAGCTGCATTTGCTATCAAAGTCTTAGATTTGCTAAATAGTCGTTGATCAAGAAGACTTGACATTTTTAGGCGTAACACCTTTCTTTGGTTGCTTCTCATTGTCAGAAGCCTCAGTGTGGATGGACAATTTTTCTGAATCCTCACTTTCTGAGTCCTTCATAAAAGATTAAGTTGGCCGTTTTTCTAACTTCCTGGTCAGCTAAGCAATTTTTTCTTCTTGAAGCTTGATGCGCGCTTCCTTTTTTTCGTTCTCCCTGGTGAGTTTTTCTTGGATGGCCTTCACGTTAGCCATCTCCTCTTCCAGAGTGGTTGTGCCTGTCATCATGGCTGGCATGAATAGTTTTGGAGGACTCAACTTCAGTTTCTAACATGCGCGCCCCCTTTGTTGAGGGTGAATAAGAGTTGCTGCTGTAGCAGTCTTCAACCTCGCAGACTGGAGATTTAAGCTGGAGATTTTGAATTCCATCCATCCTAGAGGGCGCATTTTGCTGTGCCTTGGAGTTTGGATGGGGGCGGCGCAGTTTGCCTAGTAGCGGTCAGCGTAGCAGCTTTCGCCATACTCCTAGTCTTCTTGTGTGCACGTGCTTGTTAGAAGTGACACTCGCTTCCCAGGATCTACAAGGGAGAGATCCCATGTTCTCCTCTTCGAATCTTACGTGGCAACATTCTTCGTGACCATGTCTTCTTTGAAGAAGATGTTCTTGCGACTTAAAAGTCTTAATCTTTAGGAGAAAGAGATGAAAGATAGACATGTCCCACCAGGAGTGCCAAATTTGTAATCACAAATTATAAGATTGAATTTTTATATTGATTTGAATGTATGAGTACAATCTCTATAAATACAATGATTCTCTAATTCTTTCTCCTTTAGGATGGATTTTCCCCACCTTTGAATCAAGGGGGTAGGGTCCTATTTATGGGAAAGCCTCCCCCTTTCCCTTGAAAGTCAAGATGGCCTTTGACTTGGGTTTTGGGCCTGGGCCTTTCAATTAGGCCTTACCTAGATTGCTTTGACTTGCATTTACTTTAACTTTGATATTGACTTTGACTTGGGAGCCTACCGAGCTTGGGCCGAGCATTGACTTAGAAGTCACCTCGACCGGACGTTGACTTAAGAGCCGTTTGCCGTTTGACTTGGAAGCCGTTTAAGCCTTGACCTTTGACTTGGTAGTCAATTTAGGCTTTAACCTTTGATTTTGACTTTGACCTGATTTCGACCGCGCCTTGACTTGGACGTCGTTCGGGTTTAAGGTCGTGACTTGCCTTGGTAGTCGTCTTGAGCCTCGCTTTGGGCTTTCACTTGAGTTTTGACTGAGCCTTTACTTGGAAGTCATTTGGTCTTCATCTTGGGCTTGACTTAAGAGTCTTTTGAGCCTCGACTTGAGAGTCTTTTGGGGCTAACTTAAGAGTCTTTTGGGTCTGATTAAATTAATTAAAAGGGTTAGTCCAGTTAATTAATTTAATTTTATTTAGTATGGCACGAATAAATATTTAGTGCCTACAATGGGCACGGTACATTAAGTGTTTATTTTATGTCTTTGACCGTTAAGCGCTTATAAACACAACTAATTCCTTTCTACCTCCTTCATAATGGCCCATCGAATTTACTTTCTTTGAATTTTTCTCCTCTCTCATATCCGCCCCTAGTCTCTATTTGAGCTTCTCTCTTCTTAAAGGCTTCTAACCCTTCTCAATTGAAATTACTCATTGCAAATTCAATCTATGCCTCACAACAGCGCTAATGTAGCATGAATCTAATCATAGAATGGGAGATGCTAGTGCTATAAATTTCTTTTACCCAAATTTGATGTAAAGCTACTTGTAGCACCCCCTCCCCCTCCCCCCCCAAAAAAAAGAGAAGTGAAAAATTGACATCGAATTCCACTTAATCTATGCTTCATATGCGATAAGCAAGCAAACACGAAAGGAATTAAAAGAGTATTGATTATACAGTGGCCAACTTTTATATTGTGTTTCTGGTGAACTATAATCTACTTGTTGATTTCTCTCTCCTCTCTTCTTTATTTCTTGTGTTCAATGTATATCTCTCTATTTTTTTGTTTTCCCGGGGGACACTCATGAGATCATAGTTTTCTATCAATTGAAGTTTGAAATCAGAATTTACATGTATTTGTTGTGATTTCACAAAAAAGGTTAGTTTTAACCGCAAGCGCATGGTGCTCATTGTAACACTTGAGGGTCGATCCATAGGAATGATTGTGAAATTAGGTTAGCAGATATTCTAAACTAATTTAAAACTATATGCTAATTAACTAACTCCAAGGTTAAGTTATTCTACAAAGTAATTGACTAAATAAACAAAATTGAATTTTGAAATTATAAACCATAATCCTTACAGAATAAGAAGAACCGAACTATAACAAATTTGAGCCCATCAACACCTAGCCATAATTGATCAATAAAAGCATTGTAATTTCAAATTGAACTGAACTGAACTGTTGAACATTTACTTTGAACAATTTTGAATTCAAAACTACAATTTTCGATTGAATCAATAGCCCAAGCCAAAACTAAGAACTGAAACCCTAATCTGAAATTGGAAAAAAAGAAAATGACAATTGAAAACCAAAAACTGAATCTAAGCGCCACTCCTAATCTACTCTACGCTAATCCTCTCTGTTCTACCATTCGAGCCCCATTTTAAGCTCCAAAAACGCCAACTTCAGCCACTTCGAATGCTTGTGAACCGCCCATTGATGATGGTGAATAATGGTGGAGTAAATGAGGAGAGAGGGGGGTGCCATGGCTGCGGTTATGGCGTTTGAAGAAGGCGAAGGGATGTGTGATTATGGTGGACGAAAATAGAGGGGCACGGCTACCCTTTTTTTTTTTTTTTTTTCTAGGTCGTAGAGACTGATGAGGAAGAAGAAGAAAGGGGATGGGGGCCCAATGGCACGTGACATGCATGTGACCCGACTAAGCGAAGCAAAAGCTGGCGGGCTGGACTTGTAACTCAATGTGAGGGAAGCGGTGTAGGCCCGAATACTAGGAAAGGGGAAAGGACAGGGCGTCCACCGTGGGGTCTTTGCTTGCTGGGCTTCGGGCCTGTGAGCTCGCCTGGGCCTGCTTTTTTATCTTATTTCCTATCCTATTCAATCTGTTCTAACTATTGCACTGGTTCGAGTGAATTTATTATTTTTGTAACAGTGTTTCCAGTTCCTACAAAATAAATAGAAACATTATGAAAATTCTAATTTAACCAATTTATTCCGAGCAATTATAAGATTATATAAGAATATAAAATATCATAATTTATGGTTTAACAAATACCCCCATAAATAAGTTTTGCTCGTCCTCGAGTAAAATAAAACTAAAAATCCTAGAAAAGAAAATAAAACAAAATCCTAACTCACTTCATAGGAATCACGGTTGCACTTAGCATGTGCAACAAGCCCTTTAAACCCCTAGATTACCCATAGTGGACGAGTAAGGTCTCGTAAGGGTTTGTAGAAGATATACCCACAAAATTTATAAAAGAAATAAATTGAAAAAGGATAAGAGAGATGGAAATAGAAAAACAGTTTGGATTTACAAACATAAATATACAAGGGAGAAGATTGTGCACATTCTAACTAACCAAATCACATATGTAGCAAAGACATTAGCCTGCATATAAACAGAATGTACTCATCAAGGCTCTATGCCCCATGGATGACATCAAAGCATTAACTTTTCACCTCACTACACATCAAGACTTTGAATCCATCCTAGCGCTCGTGTGCAACTGCATCATAGTCCTATGGCTTAGGTTTACCAAAATCAAACTCAATCTCACTTGACTAACACAAAATACATTATTAACTTAGTAACATAGGAAGTAAGCTCTCCCAGTAGCAGTATTGCCTCAAAGGGTAATATCCAGTAGCACATACCTCAAAGAGTAACGCCCAGTAGTGCATACCTCAAAGGGATACTTGTCATTCCAAATTTCATTTCATTTCCTTTTCTTTTCTTTCTTTTCTTTCATTTTCATTTTCGTTTTTTCTCTTTTTTTTGTTTTGTTTTTTTCCCCCTTAGAATGCCAATGAAAACCAACGTAATTGTGTCAAAGACAATTGAGAGAGCCAATCATTGAAGACTAAGACATAAGATAATGATGATGATATAAATAAAAATTGGAGTACACATTAATAATGAACAATTGGGGTTAGAATTGGGACTTATAATGACACACTGAGGACGGAGGCCTATCATGCACATCACACTTATATACAAGCTAATAATCAAAGCCGGGGGATTTAAGCTAAGCAGAATAGCATGAAGTGCCCTAAAAACAAAACAAAATTTTTTTTTGATTTTCCAAATTTTTCCCTTTTTTTCAATTTTCTTAATTTTTTTGAACTTTTTTCAAAGTTTCCTCACCCCCACATCTAAATCTCACAATGTCCTCGTTGGGAGTGAAAAGAAAGATAAAACACAACCAAAAAGAAAAATAAATATATAAAAAGAAAAGAAGACTCAAAAAGAAAGGAAAAGGACAAGATGCTCAACAAAAAGAAGTTAATAAAAATAAAACAAAGCAACAAATATATACAAAAGAAAACAAAATAAAAAGAAAAGATAAAGAGGAATGTTTATACCATGTCAGGTGCAAAAGTACACCTAAGCTATAGTCTCCAGAAATATACTCAGATAGAGGTTCATAGAGCATCAGCCACTCCATATTAAGCTAAAAAGGGCTACTTAAATCAAAACTCATTAGAGCACGTAGTAGTTTATCAAACAAAGAAGTCCAACTCTCAATAAACGTAACATAATAGACATCAAAGAGTTGGAGCCAAAATAAGAAAATCCACCATATCAAAAAAGCACAAGTAAGGGCGTGCTTCAACTTATCAAATATTTGGGCCCAATCAGAAAACAGGAAGACATACATAAAATCAGCTAGTGAATTATCATTGGCCTAGAAATTATATCATCATGAAGGATCGATCTAGGCAAAACATTGGGTCCTAAATTCACAAGTCTTGTAATCTCAAGAAGCTCAGGAGTCTAGACTAAATCAAAATCCTCAATGACAATATTATCAGACTCGACAATTTCAGACTTGCAAGATTCAAAAAGGAGGTCAGCTTGGATGGGGTCAAAAGAAAAAGATTCATATTCAACACAGAAACCATCATCAGAACGTCCATGAAGATCAATCTCACAAGAAAAAGATTCATATTCTATAGAAAAGAATATCTTCATCAAAGTCTAATTTAGTGGGTTCAAATACCTCCACACATGTCTCATATAACATAGCTTCTTCTGACTCGTCTATCTCATGATGCTCAATGTCTGACTTGATGCTCATATCTAACTTACTAGCTGTGTCAAATTGTTCACCCACCCCAAACTCAAAAGAATCATTCAAAACAGTGGGTGGGTTGGAGGAAATTAGGGCATCATCAATGACATCCTTAGGCGAGCTAGAGTGGGGTGCAAGGCCAGATGATAAAGAATTAGGGTAGTCATCCTCTTACTCTACACTAGGCAAAGGCATGTCATTATGCAAGTCAGGCTTGACAAGATAAGAGGACTCAAAATCATCATAAAGACTAACTTCAGATTTAGGAGATCCTAAACCAGAGTCAAACTCACTATAATTCTACATACTTTGATTAAAACATTGAGAATATTCAGTAATTCTCTGTTTTAGGTTCACTATCATTTTATCAGATAATTCATTTATCTTTTTTTCAACACTTGCACAAGTAGCATCAATATAAGCACGATATGAACAGTTACAAGTATCATAATCAGAACAGTCATAACATTCACACAAAACAAGGGATACATAAGAATAAGAGGGGTCATGTGAATTTATAAAGTGATCATGAGGGTAAGGATTAGTATGAAAAACACACTCATCAAGAGTTAGGTATCCAAAATTATTTTTAGCTTGTTCAAATGCATAGGTATCCCAAACTAGTTTTTCAAAGAAATCCCAAACTTCATCTTGAGTTTTAGATAATAAACCTAGCACATCTCCAGGATAAATAGACTCAACATAACCCTAAGGCTCAGGATTTAGACCCACAACAATGACCTCATAAATTTCTCATTTTTGAAAATATTGATTCAATTGAGCACGATAATGATTAAGTCTTGAAAGATAACTCCAAAAAAGTTCATGCTCATATTATGGGAAATTAAAAGCTACCATACTTGAAGTTCGTGTTTTTTCAATTTTAAGAATTTTTCAATTTTTTTTTTGGATTTTCAAGTTTTTAATTTTGTTTTTTTTGTTTTAAGAAAAGAAAATACATCTAGGACACTATTTACAAACTAATGACTAAAACAAAAATAAGATACTCAAATAATTAAGTGAACAAAACAAAATAAACTAACAACAATAAAACTATGCTACCAAAACAAAAGAAAAACCAAAAAGACTCAAACATCACACAAAATAGAACATAAACACAAACACAATAAAAGAGCATTTTTTATTTTTTTCTTTGTTATTGCTACTTCTGTGCCTGTTTCCCGCGCAATAACCAAATTGTTAGTCCTTTTTTTCCAGCGGAAAAGAATAACTAAAATCAACATTAAATGGACCAAAATTTTGAAAAAAACAAAATATAAACTCTAATTGAAAAATCAAAAAGCTAAGAAAGCTCAACTATACTAAAACAACTAAAACTAAACTAACGAACTCAAAATTAAAAAATCAAAGATACGTAACGAAAATGAAATCGATACAAATGACTCAGCAAGACCTAATATCACAACGTCATCCTCGGCAACTGTGCCAAAAACTTGTTGTGTTTTCCTGAAAAGGTTAGTTTTAACCGCAAGCGCACGGTACTTACTGTAACACTTGAGGGTCCATCTACAGGGATAGTTGTGAAATTAGATTACTAGAGATTCTAAACTTATTTAAAACTAGATGCTAATTAACTAGCTCCAAGGTTAAGTTATTCTACAAATTAATGGACTAAATAAACAAAATTGAATTTTGAAATTGCAAACCATAATCTTTGCAAAATAAGAAGAACCGAACTGTAATGAATTTGAGCTCATCAATATCTAGCCGTAGTTGACCAAGAAAAGCATTTGGTTGCTAAACTGAACAATAAAAATGGAGCGACAAGCAAAGCAAGCCATAAGGAAAGAGAACATGAACGAACCAGGGTCGCCAAAAACCAAATCAAAGAGCACCCATAACAGATCATCCAAAATCAAAACTAGGGAAGTGAACTGCACTATTGAACATTTACTTTGAACAATTTCGAATTCGAAACTACAATTTCCAGTTGAACCCAATAGCCCAAGCCAAAACTAAGAACTGAAACCCTAATCTGAAACTGAAAAAAAACAACAATTGAAAACGGAGAACTGAATATAAGCGTCACTCCTAATCCACTCTATGCTAATCCTCACTGTTCTGCCATTCAAGCCCCATTTTAAGCTCCAAACACGCCAACTTCAGCCCCTTCGAATGCTTGAAAACCGCCCATTGATGGTGAATAATGGTGGAGTGAATGAGGAGAGAGAGGGGTGCCATGGCTGTGGTTATGGAATTTGGAGAAGATGAAGGGATGTGTGATTATGGTGGAAGAAAATAGAAGGGCACGGCTGCCTTGGTTTTTTTTTTGGGGCCCGAGTCATGGACTGATGAGGAAGAAGAAGAAAGGGGATGGGGGGCTGATGGCACGTGACATGCGTGTGACCCAACTAAGTGAAGCAAGAGCCGTGTAACTCACTTGTGAGGGAGTGATGTAGGCCCACACACTAGGAAGGGGGAAAGGACAGGGCGCCCACCGTGGGGCCTTTGCTCGCTACGCTTCGCGCCTATGAGCTCGCCTAGGCCTGCTTTCTCATCTAATTTCTTGTCATATTCAATCTAATCCAGCTATTGCATTGGTTCGAGCGAATTTATTATTTTTTTCATGGTGTTTCCAGCTGCTACAAAATAAATAAAAACATTATGAAAATTCTAATTTAACCAATTTATTCCGAACAATTATTAGATAATATAAGGGTATAAAATATTATAATTTATGCTTTAACAGTATTACAATGGCAGCAACCAACAAGGAATTGAAGGATTTGTCAATAATAATCTTCACCAGTTGCTTCCATAGATAAGCCGCAAAGGGGAAAAAATGATAAGGAACAAGAGGTTATGCATAATGAAATGCAAACTGTTTTCACAAAAGCAAGACCAAACATCAATTTCTAAAAATAGTTCCTTTACAAGCTTATTGGCCAAACACTTGCGAATTTATGTAAAAACAGTTTTTGGAAAAAATGCTTTTAATAAGTAGAAATGTTTTTGCAAAGGTTTGGCCAAATACCCTCTAAAGCTTTCCTGCTGTCAGTTAACTTTCTACCGTATAAAAAGGCTCTACACTTCTTCTATTATAGCTTGCAAGACATCTTTAAGAGAGATAAATAATTGATCCCAAAATGTCTGCATGGATGTGATAACAAATTGTAGGAGTTGCAAGCGACCATTTGTCCATGAGTGAGGTTCTACCAATAACTGCTTGCTGATTAATAACTGCTTGCTCATTAATAGAACTAATAACTGCTTGCTGATTGATAATAATTGATCCACCAAAGGAGCCATGGTGCTACTGATAACTGCTTGCTGACTAATAGAACTCCTAGATATCTCACAGGCAACACCCTTTTCTTAGCTTTGGCAGCATCAATAATTTGTTGAACTTCATTAGGCACTGCCTAAAAAAACTTCTGTTTTGCCAAAATTTGTTGACTTCCCTGATAGATTGATACATTAGCAAGATCATCAAAGCATTTAAACAGCAGCTCCACAGAGATTCTATCCCCTCTTGGAAACACTAGCAAGTCGTCAGCAACCATAAAACAGGTGAGGTTGAGTTTCTCACATATAGGATGGTATTAAAGTCGTGATTTTCAGTCAACATCTGCAGCTTTCTAGACTAAAATTCCATCACTAGTGTGAAGAGGTATGAAGACAAGGGATAACCCTGCCTCAGTCTTTTCTTACCCTTGAAAGGTGCCAAAGTTTCTCCATCATACAGAACACTGTAAGAGACTCCACTGATGCACATATAAGTCCAGTCAACAAACTCAACAAGAAAACCTAACCCTAACATAACATGCTTCAAAAATATCCACTGAGCAAAATCATTGGCTTTCCTCAGGTCGACCTTGACCACACACCTAGGAGATAAGTTAGATGTGATATAATGTTTCACTAGCTCATACAAGCATATTGTTGTCACTGATGTGCCTACCAGGAACAAAAGCAGACTGAGTACTGCAGATAATATCAGGTAGCGTAAACTTTAATCTATTGGCTAAGATCTTAGAAATGATCTTGTGTATAACAGTGCAATAGGCTATAGGTCTGTACTCACCAACTTTAGTAAGTTGGTCAACGTTTGGGACTAGAGTAATGGTAGTGCAGTTCCCACTCCTGCAGCTTTTTGGTTGCAAAACAGTTTTGGACTGCCTTCATCACATCATCTCCAACGACACCCCATGCTCTTTTGAAGAATGCAGTTGTGCACCCGGATTCTAGTATCCTTGTCTTCCCCTATTTCCCACACAGCCTCCTTAATTTATTGTCTAGTAACGTCATTGCATAACTCCTTTCCTTACAGTAAGGAGACTCTTTGTCCCCTACATAATGTAGCGGAATCAAACATTTGCGAATTCTCTTGACATGTTACCATCATGTTGATGAAAGTTTGTCTGAACATACCTTTAATCTCATCTTGATCCCATGCCTGCTCCCCATTATCATTGAAAAGCAATGTAATTTTATTTCTCTCTTCTAGCTCTCGGGGGTAGCATGGAAAATATTTGGTATTAGAGTCTCTAAATTTTATGCACCATTTGCCTGGATTTATGCCTTAGCATATGCTCCTAGATATCTTGCAACTTCGTGAGGTCACCCAAAAGATCCCTGTCTTGGTCAACTAACCCTTATCAAAAGCTGAAATCTGGATAGCATACTACACGGTATACAGCTTACCTTACATCAATTATTTGTTGCTCAATTTTGCAGTGTTTATCACCACTAAGCTTCTTCCAATCAGCTTTCGTCCACTTTAGTTAACTCCAAACTTTACACATTAAAAACTTTTTTTTTTTTGGGGTTTAGGCTGGTGACGACGATTTCAAAAATAAGGAAGAATGATATAATTCCAAGCTAGTTTAATCACTGTTTCTAAGTCTAGGCAATCCGCATTGTACATTGTGTATGACAATACGTGCTGTTCACTTTGTATTGCAACATTGCCCAAATCAAAAGTGATATATGAACCCAGCTAAACGAACCAACACCCCCAAAATCCCACGCTTGTAAGAGTGTTTGTGCGGTGGCAAGGAAGGCGGAGTGTCAGGTTCCCGCACCCTTTCATCCATTGTTAGAGCAAAAGTGATTGTCAACAAGATTTACCAGTTTACAAGAAATGAACTCTATCTCTATCAGTAGAAACCAGTACAACAACGGGAAAAGACCATTTAAAACTTAAATGGTTTCAACTTTCAATGTACAATAGATGGACTGACTATGAATTCATATCCAAATCAAAAATCAGGGCAGCAGTCTGTACAGACCTGAAAACCAGGGCTCTTCACCTTCCATTTATTAGACTTGAGCAGGCATAGCACAGCAATGGACTTGTCGGAAAATATGAATCAGGCAACGGTCACAATTCAATGGATGCTAAAAGATCAAGGGCTAGGGTTCACAGTTGAGCCAGTGCTCGGAGGACAACTTGTCCGCCACTTACTTGGAAGCCCCTTGGTTTCATCTTTCTGTTTAGCTCTCACAAATATGTAAGCTGGAAAAGACAAGGACGCTAAGGTGAGTCCTTTCTGATCCATAATCCAAAAAGAAAAGCATGGAGTTACTCATCAAAAAAGAAGAAAAGCATGTAGTTAGAGCTTCTGACCAAGATCTCAGAAAAGAATTCTAGAAAAAGAACCAGATAACGTAAGGTTTAACAAAAGTAATGTAATTTTGCAAAAGCAAGAAAGAAAACCAACTTTATGCAGAACACCTGCCTAAGCTAACCACAGCTTTGCTCATTACATCTATACTAGCAAACCTCAAATAGAAAAATTTTCAAAGTAGATGACACTAAAATTTTAGAGCCACTAGGTGTACCACTCCCATAAATTTCAAGCACCTACTGCAACATTAAGACCAGTTAATTCCCAAGCAAACAAGATGAACAAAGACATCTTCTGATGAAGAGTTTCTCCAAGCAATATTCGAGTTTCAACCACCAATGCCTCTTAATTTACAGGAATTAAATTGATTCTCGCATCCCTACTAAAAATTACCCTGCATAAAAGCTAGTCGAGATAAATGCCACAACAATATCTAAATTACTCATCTAACAAAAGTATGCATTACTCGCAAAATCAGCTAGTTTCTATGCCCAACAGTCATGTGCATATGGGTAAGGCTGCCTACATCTGAATCTCCCCAGACCCCGCGAAAATTGAGACCTGTACCGGGAGGAGTTGTTGTTATTGTTGTTGTTCTATGCCCAGCAGCTGAAATTGAAAATCAAATCTGCACTAGCAAATGGGTACTGACACAAATGAATAATCAGGAGAGCCAAATTTAGTACAAAACCCTTCAATTTTGTCACCTAGATTAAATTTCGAATCGAACACTCATACACATATATATAAATAGAATAATCACCTATTATTAGATAGCAACATGAGAAGCACAGATAACTAAAATATACCCATCATTCCCTTCTGAAGAAATTGAGCTGAATTCATGATCAAGAACATCATATACGGTCGAAATCATCATATAATTGCATAGACAGAAGAAACAGAATGGGAATCAGAAAACCAAAGAACAAACACGTTACATGTCTAAGCACAAACCAAAGAATTTAGAACCGTAAATTGCATATGCCAGTTATCATTGACACAAAAATTCACCAAAATGAAATCAAAAGAAGAATTCCGCAAAAAGAGAGAAAAAGGACCACAAAGAGCGAGATTGGCAACGACGGAGAACTGAAAAGCCACTTTAGAGAGCCGAAAGAGGACCCCTTTGGGAGGTTGACAAACAGGAAATGGTTGAGAAGGCTTGAGATTGTTTTCTGCCTTCTCTTTATTGTAGCTTTTGAATGTCAATCGATCAGAACTCATCCTTCTTCTCTGCGTCTCTCTCTCCACTCCCGCTGTGACTGAACTCCACCTTGTAGGCAGGTAAGGGTTTATGAAGGGTTTAACCAGTTGTTCCCCCTTTTTGGATGCCCCAAGTCCAACTAGAGTTGGATAGAGTTAACCCGATATAATTATCGATCTAAAATTGACACGAAATTAAATGAGTTTGGGTATAAATTTTCAACATATTTAATTAAATAAATTGATATATTTAACTCGTTTAATTAAATGGGTAGGTTGAGATTCTCGACGCGAAAATATCTCTATTTAACCTATTTAATTAAATCGCTTAAACAAGTCAACTCATTTTCTCATTTTTATTAGACTGTTTACCTTTTTATTACATAATTAAGAATAAAAAATTAAAAAAATGTGAATTATGATGAATTAGGAGAATTTTAGAGAGTAATTGTTTAATGTGATATGTAAACTTAATTTTAAGTCTATCGAATTACATATTAGTTGAAAATATTAAATGCATGAATAGGTAATCAAGTAACTAAACTCGATATGTTCATCTCATACGGGTTAAGCGGGTCAAACTATTTAAAAATTAAATGGATACAGGTCAATGTTTTTCAACATGTTCAATAAACGAGTTAGATTCGGGTCGAGAAATTCTCAACTTATTCAAGCTCGGCATGACACGAACCTAACCCAACCTAAGCTATTGCCAAGCTCTATCTCCACCCACTAATATATGTGCGGTGTGTGGAGCCCACGTTCCACAAGGGGACATCTAGCAGGTGTGGAAAGACGAGCCCCATGCGCGTCCTAACGTCTGCTTGTTCCAACCCTTTTTTTTTTTTTTTGGGTCTCACCTACCTCCCACAAAAACGATGCATTTTGGTGGGGCCAATAAAATCAAGCTGTGTTTTGATATGGAGAGGAAAAAAGAAAAAAAATTTATTGGGCTGGTTTATTGTTGGAGTCTTTTCTGGGCTTGAAAATTGGACTGTCAGACCAGAACCAACGGCTATATTTGCCCTTTTTAATTTTTTTGAAAACATTTGCCTGTAAATAGCAAGCCTTAACTGTGAAAGTTTCATTCAAAAATTAATGTCATTCCAAAGTATATAGTACTTTACATGCTCAAGGAAAAAAATACGTAATCAATTTTTTAGGAATTCAAAAAATATTTTTACACTTTTATGAAATAAATATTTTATTTTTCAAAAAATAAGAAAATATAGTTACAAGTTACAAACATCATATGCGAATGCAAAATTAAGCGAATGCAAAATTAAAAGGATAAAAGTAATTATGTTATATATTTGGTTATCTAAGTTGGAGTTCCATGGGTCGAAGATGACGGAATGCAAGTTCCAAAAAGTTGAAACTTTTGTTAATATGGTAAGTTAGAGTTGTAAAAATTGAAACTTTGGCTATGTAGTCTAACAATTAGGTTCATCTATTTGAAAAAAAACTAACCACCCCGTAACCTTTTAGAAATTAAATGTAAATAATGTACCTTTCATTTTGTGCATGCCCTGAATTTTTTCATAATTATCCTTTGATTCTAAAATTTGGCACCATATGTAATTTTGTCAATTTTAGGTATCCCAGGAAAAATTGGTTCTAGATGTTTTCAGCTTTATTTAATGACTTCAACACTATTACCAGATAAATTAAATTGTTGCTAGATCGAGGCATTCCTTTAACTTCCAATTCACAGAGATTGCTAATTTCAATCATATCTCCTTTAGATTAGGCACAACACAAAGCTCCTTGTTTTCAAGATGGGATTGTAATCCCCGAATCAATTCTTTATATTTTTGAAGGATAATAGCACTTCAATTTAGAAATTACAATATTTATAAGAAAATGTCTGATTGAATGACATTTCACACAGCAAAGCTTCTTTTATTAGAAGTTTGAAAAGTGGGGTTTCCACAGTGCATTAATATCATGGCTTGTTCCATCATGCCTATATTCGGTGCAACAAATCCCAGTGTAGGTTCACATTTCACAATATTTGGGAAGATCTAAATATAAGCCGCTTCACCTTTGCAGACATCTCTACCCGCAGAGAGACCTATTAGTACTCACATAAAAATTTTGGAAAACATTTTAGAAGTTAAAAACTTTTGATAGACAAAAGATAATCTATATGAAATACTAAAGTCAAGTGGCACTGAGTATCTATGAAAATAACATAGAAGAGGTAAGTGTTGTACCTTAAACAATTTGAGGTAGGGCAATAATCACTCTTTCAAGAGGAGGTTAATAATAACACACAAAAACTAGAATAGTAGCTAATATATCACAACATCTCATACGATTCTGAAGCCAAAGGATTGTTAATAACCTAGATACCTGTATTCCACAACCTTAATCATAGACCTCCATAGACTTCAATCCTGAACCATGTCCTTCACTTAATCACCTTGTCTAGGTTTTCTTTGATCATCCTCTATCTCTTCTACATTCCGAAAGATTAATTATCTCATATCTCCTCAAGGGTGTCTCAACATTCCCCTTTACATGACCAACCATCTAAGTCTAGTCTCTCTGAACTTATCTTGTATGGCTGCCACTTTTCTTCATTTCTAATGACCTCATTCCTAATCCTATCAAATCTTGTATGGCTACATATAAAACGAATCATCCTTGACTCAAATACCATCAACCTCTTAACTTGTTTTTTATTGTCCTATACTCTAAGTAATACAACAATCCTGGTCTAGTGACCATACAGTAAACTTTGCCTTTTAATCATACAAGGATCCTCTCATCATGCTTCTATATTATCATCCCACTTTTATACACTAGTAAATTTCATCATCAACATCCCATTTCTCTTGAATGATTGAGCCTAAATATCTAAACTTCTCAATCTTTTGTATTCCCACACCACTAATGTTGACTTCTCCACTACCCTCTTCCCCTCCATTGAAACCATGCTTTAAGTATTCTGTTTTTGATCTTCTTAATTTAAAATCTCTAAACTTTAGGGTATGTCTCCATCGCTCCAACTTTTTGTTAACTCTATCTCCAGTCTCATCGATAGGAACAATGTTATCTACAAATAGCACACATTATGGCAACTCGGGTTGGATCGATTAGTGAGTTCATCCATAGCAATAGTCAAAAGAAATCAACTTGAAACATAACCATGATGGAGTCTAATATCAATGGGAAAGTCATTTGTAACTCCTCCTAAGGTCCTAACACTAGTCTTTACTCCTTTATATATATGTTTAATAACTCAGATGTGCACAATTGATTCTAAGCATCTCTATAGCATCTCACGCGATACTCTATCACAAGCTTTCTGTAGGTTTAAGAATAGCATGTGAAAATCTTTTTTCCTATCCTTGTACAATTTCCTGAGCTTTCTAAGAAGGTAAATTGCTTCTGTGGTTGTTCTACCTAGTACAAAGCCACACTGGTTCTTTAAGATTGAAATTTCGTCCTCAACCCCCTTTCGGTCAATCTTTCCCATAACTTCATATCGTGGCTAAGTAACTTTATGGCTCAATAATTATTGCAATTTGAATATTAGCTTTGTTCTTGTAGATTAGGATAACTATACTGATTCTCTATTCATGGCAGGGCATCTTCATAGTGCTAAAAATAATATTACATAGCTATGTTAACCACTTTAATCCCTCTTTATCTAAACATTTCCACATAGATTTGGTCTAGCTCCAGGGCCTTTTCATTCTTCATCTTCCTTAGTTACCCTTTAATTTCATCTTTGCTGATAGGGCTGCAGAATCGATGGTTTTGTTGCCTCACATGGCACCTTTACTCCTTCCGTGGGAATTCTCAATAATTTCATCATTGCAAAGCTTGTAAATGTACATTTGTCATCTTTCCTTGATTTCTACTTTCTCTACTAGTACCTTATCGTCTTCATTTGATGTACCCTACATTACTAAAGTCTCTTGTTCTCCTTTCCCTGCCTAGCTTAAAGACCTCTTTCTCAACTTCCTTAGTCTCAAGTTTCTGATATAACTTTTCATAGGCAATGTTCTTAGCTAGAGTGACGGCTTTCTTTGCTACCTTTTTTGTGATTTGTACCTAAGTTTGTTAACCTCTTTTTCTTCATCAATTCTACTATTGACTCAAGCAGTGTATATGTCTTATTTTTCATTGAATTTCTCTTTTACCGTTTCATACCACTACCAAGCTCCTTTCATTCTGCCTCCACCTCTACCAGATTTTCCTAAGATTTCCTTAGTCCACGCCCGAATGCACTTTGCTTTTGCTTTCTACATTATATCTGCATGTTGTACTTGTTTCTAGCTCCTTTCCACTTTAATCTTCTTCGATAACTTTGTACGTTCTCATCCATCTCCACATCCATCTCTAATACCCTACGTGGTGGCCGCCCCTACAAGAAAGCGTGCCTTTTGATATGAAAAGGT
The DNA here is from genome assembly GCA_029747015.1 of Carnegiea gigantea. Classification (NCBI taxonomy): domain Eukaryota; kingdom Viridiplantae; phylum Streptophyta; class Magnoliopsida; order Caryophyllales; family Cactaceae; genus Carnegiea; species Carnegiea gigantea. The sequence goes on from JAKOGI010001486.1 coordinate 90,478, forward strand.
TCGTTTCTAAAATCTAGAATTTCATTTCTAAACACATTTAGATACGAAATTATCGTCTCTAAAAGTTTGTTTCTAAATGTACCATCCTTGATCAAATTTTGAAATGAAATCTGTATTCGTATCTATTTGATACAAAATATAGAAACGAAAATGGTTTTAGTATCTAATAGAAACGAAAACAATTTGTTTCAAATAACGAACTTTTCGTATCAATCAAAAATGAATTTATGAATAAAAATTAGGTTTTCTTGCTGATTGAAACAAAAAGTTTAGTACTCTATTTTGTGTATATCTTGTATCTTATTGAACACAAAATTGATTTTAGTTTCTGAAAATCATAGCTAAGTACTGTGGGGGAGAGAAACCATTTTCATTTTTAAATTGTTATCTTTCACCATTAAATATGTTTTGTACATCATAAATTTCATCTAAATTTGCAACCCCCTTGAAACATAATAATTATAGCATGCTAACAGATGTGCTAAATACTAGAATATGTTAGCATATAATAAATGTGTATATAAATGTACATTATAACTTGTGTGACAAAGTCTCAAATACCAAGAAACAATTCCTATCAAAAAAATACATATGCTTCCGGTCTCTAATAGAAGTCTGTTTCTTATAAGAGCATCCTTGGTTTTGTTTAACTTCCTCCTTAGTTAATGTACATTTATTGTAGCATTGAGAAATTGTTCAGACTTTGCAAGCGAGTCGCCAACTAGGCATATATGGGGGGTGTAGCACATAGATCCCAATAGTGAGGAGCTAATATATGCTTCTGGCCTCTGATAGAGCCTTGAGAATGGTTTCCAACTATGGAACATTAAGCTTTAAATGTCGAAGCTCGTCCTACAATCAAGATAAATAGAAGACATGCAATTATCCATTGCATAGGTAATTGAAATATTTTGAAGGGATCACACTTCTCGCTTACTGACTTGCACTATGGCGTCTCATTTTATGTAAATTACATTGTTCTTACCCTTGTTATTCTAGCAGCATCCGCAACTATAATCTACCTAATATCCATTCACATACATCCTTAGGAACCTAAACATCAAGAGCAACAAGAAAGACAGTGATCACAAGAATTTAGCAAAATGTGCTTAGCCAAGCAACCATGTTAACTTACAGCAGAGAAAAAAAGCAAGGAGTGTTGTTACATACCTTAAAAAGAACATAGGAAAAACAAGCCCTTGGGTTTGCATAAGAAACTGCACATAAGAGGTTGAACTATGTTAATAATAAAAAAGCATATGATTATAACCACATTGTTTATAACCCATTAAAATGTAACCTTCATATATGGTTTTCTTATTCATTTTCCACTCACAAACTTGGTTCACTCACAGCCAAAGGTGAGGCCTCAAAAAATAAAATTTCTATCAACACCTGCCAACACATACACATCTAATATAATATATGATATGTCTGAATCCATACATAAACATACTTTATATGCCTAATCTATAACCAAATAACACACACTGATAAACATACTTTATTTGTTTTGCCCAATTGATAACTTCGGATCTAAATCCATACACAAACACATACACATCCAACCAAACTAGATATTATGAAAAATACAGATGAATGGCTTGAGGTTAGTATCAATGTACTCAAACACTAGGTACAGAACAATTTTTCTCTTTTTGTTCTACCCTTGTTTCACATCAATCAACCAAATTTCATCATCAACCATCAAGCTATTAGTGCCAATCCAAAAGGCCACAAAATCAAGAAATTATCAACTCGATATGCAATTACAAATGAAGAAAATCTACAGATTCATATATAATAACTAAACATGATAGACAAGCTAGAAAAATAAACATAGAAATTTGGATACTACAAGATGTTGGAAGCACATTCAAAACCACAGAAACCCTAGATTACCCAAAGAAAAATAAAAATCCAAGAGCATCAAACCCCATAGTGAAGTCAGGAGAAAAAAGGTAGAGAAGATTTGCTATAACAAATACCAAAACCCCTAAAAATAAGGTAATTGGAAATCAAGAGAAGATTACAAATTTACATAATAACATAAAAAGGTAGACATAATTAAAAATTAGTTCTAGAAATTGGAACCCTATAAGATGTTGAAGCGTAATAGAAACATCACCTCCAGTTGTCAAGAAGGAGCACTCATCGAAGATGTTAATTGAGAAAGCCACATCACACACGTTACACACTAAAATAGGAGAACCCCCCAGGTTAGAGCGAGATAAAGCGAGAATTAAAGAGATCAAAACAAGGACAGAGACAACCATGAGAGAAACAGAAAGTAACCTAACTTATCAAAGCTCCGATTCATTGCCTGAGCAGCCGCGAGACTTGCTAGGGTTTACGCCGAAGGCGGACAAAAAAGGGAAGAGTGGATTGGCATAAGCCTGTGAGGTAAAGCGCGAAATGAGGCTTCTTCATATATACTTTAATTTGAGGTAAAATCAAAATTGTCATCTGATACTAAATTTGAAACAAAAATAAAATTTCATTTCAAATAGAAACAAATTTCAGCAGTAGTTTCTGATATTCATCTCCATTTGATACCAAAATAAATTGTTTTCAAATTTTTGTTTCTAAGCCCTTTTAAAAACGCAATTTAGAATTTGTATCTAAATTCATATCAACATGAGCACGTTTGTGCAGTGCCCAAATACACACTTAGTATCCCTTTACCATCTTCACACAACATCGTATTGTGCGCTTTAGTTAGAATGTAGTGAATTTGCATAATACCACTCTTATGGGTCGCCAAATAGTTATCCTTCTTCTTAAAATAGGAGTTTACAATCACTGATTCATCAGCAACTGCAAAATTTAGGATTGATACCCCTCCATTATTTCTTTCTCCATAATCGAACCCTCTATGTCGTATCATACTCATCTACTTTTGTTCCAATATGCCCATTAATGTCGCTTCCCAAGAAAAGTTTCTTCCTCTAAGGTAAATTCTAAATAACTATATCTAAATCTGCCCAAAATTACCTTTTTAATATCATCCACTGAGCCTATTTTTGTGGTGCATAAACACTTACCTCATTGAGAATTTTGACCCTACCACTAAACTAGTTAACATAGTGCGCTTTATGCCTCACTTTTATAATTTGATCAACTAACTCCTTATCAACTGAAATACCAACTCCATTTCTAGCTGTATTAGCCCCGAATATCAGAGTTTACCCTTATCAATTTCTTTAACTTTAACTTTCACCCACTTAGTCTCTTGAATATAGGGTATGTTGATCCTATGTCTATATAAATCTTTAATTAATTATATCAACTTGTCTGTAATATTCCATAATGTAAAATGCAACTTCTCGATCTCTACTCTCCTCCTAACTGCTTAACCCCCTCCCCCCACCAAAAGGAAGGCCTTGGGAGTTAACATTGCTCACCACTAAACCAGAGTTAAAAAAAAAAGAATTAATTAATTAATTAATTAAACAAGTAAAAAATGCTATGATACCGCTAGAAATACATTGAACAAATGGGTACTTAGACTAGAAAAACAAAACTAAAGCAACCAAATGAAAGGCTAAGAATAAGGAACACACACATATTAAGCACACAATAATTTGATACAATAAAGGTATGAACACACTGATAATATCTTGGTTTCAATACGGCAACAAGAGCAATGATATTGATACTACTAATCCTAATACACAATATTGATTGATACTACAACACCAATGGCCATGATATAATAGTCAACAGCTTATAGTAAAGACTAAGATACAAGAGCACAAGTTAGATTAATATTAAGAGAGAAATAGTGAAAAATGTACTGATGATGATGATGATGACGATGATGATGATGATGGCGACGACGATAATGAACGATGACATTGATGATGACAGTGATAGATGTTGGAAAATAAGGACGCACATTAGTAATACAAAAGCGAATGATCTTGAGGCTCGGTGATTTCCCACGAATTCTTGTAGGATTGACAATGGCTACTAGAGTCACCATAATTGTCATGCCCTAAACCCAAACCTGAATGATGGTGAGTTTAGCGTGAAAAGAGGGGAGAGAGAATATGGGATGTTGCTTTTGGTTTTTGTCACCACACCAAATTAGCCACTATACCCCTTATTTTATAGCAATTAGGGTCTGTTCTATTTTACGTTTAGATATAGCTAATAAATATGAGGAGATGTAAGGAGCTGTAAGAAGCTATAAGGAGCTATAAGGAGCTGTAAAAAGTTATAAGTAGATGTAAGAAGCTATAAGGAGTTGTAAGAAGACGTAAGGAGCTGTAAGGAGATATAAGGAACTGTAAGGATACATGTAAGGAGTTGTTGAATGTTATAGAAAATCTATATGGGATGTAAGAAGATGTAAGAAGATGTAAGAAGATGTAGGGATTATGTTAAGAATGTAAGGAGCTGTAAGGAGATGTAAGAAGCTGTAAGGAGATGTACGCTCTTAGAAAATCCTTAAAAGTGCGAAATAGAATAGCGCCTTAGTTGAAAATGCAAATAAGGGTTTAATGGGCACTATTAATATATAAATAACTATTTTCTAACTGCCCAATTAATAGGACAATTAATATGACCGTTACTTCGATCAACAGCTCCCCCTTGATCACATAAACCATAAGTTATACTTTCTCTCCCAATTAATCTTTTCATGCCTTATATCGGGAATGGGGCGTGCGACTAGAAAGTAACCAAAAGTGTTATATTAAGTCATCATCTAATTAACATAACACTTTCATGAAATATGATACCTTAAATCATCCTCAACATCACTAGTGGCATACATAGTCCCTCTATGCCATATGATGTATCATATGATTATATACTTAATATGATCGTCCGAGCTGAAAAAGTGATGATGGATAGATTTTTCCTTAAATACTCATAAAATTTCATCTTAGCTTAACTACTTTCCTAACGTATTCTCGCTGAACCGTATACAACATGGCCCTTAAGAAACACATTAATTAAGGTAGCATCATCAAGCTTTGACTTCATATCATGGCCTTAAGTCAAAGAGCATCATCCATGGGGCCACACAGTAACAAGATATAGGGAAGTCAATTGTCAATCTACGTATGGGTCATCTTATAAGCACACATAATATGAGATGTGTGTCATGGCATAGCTCCCACTTAGCTGCGTACGTCACTTTTTATGTCATACGATTCACTAGTTCCGATTTTCACCTAAAAGTCTAACCTGAGCCACTAGATCAACATACTAAATGTTAATCCTGACACTCAAGATTCAATTTTTAATGTTTTAATATGAAATTTTATTTCATACTCGACTCCCTCGAGTTTTATCTTAGACTCACTAAGGTGACTATATTCATTTTACTCCTACTCTTCAAGTGTGAGTAATTAATATTGTACACCTAGTGCCAATATAATTTAGTCTCATCATTCCCCCTACTCAAGCGTCAAGGCGATTGCCTGTGTTACAAGGCCAATCAGAAGTCTGTGACATTTCAATATACCTAACATGCAATAATAAATCATGAGCAGTTCGCTCATTTACAAAAGAACCATGTCCATCACATAATAAGATACATCTAAGCACTAAACCTTATGAATTCCTAAACTTAACAAATAAGCTTTGAACGCATAACTAGGAATTGGTTTAGTCAAGGGAACATAGTCACTTGTTAGTGTATATATTCCAAATGGTCATTCTTTTTGTCCCATGGTAACAAGATGCACAATCTGCCACTATAACTGACATTGTTGTGCAATTTTCCTTCTTACTGCACCATGACATGGCTCTCCCATCTAGGACGAATGCATGTCCTCAGCTTGATCTAGAATCATCCAGGTCACTACCCCAGTTAACATTTGAGTATCCTCTCAACTTGAGGTTTCCCCTTGATAGCATAAGTTAGCAACACCACAAAGGTAGCGCTTACCAATCAGCAAGTCCTTGGTTGCTTTGAAAACAACATACCAAATCAACTGAAAAGTAAATGTCAATTCGTGTATATAACATGGCCTACATTAAACTTCTTACAACACTAGCACAAGGGTTATTGTTTATTATCTCTATTTCACCATCTGTTTTAGGCCATTGATCAAGACTCAAGGTTAGACCCTTCTCAGCTGGAGTATCTATGAGTTTGGAATTATACAACCGAAATCATTCCAAGACCCTTTGATATATGCTTTGTGGGACAGTTTCAAATTATTTCCACTCCTAGGATATACCTAACTTCACCTTTATCCTGCCTCCTAAAGACATAGGACTACCACTTTTTGGTAGCTTCAAGAATCTCCAAGTTGTTCCTAGCCAATAGTATGTCATCAACATACAAGGTAAGAAACATAATCCCCCATGTTGATCTTTTTGACATACACATGATGGCCTTCTGAAACCATATATAAGCTAAATTAAGTTATGGCTTTATGGAATCTAAAGTACTAAGATCTAGAAGATTACTTAAGATCATATATGAACTTTTTAAGATGACACACCTTGTTCTCTTATCCCTTTGATATAAAACCAATGGGTTAGTCCATATAAATCCCTTCCTCAAGATTACCATTGAGAAAAGCAATCTTTATGTCTGTTTTGAATAACTCAAAAGTCCAAATGAGCAACTAGGACTAGGAGTAACCAGGCCTGAACTTATAGATTAAACCATCTACTTGATGTTTTATCTTGAAAATCCATTTGTTTCTAGTAGACTTACATCAGGATAGAGGATTAATGAGCTCTCAAGCCTTTTTCTTGCGATTGAGTCCATCTCATGCCTCATGGCATCCATCCACTCTTTATGATTTGGTGAATCAATCACCTCTTGCTAAGAGTTTGAATCCTTAACTTCCAAGGAAATGCATATAAATATTTCCTCTTCAACTTAGACATGTCATTAAGGAATTCTTCAATGCCGCTCCTTTTGATTCTGGGATCTTCATTATTTGTCTACCTAGGTGAGAAATGCCACCCCCTTTCTCTAAGAGGCATGGGACCAGAAATCCCTCCCCTTTCTCTAAGAGGTATAAAACCAGAAGCACAGAGAGAAATACTACCACTATCAATTAAAGGTGGGATTCTGAATGTATGGACTAATTGCATGTTCAAGAATGGGAGATTGAGGATAAATCTCATTCTCAAGCTGACTCTCCTCAACAATTGGAGATTGAGGACAAATCTCACTCTGCTTAACAAACAAGCCTTCATCATTCCTATAAAATAAGAAAGGTGTATCATCTTCGGTGACTTAGTGAGAATTCAAATTCTCCCCCTCACCAAGAGACTATTGAAGGTCTTATTATAACTCATATAATTTGAGATCCTCTTTAAATTATGGGAATTCATTTCACGAAGAAGATATTCACAATCTTGATTGGTTCCAAGAGTCCTAATACAATGTTCCAATTGGGTCCTACTATCGCTATAAAGTATATGAACACATCAAGTACCCAACATTAATCAGATAATGGGCACACATACCTATATCACGAATAATATATCGCTCCATTATGTGCTTGCACATTCATGGGCCCATAGATGTCTAGAGTGAATGAATTCTAAGGGATTTGATGCCCTCGAAGCCTGATGTATATCCCGAGGGTCCAAGCTAAAACTCAAGTTAAGAGTGAAAGCTTACAAACCAAGGGAGGATACAATCAAGGGAAACCAAGGAAAAGGGGCACGTAATATGCTGGTTGTGAGGCAACAAACACGTGAGGGACGAATGGAACTTAGAATCAAGTGATTCTAAATAAGAAAACAAAGAGAATTTGATGTGAATTGATGAATGTCTCAAGGGATGGAAGGAACCAAGTAGCAAGCTACCAAGTACACGAAGCTAGCAAGTGAAATCAACACAAAAGGGAGACGTTCAAGGGAGGCACGGTCGTGCCTATAAGCACGGTATGGCCGTGCCAACTTGCTGCCATGTTCGTCAAGCCTAGTGGTGTTTCACGGTTTGAGATGGGCTTAGTGTTTGGGTTGCAAGCTAAATCAAAAGGGCTACCTTTAGCCTGGGTCAAGCATGAAAATGGATGTAAGAAGGGTTATGGTTGTGTGGAATGGGAAGAAGAATCAAAGTTAAGAATTACTAACTCAAGATTAAGCTAGTAAACTCACTTTAACTCTCTTTGAACACTTGAGATAAAACACCAAATGAGATAGAACTAAACTTGAAGAATGGATACAGAAACACCACCAAACTCAAGTTTAGGGCCCTTAAACTATGATTAAGATATAGATATCACCACTTAATCAAGCTTAAGACTTCACTTGAACACCACCTTAATCGACCTAATTAAGGATAAGCAAGTTGAGTATTTGAGTTGCACTAAGGCATGAAAGCTACAAGCTCTCAAAACTGATTTTCATTCAAAGTTGGAAGATGATATTCAAGGGGGCCGTGTACATGTTTAAATACAAGACAACAAGCACACACACAAGCACCTTGACCTTTCCCTCCTAGTGAGGAAAGGTATTAAGAACTAATACAAGCTGATTTGTGCTAAACTAAATTACAAGCTTGTTAAACTAATCTAATACATTTTAAACATAAAGTAAAACATTACTAATATTCATTATACATCAATCTACTCTTAAGCTAAGCTTAATACATGCTGAGATTTTGCTGAGCTCCCATTGGTTAGCCATCAAGTGGTCCTTGCCTTTTGCCTAGCCAATAGTATGCAAGAGACACTCTTTTTGCTGTTTGTTCTTCATTGGTCCGACCTTCCCAAGGTCTTGCAGCCCATCATTGATGCCTAGGGACGTGTGCCAAGCTTTGAAGAGTGTGCCAAATCTGCTGAGTTGAAGGAAACCCACCGGTGAAGGCAAAAATAAACTGGGACAGCAAAACCGGGTTCAAGGACAGTTTCTGGCTAGTTTTGGGACAAGGATTAGGCTTAGCAAAAGTGATGATGATTTGGTTTTTAGGCCATGGGGGGTTACTTTGGGATGTGTATAAACCCTCCCTACAAAGAAATCAAGGTTATGACATGTTTAAGTAAGGTAATTAGACTTAAACATTTTACCGCGTAGATTAGAGCCTAATCTAACCAGTTTGGAAAAAGTCCTTGATCTCTCATCCTCTTGTGGGTATGATTGAAAACTAATGCTTGGACCTGAAAGTAGACATCATGAGGATTCCAAAAATGTATAATTCCAAGACTTAAGCCATCATATGGCTTGAGTTATGAAGTAACCAAAACCGTGCATAATCTGGTCCTGTTGGGCAGTTTGGACACCTTAGGTTTAATTACTAATTTGGATGGGTAAATGAAGTCCAAATTGGATGAAACTTGTTTTGCTGTAAAGCTGACTTCTTGAACTTCAAATCCATCAAAAAATATTAGACTTAAACCTTGAGGATGCTTGATGAATTAAGCACACAAAAGCAGGTTAGGTGCTGGAATTAACCCTTACCCTGCAGTTTTAATGCTTAAACAAAACTTGGATGATTTATTCATCCTTAAACCAGCATAATAAGGTTACCTAATTGATTTGCTTCCCTTTTAAATCAAGGGGATGGAGGGATATGCATCAAAGCCTTACTAAAACACTTTTTAGTTGCTTTGCTAGCTAAACTTGACTCATACATGGGTAACTTAACCCTAATGAGTTGGCCTTAAAAGGCCATATTTAGCTAGTTTGATAACTATATCTTGGTCCTCGTGGTCAAGTCGAGCATGCCTAAAACAGAATCGAAAACGAGGCAAAGCTAGAAGTTGTGATATATCGTCCAAAACATCAAAAACTCCTTTCAGTGTGGCATGGCCGAAAATTGCCATTATATACGATATCCAAGATATCTAGACAAAAATTAAAGAGAAAACTAATATTAGAAACAAAAGATAAAAGGGAACATCACACCCCAGCTGCATAAAGAGTGTCGTGAAAAAGTAATGCATTCTCCTTATGGAGATATGTCCGTATTTTAAGGACACCTTCTTCACGGTCAACAATTTATGAACACTCCATGTAGCGACGAAAGTTCATAAAACCAGCTCAATCCTGAACTATGTGCTTGGTTGCTTCCGTGTTTACAATCCACTGGGGATTATAGTTGGCAACTGATACTTTGAAGTAGACATATTATTCAGGAGCAACTGTGAAAGAAGGCACCTTAATCAGCTCCGAGACAATCCCGAGTGTAGGGTCCCTTATTTCTATAGTTGTAGCACTTCACACGAGCTATATGCGTCTCTTTATTCCCTTAGCCTTTTTCTTTTGCAATTCTAACCTTAGGTCCGGAACTATAAGATGAAATGAATCTAGACGAACCTGATGCTAAGCTAATCCCATGTGTACTCAATAGTGGAATAACTTTTAATTCCCTTACTAGATCGTTATTGATGCAACACAATAAAGTATAGCATGTTAATTGATCCATTCTCAAACCATTTTTGGTATACCTTTAAGTAGCATGTTGATTGATCCATTCTCAAACCATTTTTGGTATACCTTTAAGTTTTCTCGATACTGCTCACTACCTGTACCATCTTTGCTATTCCAAGAGACCTAGAAGCTGACGAGCGTTCTAACACTTCACGCTTGTCCAGAAGAGGTTGAATCTTTTGACACTTTGTGTCATAGTCAGTACGATCAAGCTTTTTATTGGAAAACAAATTACCAGTCATATTTTAATTGCCATATCTAGAAGTATATATTTTAAAAGATGGACATTAGGTATATTTTCAAATAATTAAATTATCAAAAACTTCATCATTCGTTTCGCATGATTGAAAATTTCGCTAAGCTCATAGTCATCACATACAAACATGAATTAGAAGTTTCTACAACTTAATTATCACAAGTCGTCCTCTTTCTCTCTGTCTTTTTTTAATTAGTAAATTTAATGCCTTCTTAGTTAATTAGATGCTTTGTTAGTTATTGTTAGTCAACATGATGTTTGGGGTAGCTATTGTTAAGTATGCTTCATTTTAGTTTAGTTTAATTAATCATGTTTAGATTAGAAATTAGAATTAGTGAGTAACTGGTTTAGTTAATTATGCTAAGTGACATATATCCCATTTCCTAGGTTAGAGTTGGAGTCAAAAATAATTAGTGACTTGATTTTCATACCATCCCAGAGGATGACAAATTTCTATCCTTACTCCCCCCTCAAAAACTGCACCAACAACTGTTAATTTAACATCACAAAATTTTGTATCATTCCACACAAATAACGAAGGCACGAAACACATTTGTATATACGGCATGAAATTTATTAATCATTATGTGGGATCTAATTCATGCTAAATAATGAAGCTGTGGCCCGAAGGTCTGAAGGACAAAGAATTATCATTGTTGACTAGGGGCTAAATAATAAAATGGAAAAGTGCACCATTAAGAAGGGGTTGTAGTTTCACAGGCTTGCTAATTCATGCCCATGACTCACCAAATCCCCCCTCTGTCTCCCCTTGACTTCCTCCCTCTCTAACCTTCTAATTAGTCTTTGATCTAAAAATGGATCACAAAAGGATCCTCCACATGCCACTGTCCATCCCCGTGAAGGTCCCCACCAACACTTTGCCTCCCCTCCTTCAAAGTAATCACTGTTGCTGTAAAGGCTAACCATGCTGCTATGGTGCTCCACTAACACCCAGATGATGAATTTGCCTCATCGCTGTCCTCCTCTATCACCTAATCTGCGGACAAAGCCACTATCTCAGGTCTCCTTGAGTCACACCTCCAAGGCCACCGTGTAGATCCGCTAAAACTGAGTCACTAAACGTAACCCACACACTAAAATGCCAAGAAGGTGACAACTCGTGAAGCCACGTGCCTGTTTACCGGTGGCTGATCGATGGATTTGTAACCAATGTGATGTAGATCAGGTGTGAAGAGGAATTTTAGAGGGAGAAGACAACCAAAAACGGTCTTCATTAGAGGCACGTGCTTACATGCACCAACTGCTCCAAGCGAATCTGATAGGTGAGTCTCGGGTCTATTGCCTCCGTCTACCTCTTTTTTGAACTCATTATTCTTCGATTTTGGGTGTGAAGATAGTGGACACCACAACAAACTCCACCAGATCTTCCGACACCGTAGCCTTTAAGGCATTGGTGGGCGGGGAAGTAAGTTGTTGTTAAGGGTGCATGTTACCGTGGGCACAAAAGCTAGTGGAAGTTTTAGTAGGCGGTGTTGCTTAAGCCACCAAGACCTCGCTAGAAAATTGTTGCTGCAGCCACAAAAGCAAAGGCAGGCTAGATCTTGAGGTTGGTACTGGCAACACCATGACTTAGTCAAGTTAGGGTTACGGTTAAAGTGGGGCTTCCAAATTCAAATTATTCCCAAAAAAATTGGAAGAGCATGAATGCAAAATTGGGTAATTATATGATATCAGACATGCTTTCTAAATATTATAGTTGCATACTTGCATGAACTGATCATGAATTCTTGGTTCAAACCAATGCATACAATAAAACAAAATGAACTTGTTTTAGCATAATTACTCAATGGCATAAAAAGAGGCACCGTTTGCGTACCATCTAAGTGCTGGTAGTGGTGTGTTTTTTTTTCCCCTCTTCCGTTCATCGTGTTTGTTTGCAGGTAGTACTTTCTATGGAGAAGAGGCACCGTTTGCTTACCTCTGGTTGTTAAGGCATGTTACCATCCTCTGATTTACTGTTCTTATGTTACATAACTCCAGCAACTTATCTTTGTAATGTTCCCATTTAGTGCTTTTACAAATTGTCTTTTCTTTAAAATATTTTCAAAAATTCCTTTTATGTGGGTCTCTCAGAAACAGCCTCTCTACGGGTAGGAATGCCGGTAGAGATAAGGTTGCCTATAGCTGGATCTCCCCAGACCCCGCGAAAGCGGGACCTACACTGGGAGGTGGTGTTGTTATTGTTGTTGTACTCAATGGCATACAAAGACTATGCTGTTTAGAGCTCATACAACACAGAAGGATGTTTTTAATGATGTAATTTAGTAAAATTGATAATATAGAATGAACTAGTCATACACAATCATACTGGATCCATTCGAGGCCAAAACCGAGCAACAATAGCTCTGATACCATTATTGGAAAATAAGGACATACCTTAGTAACGTGGAAGCGAAGGACCTTGATGCTCGATGATTACGCACGAATTCTTGAACTAGGACTAACAGTGGCTACTAGAGTCACCATAGTTGTCACAGCCCAAACGTGAACCCGAATGATGGTGAGGTTAGCGTGAAAAGAGGGGAGAGAGATTATGGGACGCTGTTTTTGGTTTCCGTCACCACACCAAATTAGCCACTATGCCCCTTATTTTATAGCACTTAGCAAAAACTGCAAATAAGGGTTTAATGGGCATGATTAATACACAATTAACTATTTTGTAACTGCCCAATTAATAGAACAATTAATGTGACCATTACTTCGATCAACAATAGAAGAAGGGGACATAAAATTACAGGGAAAACCAACGGATTGCAAACTAATAAACAAGTAAACAAGCGATTGAATTGTTATCTAAATAGACAATAATAATTAGATACTAGAAAAATAGAGCAGTAATAACAAGATGATAAAAACATAAAGGCACACTTAGATGGTTAGTGTAGAAGAGCTAAGAGGTGCAATCAAAGCAACCGGGCAGAGGGTGATCGATGGTTGCGGGCTTCAAGCTCTAAATAAAAGGTAGAAAAGCCAACCGATTGCAAACTAATAAAACAAGTAAACAAGCGATTGAATTGTTTGCTAAATAGACAATAATAATTAGATACCAGCAATAATAACAAGATAATAAAAACGTAGAGGCACACTTAGATGGTTAGTGTAGAAGAGCCAAGAGGTGCAATTAAAGCAACAGGGCAGAGCGTGATCGATAGTCGCGGGTTTCAAGCTCTAAATAAAAGGTAGAAAAACCAACAATTGCTAGTAATCAATGGAACTTAGTGAAGGGTGGGGCACAAATTCTCAACTAATGAAAATAACACTCATCAAACGCTCAAGCTGATGAGAAAGTGGGAACAAAATTGGGCCTTTAAATAGAAAAAAGAACTAGCACATGATCCAATCCCAAAGAAATAGGGGAAAGACCAATCGACGGGAGCCAACAAAACAATGGCTCCACAGAGGGTAATACAACGACGGGAAGTTCAAGAAAAGTCAGTAAATAGGCAACAAAGAAAGAAGGGGTTGGGCACACTTGCCTACAGTTGGGCCTCGTCATGGTGGTGAAACTGACTCGCTCTGCTCCCTGACATGAAATAGGTGCTCAACCTAAGAAGACAGGGGGGTAGGTGAAGATTGTGGATATAGTTGCCAGCAGAGAGAGACAGGTTTGGGGTTGGGAACAAAGAGAGTTGAATGGGCGAGAGTTTACCATTGGCGGCAACACCTTGGGCCACCCTTAAATTCTGCCTCTACAACTACGTCCCTGTGCAACTATGGACTGTTACTCTAGATAGACTCACCGGTCACTGCGATCTATAACCATGTGATGCGAGCTCTCGTAGGTCTTTAATTATAGTAATTATTTATAAAAAAAACAATGAGTCATTTAGTAATCATATAGTACGTAAATCTTTTAAGTTTTTTTATAAGACAATTAATAAGTTTTTAAAATAAAACAATTGTCTAGGGAAATAAGTTATGAGAAACTTCCAAGTAAAAATTTATAATGCATTAAGATATATTATAATTAATTTAGCATGTGTTTCTAATAGCAATTACAACAGCTTAATTTCTCTGTAGTTGAAAAAAATAATAGTCCAAAAATTTAAATAATCTATTAGTTAAAATTATTAACATGATTAACTTGTAATATTTAATATTAATTTTTTATGAAAAATTAGTTTGAAAATATTTAATGAAGATCAACGTATTGTGGCCTTTTTTGGTAATAGCCACATTAATGCATTTTTGTCAAACAATAACAATTATATTTAAAAAGTATTTAGGTATGGAATTGGACTAGGATTTAGATTTTGAAATTATAAGCTACATAAGTTTGTTTTGTAATGCCCCAACTCTTAATCATATCATTAGTCCTAATTAATCCACCCTTAGTGGCAAATATAGTGAAAGTGCTAGGGCAAGACTTAGCTAATTGACTGGCATAAACATGATAGCACATTCTAACTTACATGTAAACCAAAAGGTATACACTTAGTTCACATCCATCTCAAATGTCAATCCAGCAACTCATACAACATACACACTCTGATGGTGCATGGCTTTAAGAAATATCATTGTAAACTTGTCTAACTCCTTTGATTATCTCCCTCCTGTCAGAATTGCACAATTGTCTGCCGAAATAGGAAAACCAAAAATATTGAAGAGTGAGCCGAAACTCAATACGTTTACTCCTATACCGTAAAGATAAAAATTCATTTTTCAGTGAGCGAATTTTAGTTTGAAATCAGGGAGAGAAAGATGATTATATTAAAGCTGTTACAGGTTATTATCTGAAAGTGAAACCCAAATTGATGAGCGCATGTGTACAATGCGATCATTTAGTAGGTGCAACACCTCCTAGGCTGGTCGGGAAACCTAAACTAAAGTCGCGCAGATAAAGTGAAGGGCCTGAGCCCTAATAATTGATAACTGATGGGTTCACTTGACTATGGGACAAAACAGTACTTGAAAATGATTCATTAAATACTTATAAATTACGAAATTTTAATATATATAAAAGGCATGTAAATTTTCGAAAAGTACTGGCAGTAAACTTACCTGAAATTTTAAAATCTCCCCACTTTTATAAAATAGTTACCCATGGCCTGACAACAATGGAAATGGCCTCGCTTCTACTATATATATATATATATATGTGTGTGTGTGTGTGTGTGTGTGTGTGTGTGTATATATATATATATACATAACAACAACAACAATAATAACACCAAGTGTGGGTCCCGCTTTCGCAGGGTCTAGGGAGATCCAGCTATAGGCAACCTGACCCTACCAGTATTCCTACCCATAGAGAGGCTTATTTCAAAAGACCTACAAAAAACAGTTTTGTGAAAAAGTTTTATAGAGAAACGATTGCAAACCATTTACCGAGGCGAAAAGGTTCCGAAGAAGCTGAAGCTGCAGGAACAAAGCGCAAATAAACAGGGGGTGGAGACATACCTCAACAATTCAAGAGACACCGATGCCGTCACTTCCCAGAAAAGTACATCCTGCAAAAAAGCACGCCAAAACCCTACCCGCACCCAGCTACTGAAGCTACTGCCACCTACGAGGTCGATCCCCTATGATGTGAGACCCTACTCCTATTCCGCCACAGCTTCCTATCTTGAGCCATGTTCGCCGTCAGACTGACAGCTTTTAGGTCCTCTCTAACCACTTCATCTAGGCTCTTCTTCGGTCTACCCCTCCCTCTCTTACCACCGGGGGCGTCGATCATCTCCCACCCCCGCACTGGGGCGGCCACACTTCTCCTCTTCATGTGGCCGAACCATCTGAGCCTCAATTCCCTCATCTTCTCCTCTATGGGGGCCACTTTAGCTAAGTCCCTGATTACTCTATTCCTAATTCTGTCCAATCTCGTAAAACCACACATCCACCTGATCATTCTCATCTTCGCTACCATCAACCTTTGGGCCTGCGTCTTTTTTAGAGATCAACACTCCGATCCATAGAGAACAGTCGGTCTAACTACCATCCGATAGACTTTGCCTTTCAATCCTAGGGGCACCCTCTTGTCACACAGTACCCCTGAGGCTAACTTCCATTTTTGCCAGCCCACTCTTATCCACTGGCTAATATCCTCGTCAATGTCCCCATTCTGCTGGATGATCAAGCCCAGATACTTAAACTTAGCTACCTTTGGTATCGCCCTCCCATCCAGTGTGATTTCTCCCCCCTCTTCTATCCTTCCACTGAAACAACAATGGAGGTATTCCGTTTTCGATCTACTTAACCGAAAACCTCTAGCTTCCAGCGTATGCCTCCACCTCTCCAACCTGTCATTCACCCCTTGCCTGGTCACATCGATAAGAACGATGTCATCTGCAAATAGCATACACCAAGGTACCTCGTCCTGGATCCCTCTAGTAAGCTCATCCAAAATTAAGGTGAAAAGAAACGGGCTTAAGGTGGAGCCCTGATGTAGGCCCATACTAACAGCGAAGTCATTGGAGACCCCTCTCGGCGTCCTGACACTCGTCTGCCCTCCCTCGTACATATCCTTGATAACACGCATGTACGCGGGTGACACCCTTTTCTCTTCCAAACATCTCCACAATACTTCTCTTGGGACTCTATCATACACTTTCTCCAAGTCAATGAACACCATATGGAGATCCACCTTTCTGTCCCTGTACAAGCCCATGAGCCTTCTGAGGAGGTAAATCGCCTCTATGGTCGACCTGCCTAGCATGAAACCAAATTGGTTCTCTGAAATCTCTATATCCCCTCGTAATCTTCTCTCAATCACCCTCTCCCATAGCTTCATAGTGTGGCTAAGCAGCTTGATACCCCTAAAGTTGTTACAATCTTGAATATCCCCTTCGTTTTTGTGCAGTGGGATGACTGTACTGGCCCTCCACTCTCTGGGCATCTTAGCGGTCCTGAAAATAATATTGAAAAGCTCTGTTAGCCACTCCAGACCGTCTTCCCCCATATACTTCTAAACTTTTACTGGTATCTGGTCCGGGCCCACTGCCTCCCCATTCACTATCTTCTTCAAGGCCTCCCTAATCTCATCCTTTGTTATAAGGGCGCACGTTCGCTGGTCGAAATGCCTATCACTATACTCTCCGCCCCTACTACAGTTATCTCCCACCCCTTCCCCATTAAGGAGTTTAGCAAAGAACCTTTGCCATCTCTCCTTAATTTCGGCATCCTCAGTCAACACCTTACCCTCTTCATCCTTGATGCACCTTACCACTCCTAAATCCCTAGTCTTCCTTTCCCTTACTCTTGCCAGTTTGAAAACCTCCTTCTCCCCTTCCTTTGTCCCCAATCTATGGTATAGTCTATCAAATGCCTGGCTCTTTGCTATTGCCATCGCTTTCCTGGCTACCTTCTTGGCCGCCTTGTATCCACTCCTCTTTTGCTCCCTCTCTTCCTCCGAACCGCTGCTCATGAACTCCGCGTAAGTCTCTTTTTTTGCCTTGACTTTCTCCTTTACCTCTTCGTTCCACTACCAGGCACCCTCCATCTTGTTGCCGCCTCCCCTGGAAAGACCTAGGGTTTCCTTGGCCGACCTTCGGATACAATCCGCCACAGCCTCCTACATCGAATCGGCGTCTTTTGCCCTCCTTCAAGCTCTCTCCTTGGCGATTCTCTCTGCTATTAACCCCGCTTTCTCCTTCGTGAGGGTCCACCACTTAATTCTGGGTTCCCCGGCTCTCCTCTTCGTCCTCTTAGGACACTTGAACTCTGCCTCTAAAGCCAGCAACCTATGTTGAGTTCTCAGAAATTCGCTGGGAATCACCTTGCAGTCCTTACACGATCTCCGGCTGTCCTTCGTCGTTAGGAAGTAATCGATCTGGGTCTTGCAAGAGCCGCTCTTGAAGGTTACTAGGTGGTCCTCCTTCTTCTTGAAAAAGAAGTTGGCCACCAACAAATCAAAGGCCACCGCAAAGTCCAGCACAGAGACCCCTCCCGTGTTTCTCTCTCCGAAACCGAAGGCCCCGTGGACCCCATCATATCCAGCTGCCTCCACGCCAATATGGCCGTTGAAGTCTCCTCCTATGAACAGTTTCTCGCTCCGAGGAACCTCTTAGGTGACCGCATCCAAATCCTCCCAGAAGAGCTTCTTAGTAACCTCCGGCAGGCCTACTTGGGGCGCATACACATTCACCACGTTTACGAAAACTGAACCCACCAAAACCTTAATGGCCATAATCCGGTCGCTCTTACACCGCACTTTAACCACCTGGTCCGCCAAATCCTTCTTAACCAAGATGCCAATTCCATTTTTCGCCTTGATTGACCCCAAGTACCAAAGTTTATACCCATCAATCTCTCCATCTTTAGCCCCAACCCACTTCGTCTCCTAGACACACGCTATACTAATCTTACGCCTATGCAAAGACTTAACTAATTCTATCAACTTACCTGTGAGGGACCCAATATTTCAGGATGCTAGGCGTACCTTCCGCAGCCCTGAACCCCTCCTAACCCCAAAACCCCCTGGAGGACAGGCTGAAACTGCTACATGGCTCGCCACAGACACAGACGCCTACGAGGTCAGCGGACACCCTAAAAAAACTATAAACTAATAGAGACACCCAAGAAAACCAGTTACAAGCTACAAACAACTATAAACTACAACTATAAACAACTATGAACAGCTACCAACTTCAACAGCCAAACTTCAAACAACTATATATATATATATATATATATATATATATATATATATATATATATATATATATATATATATATATATATATATATATAATTACATATATATATATAGATATATATATATACATATATATATATATATATATATATATATATATATAATATATAATATATATATATATATACATATATATACACACACATATATGCGCATTTATGTATGTATGTATTTATGTGTACATGGATATATGTATGTATCTATATGTGTGTGTGTGTGTAGGACTGTATATATATAAATGTATACATATATATATATACATATATATATATATATATATGTATACACAGATGCATATATGTACATATGTATATATATATAGACATATATATATAATATATATATATATATATATATATATATATATATAATATATATATATATATTATATATATATGTCTATATATATATATATATATATGTCTATATATATTTATGTATATCTATATATATACATGTGTGTGTATATATATATATATATACACACACACACCCCCACACATATGCATGCATGTATGTATGTACATATGCATGCATGATGTATGTATGTATGTATGTGTGTGTGTGTGTGTGTGTGTGTGTGTGTGTTGTGTTGTGTGTGTGTGTGTGTGTATATACATATATATAATATATATATATATATATATAATAATATATATATATATGTATATATATATATATATATATATATATATATATATATATGTATATATATACGTAGACATATATATATGTGTGTATGTGTGTGTGTGTGTGTGTGTGTGTGTGTGTATAGGCGTTTTGGACGATAATATAGTGTACTTTGAGGATATTGAACGATAATACTCTCAACCATAAACTTAGATGTTCGTGTACCATACTATCGACTTATCTATTATTTATATACCAATATCAAGCTTAAATGTGCTTTTATAGGTGTAATGCAACAATTTTACATTGTCATGCAGTTGAATATGTTTAGATTGTGAAAAATTCTAAGATTATCTAATTGCATATGCTTAATTTGCACTTGCATTGTTGAGTAAAACCACCTTCAAATATGGTCTTGTTATATAAATAGTAAATAAGGCAATAATATTATGCACAGGTGTACAAATTCAAAGCTGCGTGGATTATTGTCTAATGGGCTCATAGTATAGTATGTTGTCATCCAAAAATCCATATACATATACTTAGTGAAGTTTCATATAATTTTCATTAATTCCAACCTTAATACATAATTCATAGTTTTTCCTTGGCATTTTCCCTAATCATCAATGTACTCACAAACGTTATTTTAAGTGCATAAATTGATTTTGGTTTTCCATTTCTATATTCCTTCTTTGTATCATTCTTGTTATTATTACCATTAATGACATTGGTATTATTATGCTATGATGGGTCTTCATATTGCTATCCTTATTATTGTTAATATTAATGTTATTATCATTAAAGTTGTTATAATTATTATTATTATTTATATTGCCATTATAAATTTCATTTCCATTGCTATATGGTTATGAAGAAAAGAAATATTATTATTAATTCAAATTATTTATTCAAGAAGAGGTTTATGTTACTAGGCTCTACCTGTGGTTTTAAATTGATTTTTGATAGCGACTCATGCTCTCGTATGCAAACCGAAATGATTTTCGCTCCTTTAGATCTCAGATGAACCTTGATTTCTATTCATTGGTCTTGGCCATAAGAACATATATGATTTGCGTCATCAAAACATTTTGTTCTTATTGTGATTTTATGTTAATTAGTTATTTTAATTCATGTTTAGGGATGGCAATGAGTTGGGTCCGCCAGGACTCAGACCCTTTTTTTGGGGGGGGGGCCTGAACCCAGACTTTTTGGGTCTGGAAAGATAAATTCCAAGCATGGAACTTATAAGTCTAATGGGTTCATGGATCCTTAGCGAATCCTAAGCATTTTTCAAATTCAAGAATTTTTGCAATGGACTTTTTAATTTTTACTCAGATCTCAAGATGAATGCCCACATTCTAATGACAAAAACTAGATTTAAAAGATATAACATTTGATATAAAAACAATGCTTCTTGAGATTTGGATTGAATGGGTCTAAGAGAGTAGCAGAAGCAAATAAGCAAGTGAGGAGAGCAGAGAGAGATTGAGGATAAGGAGTAGTAATCATGAGTGTGAGAAATTGGTGTAATGCAAGGTAGCTAAACTCAAAAGATTTTAGTCACTTAAACTTACGATTTAGTTAATTTTCATATTTTAAAATAATTAAAAAAATATTAATGCATCCTAGGTTGAGTCTAGGTCTCAATTTTTTAGACGGAAGCCTAGACCTGATCTAGAGCAACCCAAACCCAGACCCACTAAAGACCCATTGGTTACCATTTCATTAGACCCATGCCCTTTAATTTAGGTCGAGTTTAATGGGTCTGGGTTAGGAACCAGACCCACTGCCATCCTTGTAGATCATATTAGATTAGGCTCATGTTTCTATTTCATGATTGTAAGTTTAATTTATAGCCTAGTCTATTTTGGATTGTATTTTCTTTTTGTGTCATTAGCAACTAGTTTTTGCTAGATGGGGTTGTGATTAACTTTTTTTTTACTAAATTAGTCATATGTGAGATCTAAACACTCCTACTTGAGTTAAATGTTGATTAGAACAAAAAAATATGGGGGATAAAGGAGTTGGGGCTGGGTGCAAATACAAAAAGAAAGGAGGAAATGCCTAAAAAGTGTTGGACTAAATGCAAGTGGCCCACAAAAGTTTTTTAGGATATTGTATGCTCTACTTTATACCGGGCCTGAGCTGACATAAAATTTAAAGTGGCAAAAACTTGTCTATTATGGTGCCTATTTTGACCTTATGGGGTGAATGTGTTTGGTGGGGCTGCTTGCTAGAGACTAAGGACCAGGGCTTCCAGCTCCCCTAGGAAGCCATGTCCCCCAAGAAGCCATGTCTGGAACTACTCCCCCCCTCTCTTTCAGTCTCTCTTAGCTGTAGCTATTCTTTGTGCCGATACACACATGAAATTTCTGCTATCACTTGCACTAAAGTGGTTTCGCTATTGTCGTAGTTTTGCTTAATAATTCTTCTGAAAATCCTGACACGAGAGCATTTTGTGAGTTGGAAAGTGTTAAGTTCTAGGAAATGTTTGTGGCATACGGGCATCACTGAATGGATTTATAATAGGGTGTCAAAAGGTGTTGGTTGTTGATGGGGCTCATTTGAGTTGTCCATATAAGGGGACTTTGCTCGCTACAATTGTGCTGGATGTGGATGATCACTTATTTGATGTGGATAAGCTGTGGCGCCCACCAAGGCCACGAAGGAATGATTTTGGTTTTGGACTGTGTTGACTGAGTGTTTAGGTAGATTAAAGCCCATAATCATGTCTAGATGTAACCAAGGGCTTCTAGATGTTATCTCAAGGATGTTTGGAGTTAAGAACCACAGTTACTGTTTGAGGCATATTTGGGGGAATTTTGTCATAACAATCACGAAGCATAGAGTTTGTTGTGATGCATCTAAGGAGTTTGTGATGGAGATGTTTAACAAGGATATTTGGTAAGGTAGGTTCAATTGTTGATGTGCATATGTATAGACGCAACATAGGGGAGTTTGGAGTGTAGCTAAACAAATGTTGTTGGTTAGTTGTCAATATATCGACAAATACATGCACATGCAAGTGGTGGTAAAGGCTCGAGGTACCATGCAGCCTTGTGATGGCTGTCATTTACAAACAAAAGCTAAGTGTGCATGACTATGTCTACCCATGTTACAAGGCGCAAGCGCAAAGGTTAGTGTATATGAATGCCATTCACTCGATAGAGACCAATGATATGGTGACTGTTAATGATAGAACTGGCAAAGTTATCAGTGGTCATGACTTGGATAAGTGCTACAACCGATGCATACTGCCTCCTACTAATCCCCGTTCAAGTGGATGACCAAGGGTGAAAAGGTATGAATCGCAGAGACAATATGTGAAAGTTAGGAGGTGCTCTAAATGTAGTGAAGTTGAGCACTACAAAAATAAAAGCAGGAATCCCCAAGCTGACTTCAATGCAAATTATAAATCAGATGTCGTGTTTGTGGAGAACTTGTTTATGGAGAAATTGTTCGTAGCATAATAGATGGGAAGTTTAATTTATTTCCTATAATTACAAAGTCTGAAATATATGAATTTCCTACTAACTTAGCATTATTATTTGTATTGCACTTGTTGATGTGGTGCATCTGATCATATGATGTGGAAGATGGTGATGGGCATGTATTTTATGGTGTTAATGGTGTACGCGTGTAGTTGTACATGTGTCCGTACTTGATCACACTGATTTCAAGGAACCGTGGAGTTGTAGCAATGAGGTTGGACTACTGCTACTGTAGTATCCTAGAAGTGAATATTCCACTATCTTGAGATTTTGACTACATTTTTGTGTGATGTTTGTGGGATAGGCGGGCCAATCCCATAAAGAATAACAATTTTTTTTACTGTTATATCTTCCTGTGTTATAACTATTGATGTCAATGTGTTTAAGAAAATAAATTATAGGCTATTAAGCCTTAAAGCGCCTGTAGCTGTCCCACGTGCAATTGTAGAAGGTTCTAACGCCGACATGATCTTAGAATTGTTACAAAGTTGTATGAACTATCACGAAATGCTTACATGGTGGTGCTGGGAGCTCGTCGGTCAATGCAATTAAAAGTAATAAACTTTAGAATGGTAACATTTGTAGTTAGTCAACTGTAATTATTTTTCCTATTGTCATTGTATAAAATTACATTGCTAGGACATAAATATTATGCACTGTGCCCAAGGTGTTGTATTAGTAAGATAATATAATTTTTGGAATGAAAGTTACATAATGTAATTTTTAATTATTGCATTACTAGCCATGTTGATTTTTTTTTTTTCTGAAGTTGCAAGAAAGGGACTTGCAAGAAGGGGGCTGAATTGTTGCTACTGCAATATCTTAGAAGTCAATATCATAGCATTCGGGGATGTTGACCACATTTTTGTTGGATATTCATAGGATAGGCAAGCCAATCCCACAAAGAGTAATAATAATAATTTTTTTATTATTATGTCTTCCTGTTTTATAACTATTGATGTCAATATATTTGAGAAAGTAAAAGTGTGTAAAGGTTATTGAGCCTAAAAGCAAGTATAGTTGCCCTGTATGAAGCTAAAGAAGGTCTCAATGTGTACATGGATGTTAGAATTGTCATAAAGATGTATGAAACACCATGAAATGCTTACATGGCATTTCTTGGAGCTTATTGGTTAGTGTAATAAAAACTATTAACCATTAGCATTATAACATTTGAATTTGGTTAGTTATGATTATCTTCCTTGTTGTCATTGTATACAATTGTATCATTAGGGCATAAAAAATTGTTTATTGTACCTGGGATGTCATATTAGCAATATGATGCAATTCTTTGAATGAAAATAATGTAATGTTGCATTATTACATCATAAACTATCTTGTATTTTTTGTTTTAAGTTGGAAAGGAAATGTTTAGGATTGTTATATGATCTGGTCAACTCTAATGGCTACATTTATAAGTGGGTATGCAAATAATGCCATTGTTACTATATTAAACACCCACTACGTTGAAGAATTTGACAGTTTGTGAGCGGGTTGTTAGATGGAATTAAATTTGTTTCAATAAAAAAATACCTTTCTAAATGCAAGGACATTAAAGTAGATGGTTGACATTAAGCACATTGGACTACAGGGTTGGTTTGTGTAGTAGTGCAAGCAGTAGGGGTATAGTGGACAACAAATGCCATGCTACACATCTTTAAGTAATGCAACAGACTAAGTTATTAAAAAATTGTTACATAAAGGGAGCAAACTACCTGACCTTTAATTCCACATAGAATTGGTTGGAAATATCACTTAAAATTTACGTAAGAGTGGTCCCAAAAAGAATGGATAGAACATTCCATTGTGGAATTCAAGCTAAAATTTTAGAAATTAAGGATGATGTCTATCGGCGCTGTTATGTTTACTACCCCAAAAGGGTAAGTGAACAGTCGTTGGCAATAACTTCTCACCAACCATTGCTATTCTTATGCTCTCCATGAACTTTTGTAAAATTTATTGACATTACTATAATTAGTTCTGTAAGTAATGTATTTTTTGTGTAGGTGGACATTACGTGTCTATACTACAAGATAATTGATGAGGTCATATACGACCTCGTACACGAGTACGTTTAGTTAGGGGACTTACTGAGGGATGAACAACATAATAATGCCTCAGAGAGGAGGAGCATACACATTTTGTGGATGACATAACGAAGGAGAATGCGAAGGTTAAATAGTTGATTGGTCTCGTAACAACGGCTGTGGTTATCCTCTTTGTTTTTATCCTATGCAAGTGGCTTATGTGACAGCTACCATAAGTCATGTTCTTTTGGGTTGTGCACTCGAAATTGTTTTGTAATGCTCGAGAGTGGTCTTCGCATGTATGCTAAGTATGTGCCTCCCGTCCCAGCTTTATGGTTACTATGTTGGCCTTTTTGCCCTTTTGTAGTTACTAGGCATGCTAAGTATGCTAAGGCTCATTGTATGATATATTCAATGTGAATTCCAACTATTATGTCCGTCTTTGTTATGTGAATGATTTATTCTGTCCTACATCATATGCATAATGCAATTGTTATGTCCATCTTTGTAATATGACTTTGCATATTATGCGTAGGGGAATTGTTGAAGGCTATATGTGATATGAATAATCAGTTACTCCTAAAATATACCAATGTGCCTAGTGTTGAAACCATTGCTGGATGGTTGGTGTTGAGTGAGTTGCAGGTACACTATCTTAACTTTCTCTAAATAAAATCTTGGGATCTTATAATAAAAATTTGTACATATCTCGGGATATGTAGGCTAAAATTTTAACATAGAGATCGCCAAGTGGAGAATCACAAGCACAATAAGGGGCAAGAATGTATCCATGTCGGTTACATAACAAATACAGTGAAAAAGAGGGCAATCATCATATATGATGTGAAAATAAAAGAGAAACCATAACATAAAACAACATATGGTATATGGTTAACACAATTGTTATGTTCGTCTTTATAATACAACTGCTCATATCATGAGTGCGGGAATTATTGAATGATATATGCAATAAGATTACTCAGTTACTCTTAAAATACACCATTTTGCAAAGTGTTCAAGCCATCTTCGATGGTTGGTGTTAAACGAGTTGCGGGTACACTATCATGACATCTACAACGCAACATCCTAGAATAGTACCACAAATATTTTTGCTTATTTTGCGATATATATGGTGAGATTTATACGCAAACACCGTGAACTTCGGAATTACAACCAAAGTAATTAGGAATGATGTAAGAATGTAGGTTACATCACAAATACAAATGAGAAATGAGTAGTCATCATACACAGTACAAAAACAAATTAACTAACATAACATAGAACAAGGACGTACAAACATAATAGCACAAGCTTAGTTGTAAACACCTTAAGTGCAACACGATTATAGTTAAAATAGTAGGGTTTTCCATGTACCGGTGCTCGATTCAAACCAAGCCCTAGTTAGATGTCAACATGAGCAAAGTAAGTGAATGAGCTATTTCAGAGCTAAGAGGTGAACATGGTAATGTGGGGTTCACCACAGATAACATGTGCATAGGCTCCTTAGTGATTGAGGTAACGTACACTTCTATCTGGTTCATAGTAATATCATGCCTCCAATGAACCCAAGCAACTCGATGTAGAAATAGTCCATGTCGTGTGCTTGAGATAGTAACCTCCTTATGTTCCGTCCAGCTGCACATGTGTCTATAAGGATAACAAGTGCAGCATCAGTTATTGACTTTGTAGTGAACAAGTTGTGTATAATAATGCTCTTGTGATGCCTCTATAATTCCAAATGTAAATGCAAACATCTTCACTTGTGCACTCTAGAACCCCCGGCAGCATCCCAACCATGGAGTTACATTATCAAGAACCATGAACGTATCGTCTTCAACCCAACCATGGCAGCATGCACTTCAGATTTATCAAATGGGCTCGATCTTCGTTGATGAAGTCATTTCATGAATAGACAAGGAAGTCTATGAATGTCTACAAAGTTACATTATCAAGAGCCATGAATGTATCGTCTTACGTTGTGTGGGCAATCAGCTATTGCAATTCAAAGACAAGTGTTGGGTATACTTTGTTTCTTTGTCAATATTTTTTTATGTGGGTTGAGTTTCATTAGCATCCACAAATAATGAAATGTTGTATAAGAAAGGGAATTATGGTAGGAGGTACATAAATATATGTTTTTACTGACATCTAACCTACTAATACAGGTTACTATTTTCACACACACAAGGCACTGAAAACAATTATTAATAACATATTATGTGGACAACTAAATATATGCCAAACCCGAAAACTACACGTTTATGAGGGGGAGATTGTACACTTTAAGCCATGATTACCCGGGCTCCTCAATCACATCTATTATTAGTATGTTGTCCCAAAGACCATGATAACCTCCATTTTAGGCAAGAAATTGGGCACACTTGTCCCAAACTATAACCTTTAGCACCAACTTCAGTGAGGAATTAGCACATTGCTTAATCCAGTCCCCTTCCCTTCTACTTCAATTAAGGCAATTACGACACCCACCTACAATTAGTTCTCAACAACCACTCCACTTTCATTAAATTTTCCAGCTATAAGGACAATCAATTCATGGGTATCCCTAATGACGTAGCTTAATATGTTGGGATCGTTTGTGATTATGGGTATTTAGCTAATGTAATCCTAGTAATCGAACACCGATTTTGTACGCACATAATATGCGACCAAGTTTGTATATTTCATATTTCATTTGTCCGTATTTTACAATAATGTCATCATATTTGAAATTTCTTCCTTTCTTTTTAGATCCTTAATGATATTTCATTTGCACTAAACTCTCATGGTAAATATGTGCCCACATCCAATGGATAGATAAAACCCTCGCCCGAGCAGAAAAGGACTATTTGATAACATTAGAAATGGAATGCCAGAAACTTAGATCTGAACTCCTCACTGTTGTAGTAATGGTCCACACATCTCAAGATATTCATGACCAGCTAAGAGTCGAGTTGCATCTTGTTATCAATAGGCAACTGTTATGAACAACTATGTTCATAATGATGTTGGTCATGCATGTCATTATTCTCGATCAGGTGGCGTAGAGCACCATGACGTAAGCAACTATACAATTGTGCTTTTCAATAAGCCGTACAATTTTTTGGTCAAGTTAAATGTAAGTACGTGTCAAACCCCAGAAAAAGATTATTTATTTATTATTTCGGATTATATATATATATATATATATATATATATATTTCTGTTATTTATAATTATTATGATATTAGTTGACCTAGAATGCTTAAGCTAGTCGTGTTTTAATTTTTAGGAATTTAGTGGGATAGCCTGAAGGTTGGTCGAACAGTTCAAGCCAGAGGAATATTAGTCCTTCCAGTTTCTATTTCCAAAAAAAAAAAAATATAGCAATGCAAAAGAGAGCAGTAGGGAGGAAAAACCCTAAGGATTTAAACATTTATTTTTCCCTCTTTGTTCCTCTGCTGTCTCCCTCTCTCCATGGTCTTTCTCTCCCCACAGCACTCTGCCCCTTCACCATGGTAACTCTCCCTCTCTCCCCCCCATTCACCTATGAACCGCAGCTGGCTGCCGCTGCCCCTAGCTGCCACCGCCCCTAGTTGCCGCTGCCCAATCTCTCCCTCTCCATCCTCTTTGTTTTTCTTGGTAAGTATTTCAAACCCTAGCCAGGTGTGTTGGATTTTCATTGTTTTTCCTCAAGAAACCTTAACGTGGCCATGGAATTGATAGTGCACACCCCCATGATTTTTTTTAGATTTGAACTCTTGGTGGGAGAACTAAAACACCATAGGGTTTTCCTATCCACTGTTCTTCACTTCAGGGTAGAATGTTTACTTCTTCTCTTATGGATTGGATGGATTAATTGTTTTAACAATTAAAAGTAATGGTATTGTTGAATAAAAGGATTGTACAGACTTGGGGGAAGTTTTGGACGAATTATGTAAGGAAGGAAGGGTTAAAATTTGTATTCTTGTCACTGTTGGGATGCGTAGAAAATTATCTAATTTCATGAACTTGTTGGCAATAATCATGATGCCTAAAAAATATGAAAAATTTTTTGATGGTAGATCTGGACGTCCTTTAACCAGAGAGTTTTGAATTTTATATATCAAAGTTAAAACGAACAAGTTATGGACAAAATATCAGGACTATGCAAAAACTGATTGTAACTAGGATAGTTTGAGAATTTGTTGAAATTCAAATAGGTTAGACTCGGATTCTATTAATGGTCATAAAAGCACGGTTGTAATTCACAGCGTGTCCTTTCCAGAATGGGCTCAACATTAAAACTTTGATGTCAGGAGTGAACGTTATGGTCCTAGAAAATTGGGGGTAAAATCTAGTAATGAACTGGAAAGTTCACAGCCATAGCATGTGTTGAGTTTTTAATACTTATAGCTTTCTAAAAATTCATTTAAGGGCTAGAATTAGTTGTTAGGGATAAGAGGATGCTTAAGAAAAATTATTTGGATATAGTGGGCTCATAGAGAGTTGGGTTAAGAGTTGGTACTAACAGAGCACTATTGTGGGAAATTATTTTTAGGTCAAACTAGCGTTCTGGGTTTAAGCTTAAGGGACGTATTCTAGTTGGTAACAATCATGCTCTAACTCCCCTGAATATCCCTTGGAAACATGTCCTGTAAGTATGCATGAAAGGTGTTTAAATGTGTTTGGAATTGATGTTCGGGGCATCTTTCCTGAGTAAATGCGTAATGAGGTTTTACTATGATTTCTACTGAAGCAATTGTTCAACTGGTCATTGCATGAGTTTATCTCGAATGTTCATTGTGAACATGATAATGAAATGTTTTTGGATTAGAATGGGTGGGGTTAGGCTATATTCTGTTAAAGATCATTGTCAACTTGCAAATGTGTGAGTAACTGAATAAATAGATGGGACTGAGTAGTTGTGCTCCTGTTTTGTTTGAAGGTCATTACCCTTCCCCGGGTAAAAGTGCATACATGTGAGCAGCCATTTGCCACCTTGTGGATAGACATGGGCTAATTTAACGGTAACCGTCCAAATTTGCAGTAGGCCAGGATATAGTTAAGCGGCTGCGTTAAACCCAAATGCAAGCCATGAGACCCGTAGAGATCGCTCACCCCTTTTATCTTGAAACTGAACAAATGGGACTACGATTGTTATGTGTTCCATGTTGAGAATGTGTAAGTACTTGAACTATTCATGTTTGTTCCCCACACCTAAAATTGTTTGAAATGAATATGTGTGCATGTTTTAACTGTTAAGGGTGGTTGTTATTGAGTTTATCTCACTTTTCTAAATGTTTTATTTTTCAGGTGAAGTGCATGAGTATGGGATTTCCAATTTAGAGCAAGGCCTTATCACCTAAGATTTAGTTGAAATGGTCAGTGGTATGGATTAGTTCTAGTCCAATGATCAGTGTGTCGTCAATCTCCTGCTAACACAATGGGGTTCTACACCGTCGACCATACAGCGCTTTGTATGGGGTCATCCCGATGCTGGTATGATAGCTGTTATTGTAGGAGAACTCGATCAATGCTAACTGCTCATCCCAAGCTTGTTTGAAGTCCAATACGCATGCTCGAAGCATATCCTCCAAGGTTTGAATTATTCTCTCAGTCTGTCCATTCGTGGTTGGGTGAAAGGTTGTACTAAATGTAACAGTGTCCCGAATGCCTTCTATAGCTTCTACCAGAATCCCGATTGGAATCTAGTATCCCAGTCTGACACTATAGCGCTCGGCACATCGTGCAATCAGACTATCTCCTCAAAGTAGGCTCGGCCCAATTGGTCGAAGGTCCATGTGTTTCTCAAGGCTATGATGTGAGCTATTTTAATGAGTCGATCCACGATGACCCAAATCGCATTGTTCTTCCTTTGGGTGGGTCGTAAACCTACTACAAAGTCCATGGAGACAGAGTCCTATTTCCACTTGGGAATTCCAAGGATTGTAGGAGTCCTGCAGACCTTTGATACTCCTCTTTTACTCGCTAAGACGTTAAACATTTTGCTACATAGTCTGCCACCTCTTGTTTTATATTGCTCACCCAAAAAGTTCATTTCAAGTCTTTATATAACTTGTTCCCACTAGGGTGAATAGAATGTAGGTGTTGTGCCCCTCATTTAGGATTTTTCTCTTGAGTTCCTCTATGGAGGTAACGCATACTGATTTTAGAACCTTAGCATCCCATCCTCATGCATCATGAAATCAGGTGCCTTTCCTGCTAACACCTTCGTCTTATCCTATCCAACAGCAGGTCCGTGCTCTGAACGACTCGAATTTCCTCAATGAGGATAGATTGTACCTCTATGATATATAGTATAAATCTGGTTTTCCTTATCACCATGTTGAGCTCTAGTTTCTCAAGATCCTCGCATAAATCCCTAGGTAGTGCCAAGAAGCTATTGAGAGTTAGGTATGGCCTACGACTTAATACATCTGTTACTACATTTGCCTTTCTGGGGGTGCTATTGGAACTTTATGTCATAGTCCTTAAGGAATTCTAACCACCTTGTCTGTTTCAAGTTTAGGTCCTTTTGTGAGAACAAATATTTTAGACTCTGGTGATCAGTGAAGATCTCGCAGTGCACCCCGTACAGGTAGTGTTTCCAAATTTTTAGCGCGAACACTACTGCTGCTAGCTCTAAGTTGTGAGTCGGATAGTTCTGCTCATGAATCTATAGTTGTCGCAAGGCATAGGCTATGACACAGTCATCCTACATCAACACACACCCCAATCCATTTCTAGATGCGTCATTATACACCACGAAGTGACTGTCCTTAGGGGTTAAGGACAATATAGGCACACTGGTTAACTTCTTCTTAAGTTCCTAGAAAGCTTCTTTGCAGTGATCTGTCCACTCATACAACCTTCCGTGCTAAATTAGTGAGGGGAGTGGCAATCTTTGAGAAGTTCTGAACGAACCTATAATAGTATCCTGCCAAATCCAAGAAGCTTCTCACCTACGTTGCATTCTTAGGTCTTGGCCACTTCATTATGGTCTCTATCTTCTAGGGATCCATAGATACTCCCTCGTTAGGCACTACATGCCTCAAAAATGCCACTTGACCCGACCAAAACTTAAACTTTTTCAGCTTTGCGTACAACTCATTTTTCCTTAGCACTTCTGGGACGGTCCTCAAATGGTAGGTATGTTCTTCTGGGGTCCTTGAATAGATCAATGTATCATCTATGGACACTACTCCAAACTGATCCAAGTAAGGTTTGAAGACCTTATTCATGAGATCCATAAATGCCGCTGGGGCACAAATTCATAATGCATGTATCGGGTGCAAAATGTAGTATTGGGTATGTCTTCTTCTTCCTTGATCTGGAGTTAATGATACCTTGAATGAAGGTCTATCTTGGAGAAGGTCCCCGCACCTCTAAGTTGGTCAAACACATCATCTATCCTAGGCGAAGGGTAACGGTCCTGACTATTATTTTGTTTAACTCTCTATAATCTATGCACAATCTCAAGATTCCATCCTTTTTCATGAACAACATCGGGGCTCCCTATAGGGACGTACTGGGCCGGATATAGCCCTTTTCTAATAGCTGATCAAGTTGAGTGTAGTTACTTCCCTAATATAGTTCGCGGCACACGTGCTACTATAGCTTGGTAAGGCATCTTATGCCATGTTATTATACACAACAAACATACAGTTTTGTTCACAGTCAGATTCACTTGCCATGCTCACATGGCCCGGTCTTGTCTTCACATGTCCCATACACATATCATTAATAATAACGAAATTCACATACAAATACACATATAACGTAAGTTCACTATTCTCAGCCAATCATAACAAACAGTTGTATCCATGTAAGTCAATAAAGTTTTTAATGTGTAGGTTTGAAATAGTAACTGTTCCACATACCAATACTATCATTACATAAGTACTTTAACAAAATTTTCTAGTTCATACTTGCTAGCAAATAGGAAAGATAAAAACAGTATAGCCTTTAAAAGCAAAAGTCCCTAACTTCCAACAACTTCCGGCATCTAATGCTCAAGGGCGTCAATAGGGCAGGCACCACGACACATCCTACCACACCTTCCCCACTTCCAGCAGGTAACTTTAGGCTTGGGTTCCTCCTTAACTGAGCCCTCTTCGGGGTCCTCCTCTACTAGATGCTCTTCCTCGGGGTCCTCCTCTTCTAAGGGCTCTTCCTCAGAGTCCTCTTCTGGGTCTTCCTCTTTCTTAGGGTCTTCCTCGATATCTTCCTCATGTAAGGGTCCTTCCTTAGGGTCCTCTTCTAGGTCTTCATCTTCCATAGGGTCTTCCTCAGGATCATCCTTCTCTAAGGGTTCCTCTCTAGGGTCTCTCTCCTCAACATGTTCCTCTCCCAGTTCCTCCTCCCCCACAAGCTCGTTTTCCCCTACTGACTCTTCCTCTTTAGTATCTTCCCCCGCTGGGGGTGGTGGCGTCTCATCCTTAGTATCAGGGTTGGGAGGTTGATCATAGGGGTCCACATCTATTAGATGGTCCACTAGCCCTACTAGGTTCATTCCCATAGGTTCCTAGTCACACAAGCAACACCTATTGTAGAAGCTGAACAATCTAGTCTTAGGATGAAAGTCATTAATCTTGTAATGCCACATTGGGTCACCCAAGAGGGTCAGGAGAAAGAACTAGGCCTGATTCCTCCCAAATCTTAAGCAATCATTTAGTATCTCTTCTAGTCTCTTATATATAAAAGGCTCAATCCGTTCTAAGTGGCTAGCTAGACTAACCGCGGATTTCTTTTCCATCCTCCGATAGCGGCAACGACGACCCATGCAATCATAATGACAAGCCCCATTCATCCTAAACATTAACAAGTCTAAGATAGATACGTGTTCACAAGTAAACAAGCGCATGTAGACATGCCCCTTTTCCCGTCCTATTCTCATGCTCTGTATAGTCCTTAGGCCTACAAGTTTTTAATTTTGTTTCTGATTATAATATTTTAAGCGAGCCTTCAGGTCAGTCAACCTGGGCTCTTATAGCACTTTGCAATACCCCGTTTTTTCTAATCCCTTTTTATTTACTAATCTTAACCTATGTAGTAGTGGAAAACCTACATGAGGTGTTACCGCCGTATTTCCTTTTTGAAAATACTAGGTTGAGTATCAACCAAAACCTTAATGCATAGTTTATTCTCAAATTAAAGCATGAGTTCAAATCCTAGCAAAAAATACAACAATCTCCAAGCTTAAAAACAATCTCTAAAACAAATTTAATATGAAATTAATCCATTTCAACTAAATCTTAGGTGACGAGGCCTTGCTCTAAATCGGGTTCCCATTCCCATGCTCATGCACTTCACCTAAAAAACAAAACATTTGGAAAAGTGAGATAAATTCAATAACAACCGCCCCCAACAATCAAAACATGCACACAAATTCATTTCACACCATTTTAGGCGTGGGGAACAAACACGAATAGTTCAAGTACTTACGCATTCTCAACATGGAACATATAACAATCACAATCCCACTTGTTCAGTTTCAAGATAAAAGGGCTGAGCGATCTCACGGGGTCTCGTGGCCTGCATTTGGGCTTAACGCAGCCGCTTAACCATATCGTGGCCTACCGTTCAATTGAAATCTCAGTTTCAAGATAAATAGCTTTTTTTTCTTTTCCAGAAACCGTCAATTGAAATCTCATTCTTTCCAAACTCGAATTGTCATAATTTGAAGTTCAGCCTCTAATTATAACCATCTGATTCTCACATGGGAAACATTTCAACACTTTCTATTTTCAAAAACATTCTTCTATGACTACTATATAAAAATCATTAAATATTTCAAAAACAAGCATATAAGCTCTTTGAAAATGATTTGCTAAATGAAACTTTTGAAATCCAACTATAGCATGAACTATAATAATTCAAAACATAAAATGGTACAGAAACCAAAATGATAATTCAACAAACCAAATCACAAATGGAATAATGGAACTACATTCAGAACTGCACACAAATATAACAGAAATTCTGGCATAAAGGTACCTCGCTCGCGTGACTGGTGCTGACTCGAGCTCCACCAAGACTGGGAAAAACTATAGTTAGAAAAATATACTAAGTTGTTAGGTAAGCTCTCAAAGTTTAAGGGTTTCCTCAGGCCCTCTTTTACTTCCCAAGCCATTAAGCTTAATGCTTATACATGAGTGTGCACAAATTTTCTTTTGCTTTGTGATACTCATTCTCAGGTTCCAAGATTATTAGGGCTAGTGTTTTTCGCAAGACTTCAAAATTCTGTAATAAATTATGTACAATTTTAAGTGGCTAATATGTGTTCTAAAAATCATATTTCTAGTGTAAGATCACATTTAGACTCAAGGTAGGAGCGTCAATTTCATGTTAGTTCTACATAGTTTTAGTATATCTTTTTCCACGCAACACCAAAATTCAAATGATTCAAAATTTAAGAAAAGTAGACATATGGACCTATGACTTATCAAAAATCCAGATCCAATCCCTTGCCAATTATTCACAACTATTTGAAAAACTTAACTCAAGTTTCTAGTTAAATTCCAGCATGTAGGTACTTTATGTTTTGATTAATTTGAAAGGATAAATGGAATTAATTTTACATAAAATTTTTATTTATTAGCAAAATAACACAGAAGAAGATTCCCATGGCTTGAGGTTCTAAACCTTCATACAATCTAAAAGAATGCCCAGAATTTGATAATCTTGAAGAGGAACTAGTTCTTCTTGTCTCCAAGAAAGTTCCCACTCCTGTCATTTCCTTACTAGGTTTGATATGTTATAAATACTAAAGGGGAGAATAAAAATTTTTCAATAATTTTTTTAATAAGATTTCTCCTATGCAAAAGAGAGGTTCTTAAGCAACTTACCTCTGGTAGAATGAAATGAAAATTCTTTGATCCTTCAGGAGGTAAGAAGATGTGGAATATTTTGAGAAGAAGAAAGGGCAACTTGTGTTTAGATGAAGAGAGGTAGAAGTTTATCTCTTCTTGGGGTTTTTCTTTAAATGAAAAGAGAAGAGGCAAGCTTTTTAATCCGAATGGCAAGGAAGTAAACTTTTTTTCTTTGAAGGGGGCCAGCCAGGGGTGTCTCCCTTTTTCTGGGGAAGCATGCTAGAATGTGGTCCAGTCCATACATATTTTTTTTTGCCCAAATGGCTATCCATTATCCTAACAGCTTAAGCTATTTGAAAATATAGGCTAGCCTAGCTAACCCCCATCTTCATATCCACACGCCACTGCATAAATTTTAAAATACTGTTGGGATTCCAAAACTAATCATTAAGTACTTCTAGTCAATTGATTTACTAGTCACTTGGTTTTTGGTTGTATTCGAAACTATTTTTGGATTTTACTTAGGTTTTTCATGAGTGTGCAGAATAATTGGTCCAATGCTCAATTAGTGTCGAAGATGGAGGAAAAGGATTGATTTGATGGGTAAGACTACTTCATTTGGTTTTCCACGATCCGACAACAACATGTGAGCCCAAGTCAAACGAGAATACCTTGCCTTACCTGTGAGAGAATGCCCAAATCCATGTATTTGATAGACATGCCTGTCTCCACCATGCCCTTGTGCAACATAATATCCCAGTCCGATGTGTGAAGAGGCAGCAACAACTTTAACCACTCCTTCACTTCCATCAACTAATCCATTTTGCATAATGTGTAATTGTTACCCACTTTGCAGACGTACAGTGATAAGCCGATTAACTCAAATAAAAAAGGAGCATCCATCTGCTTGCTTTTGTCTCTTCACATGGGCTGACCTCAATGGATGGAAATATAGACTGGCATTGATTGAAATATGTTCTACCCAGAACATATCAGTTCTTGCTGACTGATATCATTTAAAAGTTTGATACATTTTAGAAGATTGATGCTATGAATCACTGAAGCAACTGGGTATGCTAGAAAAATTAGAAACCTGGTGGGATATGGAAATATGTTGTGGCCTGAAAAATAAGAAACTACGTAATTTTAAATGTTGAGGGAGTAGCTCTAGTATAAATAGCGGTCTTTGGTGTCTTCATCAAATCATCCATTTCTTTTTCCTCATGGTTGTAATATCAGTTTAATAGTTTTAGAGATTTTCGTATGCTTAATGACTCTTTCGGTTTGAGTTTTTAACGTGGCTTTTAGTCTTATTTTTAGTTTTAACTTACATCTCTCTCAAAATTCTTCCATTCTAATTTTGGATTTTTAGCACTCTCTTGTGTTCATGATGAATTTTGAATATTCATAATTGATGGTCATTGAAGATTTAAAAGTCTCTATTGGGTTTAAATGGTTGTGGTAATATCTTTTCTTTCTCTTTTCTCTTGGTTAATTAAAATTTAGTATTTTCTCAGTAGATGTGATACTTTCTTTGATAATTGGTGTTTAGTTTTAATCATGTTAGATTAGGTTGAATTTTTGTTCATTGAATTATTACGTTTTGCTTGTTTGATGCGTTTCTGTTAGTTAATATGGTTAGTTTTTCGCTTTAGTGGCCTGGGCTCAGCCTCCATCCCTATGTGTTCAACCATCAAGTTATGTGGTTGACAAACATACACTTGGCGTATAACTATACATTATTTTAGGATTGTACAAGTTTTTGGCACCATTGCCGAAGTTGTCCGTTTGAATTTGGGTCACTTATTTGTTTTTATTAATTTTTGTGAGTTATTTTATAAACATTTTGGTTAGATTAGTTGTTAATTAATTTTCTTTAGTATCCAAACAATTTTTGTAGCTTATTTTTCTTGCTTAAAAAAAATCCCCAAAAAATATGAGATTCCAAATATTCAATAAAAAAGCAAGATTATTTGTCATTTGCCACAATATGAGCATGAAATATTTTGGAGATACCTAACTAGATTGAATGACTTTTGTTCTCAATTTGTGGATTGATATTTTGAGAAAATGCAGAATTTGAAGTTATTTTAAGGCATTGAATTTTGAATACTGGCATGGGGGCATATTGAAACCATGTACACTAGTGGTTTGGGGAATTTCCAAGGCTCTATTCTGTAAAATTAGCTACAGGTAGCAGAGAGTTATTCAATGGACGGATAACTTGTTAGGTAGCTAATAATTATTCTAATTCAGCTTTTAATGGGTAACTATCTAGATGCAATTGAGGAAAATATGCTCATTAAATTCACCTATTAGGATAGTTGATTAATATAAATTGAGATAAAAAAAATATGGATAACTTCCAATTATAAAAGTTAGCAAATGGTATCATTCAACCAAAATTTTGTAATGCTGCTTTTGAAAGCTAAAAGCTAATATCACAAGATTTTTGAAATCGCTACTTGAAATACTAAATTTTAAACATCAGGTTACCGAGCACTAAAAATTAACTGGCTAGTGTCTTGAATTGGTCAAAAGTAGTGCATGAACATGTCTTGCTCTAAGGCAACTGTTGGATGCATGCTCTTAGCGTTTAACTCTAATAGAATCATTTTAAAGGTCCTTAGATGCCCCTTCAATGTTCTTCTAGATAACTTGCTAATAGTGGGTCCCATGAGATATTGTATGTGCCACTCCTCATGAGTTCCTCCTCTATAGACTTGGCACTTTCTATAGGGGTTTGGTTATCTGCATCCTTCTCCTCTAGTGGAGCTTATCTCTTAAATAAGCATTTGGTGACCCTTCCTTGTTAGGTCTCAGAGCACTCTATCTAGGTTCTGACAATATTCTATGTAGTGTAATGATCTCTATAGAAATCACATCACTTGTCTTTAAACTTTGTTCTTTGCTTAATTAGCTTGATTTCTCTAGTGGAATTTTACTTTTAATTTTGATTAGGATTTCTCTCTTAGGCACTGCAAAAATGCTTTCTGGTTTAGATTTCCCATATTAGTTCTCCTTCTCCCTATTTTCCTACCACTCCAGTCATCCTCACTAGAGTTTTCATTTTCAGGATCTTAGATAGGTCTTGATATTCTTGTAGTGAAGGTATAACCTAAAGTCAAGTCCTGTTAGGCCATTCTTAAAAGATACTAAGACCACATCATGGTTCAAGGCAATGATGGAGAGGCATTCCTTATGGAAATCATTGAATTAAATTCCTTGAGAATTCTCCCTCTCTAAATCCCATGCATTAGAGCTAAAGATCACATTATGGGTTTCCTCTTGTCTACAAACTGTGTTAGGAACTTCATCCTTAGATCCTCTCATAGCTTTATGAATAAAGTTGGAGCTTGTTAAAACATGCTTACATGGCCTCCTTTAGGGTAGTTGGAAAACACCTACACATGATTGCTTCACTTGGAAAAGACATTAGGTACACCTAAGTTATATTATTGGCAACAAGGTGCTCCTCAGGGTCATTAGTTCCATTATAAGAATTATTCTTGAAGATCTTTACCTTTTCAGGAGGAGGAGTACTCAAAATATCCAAGTTAAAGGGCAACCTTAGATCAAGAAAATTCTTACTAATATTTTGAACTTCATCTATAACATTGGCCTTCCAAATATTGATCTTCGTTCTCTCCCTACTCGAGAGTCAGCTTTTCCTAAGTAGGTTTGAAACTAACCCTATTTAAGTTGAGTTCGACTCCTAGTAATTCTTTTGTAATTGGTGGTTGTTTTTCTTCAATCATTGAGCTTCTAATACTTGGTATGTTTCTTTCTCACTCTAGGGTGCCCTATTCTTCATCCACTTCCTCATTTGAATTTGTTTCTTCTCTTCGATCAGATCAAGGGGAACCTAGACTATTCTTAGCTAATCTTCTAGAAGGTCTTGGAGTGATAGTGTGCTTATGAGCTTCCATCAAGGCTTAGATCTCTGCCAACAAAAGACTTAGGGTGGTGTTGAGGGCTTTATTAACTTTTGTCTAGACCAGCATTACAGCCAACCTCTGAAATTGCTCCTGGTCTTGTGTTGCTGGCCCTTGCCAAGAGCGATTATGGCTAATGACTGATTAAGAATTGAATTTTCGCATGCATACTCCACCACATAACACTAGTTCACAAGTTGTTCTCCACATATGGAACACTACTACTTTTGTTTTTCCCCTAGAAGTTTTTTTTGAGGCATGACTTTCTCAGGTCCCGACCGATGCAACCAAATGTTTCAGCCTAGGGTAGAACAAATACTTGTTAGGTTACTTGATTATAAACCTAATAGGGGACAACACCTGCCATGAGAAACTAGAAAGAACTCAATAAGACAGACGTCGTTCCCCCCCCTTAAAAAGCATCCACTGCTCATGTTAGAGAGGCAATTGAGAATAGGTAATGGAAAATATTGAAAACTCATTATCCTTTATGTTGATTTTAGTCTTACGTATACAGGGGTTCAAATGAAATATTTTAGAGACTTTGTACTATTATTCTACTACTTAGCCGGATAGATTTTCCATTTTTAATATTTTTTTGTCTTTGGATATTTGCCTCTTCTTAGGAGATTGCACGATATCAAGCATCTTCTCCTTTTCCATGGAAGCTGAATGTAACAATTTAGATTTTCCTACTAGACTTCACCCGTACATTAAAATTTAACGCTTAATCTTTTGATCCTACCTAAATCACAACCCAATGTGCGCACGCATCCAAATGCGCGCATGTTGAGAAGGGCACTATAAGGCAGTGAATAGTTTATGAATAATTAAAACTAATATTTGAATAGTTACAGAGCTTAGTGGGTTTCACATGTTAAAGAAATCTTAATTTTTCATGGTCCCTTTTTTTGGGCTTTTCTATGTCAGTTATCAGAACTATTAGGAGTTTTTTAGCCAATAATATGACATAGAGAAATGACCTTAAATGGCTTCCCCTTAACGAAGTTTATTTTCAATAATATATGGATGATTTTATATTGTATTTTTTAGGTTAATTCAACTTCCAAACGACTGTGTGCAACCTAAATTTTATATATTCATGTTGTTTTAAGGGCAATGTCATTTGGAATTACCTGAAAATTACAATACGAAACTGCTCTTGTACTATTAAAAATAAGTACCTCAGAAGGTCATACTATTTGAAAATATTTCTCCATATCAGATTATTGATAGGGGTGGATCTAATGCCGGGGGTGGGGCCGTGCCCCAAGCCCCCAAATCAAACGACAAAATTGTATTGAAGTAGAGTTGCATTGTGGAATGGGGTGTAGCACAGGGGTTGGCTTTCATGCTTGTGAGCTGGTGCTTGTTTGCTTAGCTACTCAGGTTCGATCCTTGTAAAGCACAACTGATTATTAGTTTTTGGTAGTTCCTTTCTCATATTCATAATTAGTCATTACCGCACCTGTCTCCCCCTCACTGGTAGCTTTATAGACCATTCCCGCTATCGGAGCCCAATCACTCTTGAGCAATTTTTTTTTTTAACTTCAATTTTTATGTATACAATTTAATTTTGTTTTCTTTTGTTTCACCCTCTATCTTCCATTAACTTGTGATTTTTCGTTTCATTATACATTTTGCTTTAACTCCCTTTTTTGGATTATTTTTATTTTGATTAAATTTTTATAAAAAGTTTATCCACTATCATAGGAGCTCTGTCACTATTAAGTATTTATTAAATTGCCACACAAAGATAGTTGTACTTGTCACAAATAAAATTAGATGCTCACAATTTAAGAAAATTGATCTGGGTATATCAGAAAGATGAAATTAGAGATAATTAGGACATCCACCAAAATATTAAGCCTCGACAATGGACTTAGGGGCAAATCTTTGTGCGATAGAGAAGGTCTTTTTTTAAAAAAAGAGTAAATTTATTGATGAAAATGAAAAATACCGTCAACCATAATATGAATCGGCCCCCAACAAGATTTGCTGGCTCCCATCCTTGATTGTTGATGTCCAAACCCTGATAGTTCAGATTATTAGCATCCAAGAATCTTTTTTTTCTAATTATGTTCTTCACATTGTGGTGAATAAATAAAAAAAGGGTAATTAATTAGCCCGTTCTACCAATCTTGGTTTCTCATCGTCCTTATCAAACTCTACATTACCTATTTAGTTTGGATTATTTTTTCAGCTTTGATTGTATGGACTGAAGCAAAATGTCTGTCTGAACTTCCTCTCCTCAATTTTTGTGTAGTAGGTAGTCTACAACTTTTAAATCTAGGGTCAATTGAAATTAGTCTCTTTATAACTTTACAATTCAAGAGTAAAACTATCACATCTCCACACTCCGCTTGGTTGCGGGATTTATGGGATATTGAATTTGGATTACCTATTCAGTTGGTTGTATCTGTCTTGTTCAATCCCGGGGAGAAAAGCTTAATGTACCAAACTACGCCATATGTTCTAGGGAAGTCCAAAGTGGGCTCTTGCTCTTCTTCATAGACTCATAGTGGCTGGATTCCTTCGACAAGCCCAGCACCATAATGGGCTCGTTTTGTTCAGTTTGTATTACCAAGAATTTGTCATTATCTTGTAGTTGTTTCTGACATCCCAGATGTTGAATACATCAGCCCAACAGCCTTTTTTTTTTTTTTGGGGGGGGGGGGGGGGAAGTACATAATTCAAAGATAAAAGCTCCGTTTGAGATATTCAAAATGAAACAAAATTAGAACCTTCGCTCAGTTTAAGCAAATAATGGGCTTCGCATTATTTGATAATCTTCATGTTTTGTCTAGGAGGTTTTGTATGAAGGATTTGTGATGCTTGAAGACCTCATCCCCTATTTCAAGGCCTCTCTTTCTGACCATAATAATAATAATAATAATAATAATAATAATAATAATAATGGGCTTGCTATTGCTTATTTATGCAAATATTTTGTCATCATCTGCAGTCGTATCTTTTTCTCTATTATTTTTTGGCTTGTTTGAAAGAACCAAACAAATTTATTAAACTTCTATAAACTTTTCGACATCTACAATGCCAATAAATACATGGAGGAAAAAATTTGTAAGGAAATAATAGTACATGAAAAATGTATTTTAGATATTAAAATTTTAACAAAATTAGAATCAATGCTTAATGCAGGCAGTCAAGAAAGAGGGTGTTTTATAGCAATAGATGTTTTATAGCAATAGATGTTTGGGTAAAAATAGCTATTTGGGAAGATTTTAACTATTTTGATCAAGTTAAACAGTCAAAGGATATTTGATAAAGTGGTTGTTATGGAATAGTAGTTTGGCCCCAAAAACCTTTTTTTGAAAAAGTTATTCCCATTAACATTTTGGGAAGAACTTTTTATAGAAATTACATAGTTATCCAAAAGTTTGAAAAATTACACCACATGGCATTATAAAGTAATTTATAGATTATGCCATAAGTTTTCAAAACAATGAGCATTAATCGAAGACTTTTTTCTGGAGATAGTTAATTCAAATAGTTAATTCAAATAGTTAACAACTAACAGCTAATAGAAACAGCTAACAACTGTTTTCTATACATCGGTAAATTAAAGACTTTTCAAAGGGGCTCGTGGCTACCACAATAAGAAGAAGCCTAAAGGGGGCCATCATAAGTAGTATTGAATGGCCATTCTAATTACTAACGGTGTGTGTTAGATCTCCCAATTAGTAAAATTTTTAAGAATTGTTATCAGAAAAATAGATTTAGATTCTGCTTATCTACACGAAAGAAAAAGATGAAAAAAAAAAAAAAACCAATCACATGACCACCAAAACTTAATATTAAAAATAAGAAAGGAAAAGGCTAAAATACAGAAAATGAAAAGAATTGCCGCCAAAAATTATTCATACAGTTGTACTAGATTAGATATTCATTAATGGAATCTCATCTTAGATCTTACGTTTTAACTTGTAGAGTAGCAGGTATTAATATAAAGATTTTAAGTAAAAAGAAA
Organism: Carnegiea gigantea; assembly: GCA_029747015.1. NCBI lineage: Eukaryota > Viridiplantae > Streptophyta > Magnoliopsida > Caryophyllales > Cactaceae > Carnegiea > Carnegiea gigantea. The sequence goes on from JAKOGI010001486.1 coordinate 134,604, forward strand.
AAATAGAGGAACAACTTTTTTATTGGAGACATTACAATATATCTTCCATGAGATTTGGTGACAATATTGTATATTCCAGAATGGTTGAGATGAAGCATTGTTTAGAACTTCAATTTTCAATAATCTTTAAAAGAAAAAATATGAAAAGAATCCTAGATTGGTCACAAAACATAATAAAGCTGTCCTTTAATATTGTAATGATAATATTACCTTTGATGGTTATATGTTCAAAACAGAACTGGCTTTTTAAATGGAACTCAAGAAGATTTTGTTTATCAAACAAGCATAGGTCATTTAAAATAGTTGTGTCACATTTATGATCAATTTGAGATTTTTTGTAATTTTAAAAAATCTATGAAAATAATTTTCTAAAGCTAAGGTTCTAAATAATTTTATTCATCCCAAGATATGAGCCACAAGTATTTCAAAGTGTGAGCGTTAGAAGAGGTGTAAAATAATTTTGGTTCTTAAGGTGTGTTTGGTAGGGGGAAAAATCATTTTCTTGAAAAATAATTTTTCTATTTTACACTGTTTGGTAAAAAGTGAAGGGAAAAATTATTTTTAGGGGAAAATCATTTTATTTATGAGAAGAAAATTGTTTTCCTTTGAAAAAGTAGGAAAAATCATTTTCAAACTCTCTTCTATTTCAGTTTCAGGCCTAATTTTCATTCTCTTTCTTTCGTTCTTCTTTATCTCATTCTCTACTTCCCCCTTATCTCTCGCATTTTTAGAATAGCCATGGCTTAGGTTGAGTTTACTCTCTCTCTCTCTCTCTCTCTCTCTCTCTCTCTCTCTTTCTCTCTCTCTCTCTCTGAACCCCCTTTTTTCTCTCCTTCTTTGGCTAAGGAAAACAAAAATATTATTATGACTTTATAAGGCATGTTTGATGACTAAGTTGACTGGTTATCTTGAGTTTAGCCTATTAGTAGCAAGCAGTTGGAAATGATTGTCTTGGAAATGATTGTTCATTCTACCAAATAGTAAAAGGTGAAGTGCAAAGAAAATGATTTTCATCCCTACCACCAGACAGCAAAAAATGTAAGTGAAAAATCATCTTTCTTGAAAAACATTTTCCATGAAAAATAGAAAAAATAATTTTTCCCCTACCAAACACACCCTTATTAGAAACAACATTATTCTCACACGTCTCTTTTTGGGGGCGGGGGGTTGTTAAGAAGGAGGATCCTCAAGCACCAAGAGACCATCCATTAATGTGCATAAAATTGCAATTTCCATTCACCTGTTTTGTCATACATGAGTGAAGAGGCTCCCAAATTATTTTAAACAACACCAAAATTTTATCACAATCTAACTTGAGACTACATGTTTATTAACTATTCACAGTCCTACCGAGATCTGATTCAAGACCAGGCTAGGTCAATACAATATGACTCTCATTCGAACTTGCCTGAAAATTTGAGATTGGGAACACGATTTTCTTGGCCCATACCCGAAATAATCCAAATTTGAAAAACCCGTAAATTAGAGACTCAAGCCCGACTTGAACCCGAATCCGGCCGCTTGATTCGAACATTGTATCCTTATTTTTTGTTTCTTCTCTAATTTTTTCTGTTAACAGTAATGGTCAATCATTTTTATTGAAACAGTCTAAAAAATGATATTATATAACTATTGCATCCATTCACAAATTAAACATAATACGCTTTCTTTCCCTTTCTATTTTCTGAAAACAACATCATAAACAATTTATACATTAAAAAGTTAAAAGTGGGTATGAAATTTCATGAAATAACTATTTAATATTTAGAAAAGTCGATTTAAAAGAAGATAAACATTAAGGATGCGCAAGTCGATCAAACCATTACGTGTTTAGTGAAACAAATATGCCAAACTATTTTTTTAGATTAATTACTTTATAATAATCTAAATTTTTGTTGTTGTAACTAAAAGATAATAACATGTACCTCTTTAATTTCATTTTATTTGATTTTTGCTCTAGTCTTGAACTATGATGCTAGTTGTAGGAAAATGGTCAGTCATGTTCGCATTAGGAACAACCCAGTAATAAAGTTTTACCTGATTGGACATTAGTAAGTTAGTTAACAAAAACATAAATGGGTTGTTAACATGTGAAACTGCTTTAACTCATTAACATGCTCCAGACACGATTGACCTATAAATGACCTGACCTGCTATTGACATTTTTTCAATGTACGTGTCGATCCACCCAACCGAAACAGGCTTGGTTCCTTGTCTGCCTGTACACGATGTTCATGTTTCATAATAAAAAGTTTGATTTTTTTATATTCTTTGAGAAATTACAAATTACTATACTTTTTTGTTAAATACTGACAATCTTGAGTGATAAGTGTGCAAAATATTTTATTTTGACAAGAGAAAAATAACTTACAGAAAAGACGCTCTAACCTATTGAGTATACCCGAAATTTATAAAACCGAAATACATCCATCTATATTTTACCCAAACCCAAAATACACATGATCCGTATTTTACCCGAATTCGAATACACACGATCCATATTTAACCCATCCGTCTGAACTAATCAGTCGAGATCTCATCACATCAAGTCCAAATTGGGAGAAATGTAGCTAATATTTTTTGCTCGTTTTTGGTGGAAACAAGAAACTCACATAATTGAAGGTGTAGCTTACAAGAAATACCTTCTTCAGGCGCACTACGAAGATATTCCCACATTGAAAAGTATGCGAGTCATTTCCATAGCAGATGGTGACAGCAGTGGCTTAAAGAGCCATTTTTATCGCCAAATCAGCTTCATCTTATCCATTTAACAATATCCTAACAAAGAATTTGATGCATATCATTATGCCTAACAGTCTGACAATGAAGTGTGAGAATCACTTAAAGCCAGCCGCAAAACTATTGGGGCCAGGGCGACCAATGAAATGGACATTCCATCACAAGAATTCGGGTAAAGTGATTTAGGGACATGTTCTCCACAGACCATATTAAAATAATCTCTCGTTATTCTGGAAAAGGTTTATGATTGACTTTTTCTTTAAGGAGCTTTTAATCAATATTTCGATATGATGTCAGAGTAGGGATTTTTTTTTTTTTTTTAACAGTATTCAAAGTTGAAATTATCAATTGTATAGACTTAAAATTTGTTGCTCAAGCAAAAGTATGAATGGAGTTCCTTGCACTATCCATGTCTTTAGAGACAGCATTGAACTATCAAGTCTGTTAGATAATGGCAGCATATCCCTTGCAAGTAGTTATAAAATCTTAATTTCCTTAGTTGAAATTTTGTAGACACCACCTATAAATTGGTTTGGAAATATATTCTCTGGTGGTCTTGAGAATACATGTACAATAAAACATCTACATGTAAAATTTTAGAATAGATAAGATCATATTGATGTTGCGCATTTGTATACATATCACTTGAAATTTAATTGAACTACCCTATTGTGAAGTGTTTATTATCCCAAGCATTACGGATAATGTGATACTTGATGGGTAAGACATAGCTTGATTTGTAATATACAACATAAAAGTTAGTGATAGTCGCTACTTTGTTCTCATCATCAATTGAATAAACCTTTGGTAATAATCTTGCAAGTAATTCAAAGAATATGAATAAATCAATTCAATTGTTATCCAAACTAGTAGCGTATTGTAGTGACAGCTTCACTAACTTCTCATCCGCGTACACTTGGTTGTTAAGGGTTGAATATTATGCCCCACAAGAAGTCCTTAAACAAATTTGAGTCAAAATGCTTTAACTTATTAGTCTTATCGACAATATTGTCCATAGATAAGAAATGAAAAATCAAATCAGCCATGCATATGTACTTTAACTTCATATTATGTAACACTTCTCCTTCCCTAGGAGGAATATTACGTCGCCAAGACTCCATTATGAAATCCTTAAAATTAAATTGAAAGTTAAAAACACTCCCTAAACAGCTCATAACACAATAAAGGATGAAAAAATCTTCTTTTAAAGAAGGAAATACATGAGGCCCTGCTTGAAGGTGTAAATACAAATTTTACATCTAAAATAAATTAAGGCAAGAAATATAAACAAATTAATTTATATTAATTTTAGAAGATATGGATGTAATATCTGTGTATTTGTTACAAGTAAACAAATAAAAGTCCTCTAATTCGATCCCCAATATGCATTTAAAAGAGGGCCGATTGACTTGAATCTCGATCAAGTTAATGGATTTGACTTCTTTTGAATGAACTTCAATTAATTTGTTCTTGAGAGAGAGCCTAAGAGGCTTGATCTCAATCAAGAAGAGTTTTCTTTGATCCTCGACGGTAGACGACACGTGCTTTGATTGTACTTATTGTCTTCCTCTAGATGATTAACCCTTTGAGTCTTTAGAATGCTTTCAGAGTAAACGAATTTTTAACCCCCTAAGCATAGGAAATAGTGCTCTATTTATGGGGAATGAATCTCACTCCCTTTACTAGGGTTTGTGACTTATTCGCCTTCTTAGGCCGTTGATTGGGCCTTGGACTTGGTACTCATTTGGATTGTTACTTGAAAGTTGATTTGGTCCAACTCATTTAAATAGATTAATTAATTAAATGGGCTAACCTAAATAATCAATTTATATTTAATTTCTAGCAAGACACATACTATTAAATTTCTAGTGCCTACAAATTGTCCCTCGAGAGTTGACCGCGTCTATGACTTTAGAACGCTTGATGCAGCTGAGTCTCTAAATATGAAAGTTGATAGGAGCACCACACACCTTAGTTTGCGGTACCCCCGATCTTGGGTATCTCAAAAGAACCATCGAGTCATATACTTCCTTAACTCCTGGAGCCTTATTGGGCCCGCCTATATACTTCGCTGGCACATTGATTTTAATTGGCCAAAGTATCACCATATTACTTGGCCGATTCGTTAAAATTTAGATCACTTGCTTTAACTAGGAAAATTTTCACATATATTGCAATATTCATTCTTTTGGCAGGAAGGATCAAATCTAAAATATTGCATATCTAAAATAGGAAATTAGGTCATGTAACTCTTTTTCCTCAACGCTTGCTAACTGACTTCTTATAAATTTTCACCTAGTCACCAATGAGTCTTTAATCTAATGCAAGCAATTATACATGCTGATTTATAATAACTAGAGCATACCAGGAGCCCCCCTGAGTAATTCTTTGTCGCAAATCGAAGCGGTTTTGTGATTGAAATTTTTTTCTTTTTCAATGAACTGGTGTCTTGGTCATGCGATGGGAACAAGATTAATCCAAACTTCACGCTGTTGGCATTTACCAGTTGCAGCAGGTGGCTGCATTTGAGACATTCCATTGAGCTTGGAATACTTGTATGTAATCTACCTATCAAAACAACACCTTGAAGAAATTTTGCTGTCCATGGTTCCCTTCTTGCAAGATCAGGAATTGGCTTCTTCTTCTTCTTCTTTTTTTTTTTCCTTTTCATGTTTGCCTTTCTATTTTATTTTTCATTTTTTAATCCCCTTCTTTGTGTGTAGGTTTGTAATTCAAGTTGGTGGCAACATTTCAATTTTTTTGATTTAAGAACCTGCTTATTATTATGATTTGCGGTAAGATGTACATCACTAATTAATAATATTTGAATCTCTTACTCTTGTGGATTCTCTTTCAAGATGAAATTAACTTCACTGTGAACCGACCTTTGAATGTCTCGCCCATTTAGGTACATCAGTGGGTTCATCTTAAATCCTCCTAGGTGAACTTCCTTAAGGCAAAAATTCTCCAAAAGGAGATTTGACTTGATATCGGTTAACCATTAAATGTCTAACCCTTTTGGGTATATAAACAGATTAACCTTGAATCCTCCTAAGGTAAACTTCCTCAAAGGTAAAAATTTTCCGAAGGTGAAAAATTCTCTAAAAGAAGATTTGATTTGATATCAGTTAACCTTTGAATGTTTGACCCTTTGAATACATCAATGGGTTAACTTTGGATCCTGATAAGGTGAATTTCCTTAAAGGTGAAAATTCTCCAAAGACAAAAAATTATCTAAAAGGAGATTTGACTTAATATCAGTTTACCTTTGAATGTCTAACCCTTTTAGGTACATTAGAGGGTTAACCTTGAATCCTCCTAATATGAACCTACTCAGAGGTGAAAATTCTCCAAAGGCAAAAAAATTCTCGAAAAAGAGATTTGACTTGATATCAATTAACCTTTGAATGTTTGATCCTTTTGGGTATATCAACGGGTTAACCTTGAATCCTCCTAAAGTGAACTTCCTCAAAGGCGAAAATTCTGCAAATGCGAAAAATTCTCCAAAAGGAAATTTGACTTGATATTAGTTACCTTTGAATATTTAACCCTTTTGGATATATCAACGGATTAGTCTTGAATTCCCAAAAGGAGATCTTCATCACCTATGTGACCAACTTGAATAAAGCAATGCTGTGCATGTCAAGCAATTGTACAACTTTTTTTTTTAATGCTTTTGTAGGTTCGTCATTTGAAATGTTGGATGCTTCAAGCTTTTGACTAAGAGGAGCATTTTCTCTATGACTTGCCACAGGAAATACGTAAGTTTTTGTTTTTTTTGGTTCGTCCTTGAATGGGTCCACCTTGAGTGACTTTTCCTATTTTTCTCACCCTCGTATGGCTTGCCCGTGCGAGTCCGCCTCGGGTGACTTTCTCTATTATAAAGATGGAGGTCACATTGTTGTCGTCACCAACTTGAAGGAGAGAGCGTGCATTGACTACATGAAGGAGAAGGTTATGGCACTGTTGCTACCATCTTGAGGGAGGAGCCTTGCGCTGTAGGCATGAAAGAGGAGGTTATGGTGCTGTCGCTACCAACTTGAAGGAAGAGGCCTGCGTTGTCGTTGATGCTAACTCAACAGAGGAGGTGGAGAACTTAAACAAGGAGGCTCCAGCACTATTAACACCAACTTAAAGGAAGTGGCATATGTCACTGTGGCACCCAATTTAAAGCAGTGCTAAGAATCTACGACTTAAACAATGCAAGAGCTGACTTAGCACCTTTGAGGGCACAAGCTTTAATGACTCAAGGCTTATTATCTTTAATGACTTGAGAGTCTACCACTTTAGTGAAAATCTAAAAACTACTTAGATGACACAAATGTTTGCTCAATGACTTGAGAGTTAGGAACTTCGATGATTTGGAGGTCTTAAACTTTGAAGACTTAGAGTTCTCATAAACTTTAAAGACTTATGGGCCTTCAAACTTTTGATAACTTCATAGTTTTAAACTTTGATGACTTCAGAGTCTTTATCTTTGAGAACTTAACAGTCTTGCATTGGATAAATTTGGAGACTTTACTTTTGATGACTTTGGAGTCTTAAGCTTTGAAGACTTGTGAGTCTTTATCCTCAATGACTTAAAGTACTTAATTTTGATGACTTGAGATTCTTGAACTTGAGAGACTTAGTTGCCTTTAATTTTGATGACTTGAGAGTCTTATCTTCGATGACTTGTAAGTCTTGAACTTGGGAGACTTAATTTTGGTGGCTTGAGAGTCTTTGTCTTCGATGACTTATGAGTCTTGAACTTAAGAGACTTAAGAGTCTTGATTTCGATGACTTGAGGGTCGTTATCTTTGATGACTTGTGAGTCATTGAATTCACTTCAAAGCTTGTAATTTTGTTGACTTGATAGTCTTTATGCGATTTGAAAGTCTTTGATTTTCATGGCTTGAGCCCCTGCGGGTGACTTGATAGTCTGTGCTAACTTGAGAGTCTAGAAGCTTGGACTTAAAAGTCTTAAGGACTTGAGAGTCAAAATTGTTTTTGTGACTTAGGAGTCTTTCAGAGTGACTTTAAGTCAACTTGACAATTTGATAGTTTTTTGGATATGTATTGCAAAAATGCAATTACATTTGACTTAGGAGTCTTCAATTGAGTTAGAAGTTTGCTAACTTAATGCTCATTTTGAATTGTCCTTTTTCCAAAGCATTTTCCAATATAATATTGATAGAAGATCAATCGGATTCTTTAATGTCCTCTTCGTCTAGTGTGATATTTCCTTCCTTTGTAAGTTGCAGGACTTGTCTCTTGAAGGCCTTGCACTTCTCTATAAGATGATTGATGATCTTGTAATATTTACCGTATTCAGGATAATTAATTCTTCTAATTTCTTTAGGACGCCCCAACTCTGGTAGTTCTATAAGTCCTTTCTCAAGAAGTTTGTCACGCATTTTTAGTGCATCAAACTCAGAATAGGAATATTCATTCTTATTAGAGTCTCTTAACATGGAGCTTCTATTTCTTGATGATGCCATTGATTCCCCATTATCGAGTCATCTTCCATAATAGGCAATTATAAGCTCCATATCATGAGCTTGTGTTGCTAATCCTTAGAAAGTCTTGGGCTTGTTTACTTACAAAGCGCATAAGATATTCCACTCCATTTCTCAAGCACACATCTCAATAGCTGAAGATTTCGACAAGTGATCCTTGTACTTCAAAGAGAGGACTAGCTCCTCATCCCATTGCCTAGTATTAGTCAACTCACTTATGTTGACCACATGGCATGTGCTATGGAAGTAATTCAAGAATTCATTTTCCATTTGCCCTCAGGTATCAATGGATGCAAAAGCAAGGTCTACATACCAGTCAAACGCAAGACCTTTAAGAGATCGCACGAATTGCTTCACTAATAGGTTGCCACCTGTGTTAACACTATTGCAAGTCTCGATGAAGTACACTATATGCTGCTTTGAGTTCCCTTTTGCCATCAAATTGATGAAATTTCGGAGGTTGGAATCCCTGAGACACCTGCAGTACATCAATCCTTTTCATATAAGGCTTGCTGTAATGATGAGTTCTATAAGGACCTCCTTCTAGATGGGCCTTTACTGCATCATCTATCAAGTTTTGAATTTGCTAAATTGACATTGAATTCAAGGTTAAATCATTGTTTGGATTGTGTTCATCGTCGGACTCCTTGTTGTGATACGACTCTTTATCAGAATCTTCCCCGCTTGAGCCTTTGTTCGAGGTTTCAAATAACTGCTTTTCTAGCTTCGTTTTCAAATAAGTGATCTGTTTATTTTGACCCTTATCCTTTTCTCCGCCCTCTGTAGAGAGTCTTTGTGGAGTTACCTTCATGTTTGCCAATTCTTCCTCCAAATTGATAGCCTTTATCACCATTACTAGCATGAAGATAGTGGTAGAGGATTCGACTTCAACTTGTGAGAAAAGTGAAGTTCTTAGAGATGTTGGTGAAGTCGCTACTGTTATAGTCGTCATCCTCCGCATCGAAAGGCTGGAAGACATTATTGGTGTACGCTTAACATTCATCCAGTCCACAAGGTAGAGTCTTCCTCATACTAAAGACAACAAAAGGTCTTAGCTTCAAATTAGGGAGAAAAGCAGTTTGATTGATTCTATTAACAGGTAAGTTAGAGCCAAATTTTTGAGTTTTACATGACTGCAAAGTTGCAGTTATGACTTGTTGTTTTGGGGTGATGGAGGTAGCAATTTGGTCATGCTCCTAACCATTACTCTAGTGTTTCGATTGCCAGATGCAATACTGGCCTTTGCGGATCCATTATATGTAGATCCGATAGTTTCCTTCTTTGGAGGTTGAAGGATGTCATTTTCAGGAGCCATTTCTTCTTTAAAGGAGTATAGAACTTATTTGCTTACAGAAAGAGATGAGAGGCAGAGAAGCCCCCACTGAGCGTGCCAAAAATTCGTAAACACAAATTTCTCGTCTAAAATAAAGTAAGACAAGAAATATGAACTAATATATTAATTTCAGAAGATACGGGTATAATCTCTATGTATTTGTTACAAGTAGACAAATAAAAGTACTCTGATTCAATCTCCAATATGCATTTGAAGGAAGGCCAATTGATTTGAATCTCGATCAAGTTAATGGATTTGACTTCCTTTGAATGAACTTGAATGAGTTTGTTCTTGAGGGAGAGCCTAAGAGGTTTGATCTCAATCAAGAAGAGCTATCATTAACATAATACTGTCAATAATCAATATCCAATCCAAGCCTTTAAACTATACTTAGTGTGTACGTAAATTCCTCCTTTTCTTTATTAATCTCCACCAAATTCCTCCTTAATTTCCTTGTTTCCCTTATTTTTTTCTCTAAGATAATCCTTTATTTCTTCATTCAATAATCAAACATCCCTTAATCCATAAACTACTAAAATTGTGGTCCCAACCCCCCTCCTTTTTTAACACAAATCCAATAATTTCCATATAAATGTCATGGTTGTTCAAAAAACACAAAATGGATATATCTATTTAGTCACAAATTCTCATCCATACACTATTACATCCAACAACCCTCAAGTTCCATTTAACGCTAACTACCAACATTATGCTTTTTTTCACTTCAAAATTTCATAAGACAACTAAATGGCCTTAAATTCTACTAATAATCACCAACTTTTAACATAAACTCAAAAATCAATTTATAATTAATATAATTTATAGAGAGAGTTACCATATGAAAATTTTAGTTCAATGGACTAAGAATGTGTTGTGTGTGAGTAAAAACCCCTTTGACGTTATGCTGCTGATCGAAGGCCCCCTCCCCTTGGGTGCATCATCCTCCCCTTGTTAGAGAGAATTTTCCCTCAAATTCTCAAGGTGATCAACTTCAAAATGCATTTTGAGGTCATTCTTTGTGTTCAGTTCTCTTGCTTCAAGCTTTGGCGGGGGAGGGGAGAATTTGTGGGGCATTTTGTAGTTAGGACTTCGCAAAGAGATGGGAATTTCACTCTTTTTTTGGTTCCCATCGACTTCGTTGCCCATGGAAAAAGAACCATCAAACTTTTCAGGTCTCACTTTAGGTTTTCCTGATGCATAGTCAAGGGTGAGGGTGTGGGGAGCAAATTTATGGGTTTGTGATTCCTTATTTAGTGGCCAAGGGTGACTGGGTTGAAAACAATGGGACAGATGAGAGGACACTAAGAAAGCCATGGAGTAGAAGTCTCTTGTTGCCTCTACCTTATCTTCTTGTTGAAAACATGCGGCCTTGTAAAGAGGGAGATGGGGTTCCCCTTTGCAAGCTAGTTCTTCTTCCTCACAAAAGGATGAAGGAACCGAGGTTTCTCCTAACTCTTTAAAGTCTGAGGCTCCTTTATCACCATAGTCATCGAAAATAGGACGTCAGTCAAACCGAATTAAACCTTCTTCCACTTCATTTACCTCTTCATCACTTGTTGCAAAGGGGTTGTTCTTGGATTCTTCTTCACTCGAATTAGATTCACTAGACGAGTATAAACTTTAAACTTCCCTTCGGTTGTTTCTCATGGATTGAGCTAGTTGTCTTCTTAAATACTCAAGTTGAGCATCCTTTTTGGCACTAGCTTTCAAACTTACCCATACCTCCCTTCCAAACTTAAGCTACTAGCCATACTTGAAACTAGTTAGCCACAGGTTCTTTGTAGGTTGATCTATTTGGGGTAAAAGGGTTGTGTTTGGGCTAAGGAAGGTTTGACCAAGGGAGTACCCTAAGCTTTAATACCAAATGATGCACTTCTAGGTCCTTAAAATGGGAAGAACTAAGAAGTGATCCCAAGTAGAGCAAATAAAGCCAAGCTACGATTTACAAATAAGAAAAGAGATAGAGATAAAACTAAGCCACTTGGATAAGATATCACCACCAAGGATCATAGCGCTCAACTTTTAGATCAAGTGAGATAAAATATTACCACTCAAAAGATCTTAAAAGGCTCTTCAACACCACTCTATGGAGCTAGACTAGAGACAAGCAAGAGAAGACAAGTTAAGAGATAAAACTAAGCCACTCGGATAAGATATCACCATCAAGAGTCTTAGAGCTCAACTTTTAGATCTGCTGAGATAAGATATCACCAGTCAAAAGATCATAAAAGCCTCTCGAACCCCACCCTAGTGAGCTAAATTAGAGATAAGCAAGTGAGTGATTTGAGGGAGTTTAAAACTCAACCAATTCATTCATTCACTAATTGTCTTTGCAAAATGAAGGCTTTCCCACCTATAAGCAGCCTCTAACAATCAGTAACCAGGGGAAAACAAAGGCCAAACAAGCAGCCAAAGAGAAATGGAGGGAACCAAAAAGTAAGCAAGTATAAAAGCAAAAGCAAAAGCTATCAGTACTTTTCAAAACTGCAACATCAACTTCAAACTAGCATAACTTCCGAAGTGCTTGCCTAAATTAGGTCATTCAAAAGGTTGGAGAAGGCTCTAAGTGTCTATTTTTAGGTAAGATCTCTTAGAGCCTTTGATTCGTAGCCGTTTGATAGTTGTACCCTGATAAAGACAAGTGGTTCCTTGTTGAAGACAACCTGCACCCTTTCTGAACTTGCTCTCTTTTGAAACCTTTAATTTGAATTTAACTTAAAACTCTTTTGCTGCCCTTAAAGTTCACTCAAAGGGTTTCCCAAAAATAGATTTTAAGGTTCCTAAGTTAATCCAAGGTTAGGAAAAACGGACCCACAAAACTAGGTAATGAACTGGCTTAACTAGGCAGATTGTATACTTGGACTTTGAGAGTTGATTTGGATGGGCAAATAAAGTCCAAATGACTTGAAATTTTGCTTTATTGAAAAGAAAAATTTCTGAACGTAAACCCTTTGCCAAAAGAACAAACTCATGTCACCCAAAAGTTAGTTAACCAGGGTCACAAAGGCACTACTGGTGCTAGCTTGGACTTGCTAGTAACAATCTGAACTTGCCATGTGATCCCTCAAGGTTTAAAGAACTTTTTGGACCTCCTTGGACTTAATTAGCTCCTGATAATGATCTCAACGAAGGTCTCCCATGGGTGCATCATCCTCCCCTTATTGGAGAGAATTTGCCCTCAAATTCTCAAGGTGATCATCTTCAAAATGCATTTTGAGGTCATTCATTGTGTTCATTTCTGTTGCTTCAAGCTTTGGGGGGGAATTTGTGGGGCATTTTGTAGTTAGGATTTTGGAAAAAAGGTGGGAATTTCACTCTCTTTTTGGTTTCCATTGACTTTGTCGGCCATGGGAAAAGAACCATCAAACTTCTTAGGTCTCACCTTAGGTTTTCTTGATGTAAAGCCAAGGTTGAGGGCTCGGGGAGCAAATTTATGGGTTTGTGGCTACTTATTTAGCGGCCAAGGGTGAATAGGTTGAAAACAATGGGACATATGAGGGGACACAAGAAAGCCAAGGAGTAGAAGTCTCTTGTTGCCTCTACCTTATCTTCGTGTTGAAAACATGTGGCCTTGTAAAGAGGGGAATGGAGTTCCTCTTTGCAAGCTAGTTCTTCTTCCTCACAAAAGGATCAAGGAACTGAGGTTTCTTCTAACTCTTTAAAGTCTGAGGCTCCTTCGTCACCATAATCATCGAAAATGGGAGGTAAATCAAACTGAATTAAACCTTTCCTCCTCTTTCTTTACCTCTTCATCACTTGTTACAAAGGGCTTACTCTTGGATTCTTCTTCAACTGAATTAGATTCACTAGAGGTCTGTGAACTTTGAACTTCCCTTCGGTTGTTTCTCATGGCTTGAGCTAGTTGTCTTCTTAAATGCTCAAGTTGAGCATCATTTTTGGCACTCGCTTTCACAAGTTGCTCAAACTTCCCTTCTAAACTAAAGCTACCAGCCATACTTGAAACTAGTTAGCTATGGGTTCTTTGTGGGTTGTTCTATTTGGGGTACAAGGGTTGTGTTCAAGCTAAGGAAGCTTTGGACAAGGGAGTAGCCTAAGCCCTAATTCCAAATGATGCATTGCTACGTCCTTAAAATGGGAAGAACCAAGAAGTGATCTCAAGTAGAGCAAATAAAGCCAAGCTACGGTTTACAAACAAGAAAAAAGATAAGAGATAGAGATAAAACTAAGCCACTTGGATAAGATATCACCACCAAGGGTTTTAAAGCTCAACTTTTAGATTAGTGAGATAAGATATTACCATCAAAAGATCACAAAAGGCTCTTGCACACCACTCTACGGAGCAAAAATAGAGATAAGCAAGAGAAGAGAAGTTAAGAGAGAAAACTAAGCCACTTGGATAACATATCACCACCAAGAGTCTTAGAGCTCAACTTTTAGATCTAGTGAGTCTCGAACACCACCCCAGTGAGCTAAACTAGAGATAAGCAAGTGAGAGATTTTGAGGGAGTTTAAAACACAACTAATTCATGCATTCACTAATTGTCTCTACAAAGTGAAGGCTTTCCCACATATGAGGGGCGTCTAATAATCAGCAACGTTGGGAAACAATAGCCAAACAAATAGCCTAAGAGAAAAGAAGGGAACCAAAAAGCAAGCAAGTACAAAAGCAAAAGCAAAAGCAAAAGCTATCAGTACTTTTCAAAACCACAACATCAACTTCAAACAAGCATAACTTCCCAAATAATTGCCCAAATTGGGTCATAAAAAAGCTAGGACAAAGTGCTAAGTGTCTATCTTTAGGTAAGATATCTTAAAACCTCTGATTCCTAGCGATTTGATAGTTATACCCGGATAAATACAGGTAGTTCCTTGTTGAGGATAGCCTACACCCTTTCTGAACTTGCTCTTTTTTGAAACCTTTACTTTGAATTTAACTTGAAACTCTTTTGCTAACATTAATATTCAATCAAAGGGGTTCCTAAAAGTAGATTTTCAGTACTAAGTTAATCCAAGGTTAGGAAAAACAGACCCACAAAGCCAGGTAATGAACTGGCTTAACTGGGCAGATTGTATGGTTGGACTTTAAGAGCTTATTTGGATGGACAAATGAAGTCAAAATGACTTAAAATTTGCTTTATTGAAAAGCAAACTTTCTGAACTTAAACCCCTTTGCAAAAGAATGGACTCATGTCTCCTACAAGTTAGGTAACTAGAGTCACAAAGGCACTACTAGTGTTGGCTTGGATTTGATAGTAGCAATCTGAACCCGCTAAGAGATCCCTCAAGGTTTGAAGAACTTTATAGACCTCTTTGGACTTAATTAGCTCTTGATCATGATCTTCACTAAGGTCTCCCATGGGTGTAACATCCTCCCCTTGTTGGTGAGAATTTGCCCTCAAATTCTCAAGGTGGTCATCTTCAAAATACAATTTGAGGTCATTCTTTGTGTTGGGTTCTCTTACTTCAAGCTTTTGGGGGGAAATTTATGCGGCATTTTATAGTTAGGCTTATGCAAAAAGATGGAATTTTCACTCTCTTGTTCGTTTCCATTGACTTTCTCGACCATGGGAAAAGAACCATCAAACTTCTTAGGTCTCACTTTAGGCTTTCATGATGTAAGGCCAAGGGTGAGGGCATGGGGAGCAAATTTATGGGTTTGTGGTTCCTTATTTAGTGGCCAACCATGAAGGGGTTGAAATAATGGGACATATGAGAGGACACTAAGAAAGCCAAGGAGTAGAAGTCTCTTGTTGCCTCTACTTTATCTTCTTGTTGAAAACATGCAGCATTGTAAAGAGGGAGATGGGGTTCCTCTTTGCAAGCTAGTTCTTCTTCTTCATAAAAGAATGAAGGAACCAAGGTTTCTCCTAACTCTTTAAAGTCTAAGGCTCCTTCGACACCATAGTCCTCGAGAATGGGAGGTAAGTCAAACCGAATTAAACCTTCTTCCTCTTTGTTTACCTCTTCATCACTTGTTACAAAGGGGTTGTTCTTAAATTCTTCTTCAAACGAATTAGATTCACTAGAGGAGTGTGAACTTTGAACTGCCCTTCAGTAGTTTCTCATGGCTTGAGCTAGTTATCTTCTTAGATACTCAAGTTAAGTATCCATTTTGGCATAAGCTTTCACAAGTTGCTCAAACTTCTATTCCAAACTCATGCTACTAGCCATACTTGAAACTAGTTAGCTACGGGTTCTTTGTGGGTTGATGTGTTTGGGGTAAAAGGGTTGTGTTTGGGCTATGGAAGCTTTGGCTAAGAGAGTAGCCGCTCTGATACCAAATGATGGACTTATGCATCCTTAAAATGGGAAGAACCAAGAAGTGATCTCAAGCAGAGCAAGTAAAACCAAGCTATGGTTTACAAACAAGAAAATAGATAAAAGATAGAGATAAAACTAAGCCATTTAGATAAGATATCACCACCAAGGGTCTTAGAGCTTAACTTTTATATCTAATGACATAAGATATGACCACTCAAAAGATCATAAAAGGCCCTTGAACACCACTTTAGGGAGGTAGACTAGAGATAAGCAAGAGAAGAGACGTTAAGAGATAAAACTAAGCCACTTGGATAAGGCATCATCACCAAGAGTCTTAGAGCTCAGTTTTTAGATCTAGTGAGATAAGATATCACCACTCAAAAGATCATAAAAGCCTCTTGAACGCCACCTTAGCAAGCTCAATAAGAGATAAGCAAGAGAGAGATTTTGAGGGAGTTTAAAACTCAACCAATTCATTCATTCACTAAGTGTCTTTATAAAATGAAGGCGTTCCCACATATAAGGGGCCTCTAACAAATAGTAACAAGGGGAAAACAAAGTCCAAACAAACAGCCAAAGAGAAAAGGACAGAACAAAAAAGTAAGGAAGTACAAAAGTAAAAGTAAAGGTTGTCAGTACTTTCAGAACTACAACCTAAAATTCAAACAAGCATAACTTCTACAATACTTGCACAAATTGGATCCTTCAAAAGTTAACAGAAAGCCCTACATGTCTATTTTTTGCTAGATCTCTTGGAGCCTCTAATTCCCAGCTGTTTGATAACTGTGCCCTGCTACATACAAGTGGTTCCATGTTAATGACAGCCTGCACCCTTTCTGAACTTGCTCTCTTTTGGAATTTTTACTTTTAATTTAACTTGAAACAATTTTACTACCTTTGAAGTTCACTTAAAAAGGTTCTGAAAGTAGATTTTCAGGTTCCCAAGTTAATCCAAGGTTTGGAAAAATGGATCCACAAAATCAGGTGATGAACTGGCTTAACTGGGCAGATTGTATAGTTAGATCTTGAGAGCTGATTTGGATGGGCAAATGAAGTCAAAATGACTCGAAATTTGCTTTATTGAAAAGAGAACTTTCTGAAATTAAACCCCTTGGTAAAAGAATGGACTCATGTCACCTAGAAGTTAGGTAACTAGAGTAACAAAGGCACTACTGGTGCTGGCTTGGACTTGATAGTAGCAATCTGAACCCGCTATGTGATCCCTCAAGATTTAATGAGCTCTTTGGACCTCCTAGGACTTAATTAGCTCCTGATCATGATCTCCACTAAGGTCTCCCATGGGTGCATCATCCTCCCCTTGTTGAAGAGAGTTTGGCCTCAAATCCTCAAGGTGATCATCTTCAAAATGCATTTTGAGGTCATTCTTTGCGTTAGGTTCTCTTGCTTCAAGCTTTAGGGGAAAAGGAGGAATTTGCGGTGCATTTTGTAGTTAGGATTTTACAGAGAGATGGAAATTTCACTCTCTTTTTGGTTTCCATCGATCTTCTTGGCCATGGGAAAAGAACCATCAAACTTTTTTGGTCACACTTTAGGTTTTCTTGATGTAAAGTCAAGGGTGAGGGTGTGGGGAGCAAATGTGTGGGTTTGTGGTCCCTTATTTAGTGGCCAAGGGTGAATGGGTTGAAAACAATAGGATATATGAGAGGACACTAAGAAAGCCAAGGAGTAGAAGTCCCTTGTTACCTATACCTTATCTTCGTGTTGAAAACATGTAGCCTTGTAAAGAGGGAGATCGGGTCCCCCTTTGCAAGCTAGTTCTTCTTCCTCACAAGAAAAATCAAGGAACCAGGGTTTCTCCTAACTCTTTGAGGTCTGAGGCTCCTTCATCACCATAGTCATCGAAAATGGGAGGTAAGTCAAATCGAATTAAACCTTCTTCCACTTAATTTACCTCTTCATCACTTGTTTGCAAAGGGTTGTTCTTAGATTCTTCTTCAACCGAATTACATTCACTAGAGGAGTGTGAACTTTGAACTTCCCTTTGGTTATTTCTCATGGCTTGAGCCAGTTGTCCTCTTAAATACTCCAGTTGAGCATCCTTTTTGGCACTAGCTTTCACAAGGTGCTCAAACTTCTCTTCCAAACTCAAGCTACCGGCCACACTTGAAACTAATTAGCTATGGGTTCTTTGTGGGTTGGTCTATTTGGGGTAAAAGGTTTGTGTTTGGGCTAAGGAACGTTTGGTCAAGGGAGTAGCCTAAGCTCTAATACCAAATGATGCACTTCTAGGCCCTTAAAATGGGAAGAACAAATAAGTGATCTCAAGTAGAGCAAATAAAGCCAAGCTACGGTTTACAAATAATCAAAGAGAAAAGAGATAGAGATAAAACTAAGCCACTTGTATAAGATATCACCACCAAGGTCTTAAAGCTCAGCTTTTATGTAACGCCTGCATCCTTTATTTTTCGTTAAGCTATGTGTGTTTGCTTTTTACGTTATAAAATCATATTTTTAGTAACTATACGAGTTAAATTAGTATCGATGTGCTTGCTTAAGTGATAATTTTATTGAAAAGAGAATTATTATTATTATTGACTTTAAATTTAATTAGTACTAATTTGTGCCATTAAATTTTATCGATAGTTTAATTTAGTCGTTTCCCGAATTCAATTAGAATGCTGATTATTAGAGCGTTTAGACCTAAGTTTAGACTGTGCGCTAGTGATTTGGGGGTCGGGAGCTAAAGTTGACTAAGCAATTGAGCAAAACACACAAGAAAAGGAGAAAAGGGGCCCAGACCCCTTCTTCTTCTTCGCGAAATACAGGCAGAAGGGGTGGGGGGTTTTCAGCTGCCATGCCCGTGATAACCACAGAGGAGGGGGAGAGAGAGAGAGAGAGAGAGAGAGAGAGAGAGAGAGAGAGAGAGAGAGAGAGAGACGGGGCTACCGGTTACTGGTCATCGCGTCTTGCGCGGCCACCTAGCACCGTGACCACCTCCGCAGCTCTCCACAATTAGAGAGAGAGAGAGAGACTACGTGACAGAGTGAGAGGAGCGAGAACGGTAACTGGGCGTGATTCCGACCACTAGGCGCGATTTCGATGACCACTAGCAGTAGCAACATCAGCAACAACGAAAATGGGGCAGAAATCGAATTTGGGTGGTTGCTTCGGGTCTGAGAATAGCAGTGAGGAGGGAGGAATTTCGGGTTTTAAAACTTTCAAATCGAGCCCAATTAGCCCAGGAATCGGGTCCTCTAAGTTGGAGTCCAGGTGGGTGTTTCTCACCTCCTAAGTATCAGTAATTTCGAAACATTTTAACCCTTATGATGAGATGCGTGTTAGTTTAAGGTTGATTAGGTTGACCAAAATGCATGTTAGTTCGATTGAATATATGTACATGTATAAGTTAACATGTTTGATTGAATTCAGGCCTAGATTATGCATGCTACTTTAGTTAGTTCGTGTTTAAAAGTAGCCTTGAAATGACCTAAGCACACTTTAATTCGATGCCTGTTAATTTAGTTAATTCGTGCTTGAAATTGGCTTCGAAAGAACCTAAGAATGTTTCCAATTGATGCATGTTAAGTTTGGTTAACTCATGCCTAAAAGTAACTTTGAAATTACCTAATAATGCTTCGATTTGATAGATGTTAGTTTAGTTAATCCATGCTTATAAGTGGCCTTTGAAATAACTTAAGAATGCCTTAAGTCGATGCATGCTAACATGGTTAATTCATGCCTAAAATGACCTTGAAAACAACATAGTAACCTTGGTTAGTTAAAATAGATGCTTAAGCCTTAACGCAACTAAGTTGTGCTTTAAAAATGCCACGAATCGAGCATGCTTATTGCTTTGAATCGATGCCTATTAAGTTAGCTAAATCATGTTTAGAAGTAGCTTCTGAAATGGCTTAAGCAAGTTTGAATCGACGCTTGTCGAGTTAAGTGAAATTATGCTTTGAAAATGACATGAGTATGGCATGCTTATTTCCTAAATGTGAATTATGAATGTGAGCTACCTTCATGCCTTACTAGTTCATTTCAGTTCATCGCGTACTTTATTTAGGTTAAGGAAATGTACATATATGTTTATATGTGCTTGATGTAGCGCACCGCCGGATGGTGCTGCTTGCTCAGGTAAGTACATAAGCCTTATTACACATTTCTTTATAAGCTTTCAAGATAATATGCTATAGTTATAGAATTGAAAATTAAGTTGGTACTTAGATGGCTTGAGGATGAATTGATGAGGATTTTGAGGTTCTTTGTGGTCGGTGTTGTGTGAGGAGGGAGCCTGGGTTGTGTTTAACCGTAATCATGTGGATTGCGAGGCCGTGTGTGGCTTATTCTGCTGAGTTGATTATAAAGTATTTGAATGTGTTACGTGCAAACTCCCTTCCCTTTTATGTCATTAAGTTTCATCTTGCGAGTGGGGGTGAGTTTGAAAAAGGAAGTTTTCATGGTTTTAACTAATAGTAGCCATAAGTATTAGCAAACGATGGCCTATTTTAACTATACAAATACAGTTTTGGGAGCAAACTCGCTTGAATGGGGGAATCCCTAAGGAATTTAAACAAAAAGAGAGTGCGTTATATGAAAAAGGATTTCGCTGTAAGAGGCAGCAAACTATTAGCCGTTATGGCCATACACTTTAAATTGGATAAGATATTGTGCTTAGGGACAATAAGATAGGAATGAACCTTCTTGAACGGGGGAATCCGTAGCCTAGGGAGTACGTAAACCCAGTAGTGGGAAGCCCTAAAGACCCTGACGAGGTTTAACGTCGAAAAGTTAGTTGCTATCCCGGGAGTAAGAGCTTAGCGTGAGCGATAGTCTCACTAGGGGTTGAGAATAGATCTCATCCAATCAGCACATAATGATGATCTTATGCCCAGAGTAATTTTCCAGTAAGTGAGAAAAGCAGTTGACATTTCATTTTTTTAAGTATTTCAGAAAGAAAGTTTTTAAGGGTCATTATAGGACCAATACGAAAGAGATTCTTTTAAAGAATATGCACCCCAAGGAGGCTAGGAAAAGAGCTTTATGAGCACCTTAAGAGGCTAAGAAAAGAGTTTTTATGAGCCTAAAGAGGCTAAGTAAAGTGTTTTCAGAAAAAGAAAGTAAAGCTTCCTGTGCATAACTTGTGCATACCCTATGAATGAAGTTCTAAGTGAAGTATGGCCATTTCCTTATGCATATAAGTTTAAATGTGCATGTTATGAGAAAGAAAGCTCCATGTATGATCTTTACTCCATGTGTTTTAGTATCTTGCACAAGTGAATTAGATAGACAAAGCATGATTCATGTAATGTGTCACATAGCCTATAGTTGGTATTAATGAAAACTCTTTGTCGTTCAATACGATAATAGTAATGCTTAAATGCGTGATATGTGGCTAAGTCAAGAGGTTAAATAAAGTGTTTTTAGAAAGAAGAAAAGAAGATATTTGTGCATGTTCTGTACTTATCTTATGAATGAGTGTTTGAATGAAAATTCAAGTAAGGCTGGCTATATCCCTAATGAATCAAACATTTAAGCTTTGAATGTGCATCACCTATGAATGAAAGTTCTATGCTTTGCCCTCGTTGCTTGCTTATGTGTTTGAGTGCCTGGTTTTAAGGGAAAGTTGGTTATTAAGGACCTAAGAATGAGTTTGAGCAACTAAAACAAAGTTTAAGGGTAATAACCCATCCTTGGGGACTATGATTGCCTAATACAATAGTAATATATAAGCACGTGACATGTGGCTATTAATGGTATTATTGCCTGCAACGGTTTTGGTTTTAAGGGGTCGGGGAATACTCACTGAGCGTGTGGTTGCTCATCCCACTACTCTTTCCCCTTTTTTCCCCTGGTTTTCTTTATGATAGCCCGAAATCGACTCATTTATGTCAAATAGAAGTTAGTCTCGTTTAAAGGGGAGTCATCTGTGCACACAGTGAAGTGGTCTTGCTGTTTGATAAGGTTATAGAATGTATTCTTAGTTGTCAATGTTTGTAAACAAGTATTCTAGTTCATGTAACGCATTCGTTTTAGGAATCGCTCTGTATGGCCATGTGAGCCAACCATCTAATTTGTGAAGTTGTCCTTTTAGCTGAAATCAGTTACATTTTGGGATGTAAACCCCAATACTCCGGTTGTGTGAACCGTTGAGTTGTACCTTTCATTTCGCCTATGTTAATGAACTATATTGTTTGATGTACTCTAAGCGGGTTACTCGTTGAGTTATGAACTCCAGCGTATAGCTGTTGAGCTTATTTTAGAATGTGATACGCTTCTGTTGATTGTAGGGATTTATTGTAAGGCTTTTAGCCTGGAAATGGCCAGTTTTTAGGGGAAACTCTGTCATTTTTGCCCTAGAAGTTAAATAGGAAGTAAGAAAACGTAACACTCCTGGCCTTAGGGGCTGGGGGTGTTACATTTCAGATCTAGCGAGATAAAATATTACCGCTCAAAAGATCACAAAAAGCTTTTGAACACCACTCTATGGATCTAGACTAGAGATAACCAAGAGAAGAGAAGTTAAGAGATAAAACTAAGCCACGTGGATAAGATATCACTACCAAGAGTCTTAGAGCTTAACTTTTAGATATGGCGATATAAGATATCACCAGTCAAAAGATCATAAAAGCCTCTCGAACACCACCGTAGTGAGCTAAATTAGAGATAGGAAGGAGGGAGATTTTAAGGGCGTTTAAAACTCAACCAATTCATGCATTCACGAATTATCTTTACAAAGTGAAGGCTTTCCAACATATAAGGGGCCTCCAACAATCAGCAAAATGGCGAAACAAAGGCCAAGCAAATGGCTAAAGAGAAAAGAAGGGAGCCAAAAAGCAAGCAAGTATAAAAGCAAAAGTAAAAGCTATCCATACTTTTTAAAATTGCAACATCAACTTCAAACAAGCATAACTTCCCAAATACTTACCCAAATTGGGTTATTAAAAAGCTAGGAGAAAGCCCTAAGTGTCTATTTTTAGGTAAGACATCTTGGAGCCTTAGATTCCTAGCCGTTTGATAGTTGTACCCTAATAAAGACAAGTAGCTCCTTGTTAAAGGTAGCCTGCACCCTTTCTGAACTTGCCCTCTTTTGAAACCTTTTCTTTGAGAAACTCTTTTGCTGCCCTTAAAGTTCACCCAAAGGGTTTCCCAAAAGCAGATTTTCAGGCACCTAAGTTAATCCAAGGTCAAGAAAAAGGGACCTACAAAACCGGGTAATGAACTGGCTTAACTAGACATATTGTATAGTTGGACTTTAAGAGCTGATTTGGATGGGCAAATGAAGTCAAAATGACTTAAAATTTGCTTTATTGAAAATGAACTTTCGTGAACTTAAACCCCTTGGAAAAAGAATGGACTCATGTCATGCAAAAGTTAGGTAACCAGAGCCACAAAGGCACTACTGGTGCTGGCTTGGACTTAATAGTAGCAATTTGAACCCACCATGTGATCCCTCAAGGTTTGAAGAACTTTTTAGACCTACTTGAACTTAATTAGCTCTAGATCATGATCACCACTAAGATCTCCCATGGGTGCATGATCCTCCCCTTGTTAGAGAGAATTTGCCCTCAAATTCTCAAGGTGGTCATCCCCAAAATACAGTTTGAGGTCATTCTTTGTGTTAGGTTCTCTTGCTTCAACCTTGGGAGGGGAAATTTGGCGGGCATTTTGTAGTTAGGCTTTTGCAAGAAGATGGGAATTTCACTCAATTTTTGTTTCCATCGAATTTCTCAGCCATGGGAAAAGAACTATCAAGCTGCTTAGGCCTCACTTTAGGCTTTCATCATGTAAGGTCGAGGGTGAGGGTGCGGCGAGGAAATTTGTGGGTTTGTGGTTCCTTATTTAGTGGCCAAGCGTGAACGGGTTAAAATAATGGGACACATGAGAGGACACTAAGAAAGCAAGGAGTTGAAGTCTCTTGTTGCCTCTACTTCATCTTCTTGTTGAAAACATGCAGTCTTGTAAAGAGGGAGATGGGGTTCCTCTTTGCAAGCTAGTTCTTCTTCCTCACAAAAGGATGAAGGAACCGAGGTTTCTCTTAAGTCTTTAAAGTCTAAGGCTCCTTTGTCACCATAGTCATCGAAAATGGGAGGTAAGTCAAACCGAATTAAACCTTCTTCCCCTTTATTTGCCTCTTCATCACTTGTTGCAAAAGGGCTCTTCTTGGATTGTTCTTGGACCGAATTGGATTCACTAGAGGAGTGTGGACTTTGAACTTCCCTTGGGTAGTTTCTCATGGCTTGAACTAGTTGTCATCTTAGATACTTAAGTTGGGTATCCCTTTTGGCACAAGCTTTCACAGGTTGCTCAAACTTCTCTTACAAACTCAAGCTACTAGCCATACTTGAAGCTAGTTAGCTACGGGTTCTTTGTGGGTTGATATGTTTGGGGTAAAAGGTTGTGTTTGGGCTAAGGAACCTTTGGCTAAGAGATTAACCTAAGCTCTGATACCAAATGATGGACTTCTACGTCCTTAAAATGGGAAGAACCAAGAAGTGATCTCAAATAAAGCAAGTAAAACCAAGCTACGGATTACAAACAAGAAAAGAGAAAAGAGATAGAGATAAAACTAAGCCACTTAGATAAGATATCGCCACCAAGGGTCTTACAGCTTAACTTTTAGATCTAGTGAGATACGATATCACCACTAAAAAGATCACAAAATGCTCTTCAACACCACTCTAGGGAGCTGGACTAGAGATAAGCAAGAGAAGAGACGTTAGGAGATAAAACTAAGCCACTTGGATAAGACATCACCACCAAGAGTCTTAAAGCTCAACTTTTAGATTTAGTGAGATAAGATATCACCACTCAAAAGATCATAAAAGCCTCTTGAATGCCACCTTAGTGAGCTAAACTAGAGATAAGTAAGAGAGAGATTTTGAGGAAGTTTAAAACTCAACCAATTCATTCATTCACTGAGTGTCTTTACAAAATGAAGGCTTTCCCACATATATGGGGCCTCTAACAATTAACAGCAAGAGTGAAACAAAGGCCAAACAAATGGCCGAAGAGAAAAGGAGGGAATAAAAAAGCATGTAAGTGCAATAGCAAAAGCAAAAGCTGTCAGTACTTTTTAGAGCTGTAAGCGTAACTTCCAAAATACTTGCCTAAATTGGGTCATTCAAAAGGAAGGAGAAAGCCCTAAGTATCTATTTTCAGGTAAGATCTGGTAGAGCCATTGATTCTCAGCTATTTGATAGTTGTACCTAGATAAAGACGAGTGGTTCCTTGTTGAAGATAGCATGCGCCCTTTCTGAACTTGCTCTATTTTGAAACCTTTACTTTGAATTTAACCTGAAAATCTTTTGCTACCCTTAAAGTTCACTCAAAAGGGTTCCCAAAATAAAATTTTCAGGCCCTAAAGTTAATCCAAGGTTAGGAAAAATGGACCCACAACATCGGGTAATGAACTGGCTTAGCTAGGTAGATTGTGTAGCTGGACTTTGAAAGCAAATTTGGAGGGGGAAATGAAGTCCAAGTGACTTGAAAGTTGCTTTATTAGAAAGCTAACTTTTTGAACTTAAACCTCTTGGCAAAAGAACAGACCCATGTTACCCAGACATTAGGTAACCAGAGTCACAAAGACACTGCTGGTGCTAGCTTGGACTGGATAGTAGCAATCTGAACCCGCCGTGTGATCCCTTAAGGTTTGAAAAACTTTTTGGCCCTCCCTAGACTTAGTTCGCTCTTGATCATGATCTCCACTAAGGTCTCCCACGGGTGCATCATCCTCTCCTTGTTGGAGAGAATTTGCCCTCAAATTCTCAAGGTTATCATCTTCAAAATACAGTTTAAGGTCATTCTTTGTGTTGGGTTCTCATGCTTCAAGCTTTTGGGAGGAACTTTGTGGGGCATTTTGTAGTTAGGCTTTGCAAATAGATGGGAATTTCACTCTCATTTTTGTTTCCATCAACTTTTCTCGGCCATGCGAAAAGAACCATCAACCTTCTTAGGTGATGTAAAGTCATGGGTGCGGGGTGTGGGGAGAAAATTTATGGGTTTGTGGTTCCTTATTTAGTGGCCAAGGGTGAACGTGTTGAAAACAATGGGGCAGATAAAGGACACTAAGGAAGCCAAGGTGTTAGGACATTTCAAGTGTAAACTAAAGTGCCGCAAGCGTGTAGCTTTCGCTGTAGTACTTGAGGGTCGTGTCCCTGGGGACGATGGAAGAGATTAAGGTCACTAAACAAGGTCAGGTGGTAATAACCTAAACTAATCAAGAATCAGACACAATAGGACTAAACTAACAGTAATTTAATATCATGCTCATGATGTCTAAGATTATCAACCAAGCCAAACTCACTAAATCGACTAAAGCGGAAGAGATTAAGGTCACTAAACAAGGTTAGGTGATAATAACCTAAACTAATCAAGAGTCAGACATAACAGGACTAAACTAATAGTAATTTAATCTCATGCTTATGATGTTTAAGATTATCAACCAAGCCAAACTCACTAAATTGACTAAAGCATATGAATCCTTTGAACTTGCCTAACCTCAATGAAACTATAACAAACCAAAATGAAACCACCATCATGTGTTTGTAAATAAACTAACCTAATCTAACCCTAAAATAGCAAGGGTTATGGAAATAGGGAATGGACATAACCTAAATCGACTCCAAATCAGCATTTAAATGAAGAAACAGAGGAAGGAAAATAGAAACATAAATTGAACTAAAGAAACAATCAAGCCTAATCATCCAAACTGAGTTAAAATCCATCAAGTGACCAATCGAAACAGGGACTCTGCTCAACTAAACAGAACCAACTACCAAACATCTGGGCACAGATTCAGACCAAAGAAAACAAAGAGACAGGGGCATAATTCGAAACCTGAGACAGAGAAATCAAAAGGAAGAGGGTTGCCATTTGAGCACGCTGCTAATTCACCATCATCATCACTGATTCACAAGGAAAGGGGAAGAGCAACATCCAAACTCCATTCAACCGACCGAACAAGGGAGGGGATGACTAAGATTTGCAATTGAATGAAGGAACTATCAAATGAACCCAAATTTGCAAATTTCTCAACCAAAATTTGATACTCAAACAATTTCAACTAACCATAAACATGCTACAGCATTTTCAAAGGCTAAGAATCTTATCTGGGAACCGAAATGAAAACAGAGAAATTGCAACCAAAAATAAACCCTAAATTCTTAAAACACCAATTAAACTAACAAGGAATCCTAAATTAAACCCTAAAAACTAAAGCTAAACCCTAAGAAAAACCCCTAATTACCTAGCTTCCAAGCCGTAGCCTCTTTATACTCAAACCCTCTTTCGGTCTCTGGCCTTGGATCTCGACAATCGTGGACGGTCATGATTGGGGACAACGATGGTGGTGCGTTGACGTTTGCTGCAATCGCAGTGGAGATGAGAGTGGTGTGTGGTGTTGATGCTGATGAGATAAAGAGAGATGAGTTTGAGAGAGAGAGAGATGTGAAGATGGAGAGATGAAGATGAAGGGGGAGGGTCGGGTTATCTGAGGTTTTGTTTGGGTGTTTGAGCTGAGAAGAGGAGAGAAAGAAAGAAGACAAGTGAGAGGGGGGTAATTTGGGGTCACGTGCCTAGCACGCCGGGGCTGGGGAGATTATTTAGGTGTTTTCTTTTATTGTTTTTCCTTTTTTCCCTTTAGGCTAAACAGGAAACAGGCCTAGCAATTCGGAAGTCGGCCAAAGTCTTCATTTCCGGCATTTTCATTATTTTTTCGCATTTTTGCTGTAGTTATTCAAAACCTACAAAACAAAATAAAATCAAATTAAAACCTAAAAATAATGATTATAGTGAGTATAAATCAGGTATAAAATTATCGTAACAATAACTCATTTTTTGGCACGAACAAATACCCCCACACCAAGATTTTGCTCATCCTCGAGTAAGACAAACTAAGCTAAATAAAAAGAAATGAAAATAAGAAAAGAAAGTCCTAACTCACTGTCATAGGAGTCATAGTTACATTTAGCGTATACAACAACCCTTTAAACCCCTCGGTCTCCCAAGTGAACAAGTGAGGTCTCATGAGAGTTTTCAAGTAAAATACCCACAAAATTATTCCAATAATAAAAGAAAATCTTTTTGGTTTTTTATCAAAGCTAATATGTACAGAATTTGGGGAAAGATATGCACACGATCTAATCAACTAAATCACCCATGTAACCAAGTTATTGACCTGCATATGCACAGAATGTACTTCAAAGCCCTCTACCTCATAAATGACATCAAAGTACTAATTTTTCACCCCGTTGAACATCGAGATTCTGAATCCATCCCAATGCTCGTGTGTAAGTGTATCATCATCCCAAGGCTTAGATTTACCATAATTAGACTCAATCTCACTTGACTGACACAACTACATTATTAACATATTAACATTGGAAGCAAGCTTTCCCAGTAGCAGTATTGCTTCAAATGGTAACACCCAGTAGCATGTGCCTCAAAGGATAACGCCCAGTAGCGTATGCCTTAAAGGGATACTTGCTATTCCAAATTTTATTTCATCTCTTTTTCTTTTTCTCTTCTTTGTTCATAATATTCATTATTTTTCTCGAGTAATCGTGTTACAGGTAAGTGGGAGAATCATTCATGAAAGTCTAAGACCTTAAGATAATAATGAAGGAATAAACAAAGATTGGATTACATAATCTATGATGAACAACTGAAGTTAGAATTAGGACATAGAATGACACACTGACGTTGGCAACCTTTCATGCACATCTTACTTATATGCAAGCTAATAACCAAAGCACAAGGGATTTAGGTCAATTGGACATAGTACAAACGTCCCCAAAAACAAAAAAAATCTTTTTGGATTTTTTAAAAAAATTGGGCACCTCACCCCTACACCAAAACTTCACGATGTCCTCATTGTGGGAATTAAGGCACTAAAAAGTAGTCACATCAGCTATACAACCATAAAACCACTTTAAACCACAAATATATACAAACTGGGACACCAAAACAAATCACAAACACAACCAAAAACAAATATAAAGTCACCAAAATCAAAATCTCAACAGAAAAGCAAAAACAAAACTAACTCTGAAACAAACCAAACCACTAAATGACTAAAATCAACACCAAACCAAAACAAAATAGGATCCAACCACAATAAATCAAAAAGCAAAATAACTAAATAAAGAATAACAAAAACCAAAACCTAAAAGAAAACAAAACCAATCAAGACCAAGACAAACGTAATCACTCAAAATAAAAACAAAACAAAACCAAACACTTACTAAACACCAACCTAAATCAAAAGAAAAGCTAAAACAAAACAAAATACAAAAGAAAGAAAAGCTAAATACAAAACAAAAACACAAACACTAAAACATCAAAAAGGAACAAAAAAGAAACTACAAAAATAAGACCAAAGGGAAACCAATACTTACTAAGCTAAAGAAACAAGACACCAAACCAAAGTGAATAAAACACAAATTCAAGGAAACCAAACAATAAAACTGGAACATACACAAGGACAATCCTAAATATTCACAACTAACAAATATTCACAAAACCAATAACACAACCAAGGATGATCATAGCCCACACAGCTCAACAAATCCCAAATTGTTCCTCAAAATCGATCACCCATCACAATTCATAGTCCTAATTATCCTCAACTAAGTACGAAAAAGAGAAAAGAAATGAAAAAGAGAAGAAGCGAGGGTGAAACGATCATACCAGGCTGCCTACAGGTTGTACCCAAACTATGCCTCACGATGATGATGCAACATGAGGCTTATGGAGCACCAGCCACTCCATATTAAGCTGAAAAGTATAACTCAAATCAAACTCGTCAAAGCACATAGCAGCTTATCAAACAAAGAAGCCCAACTCTCAATCACATAGAAACAGTGAAAAGCAGTGAGTTGAAGCTAGAAAGAGTACATCCACCTAGCCAACAAAGCACAAGTGAGGGCCCGCTTCAACTTATCAAACAGTTGGGCCCAATCAGAAAGAAAATGAACATACTTAGAATGAGCCAATATTGAGGTCATTGGCCTAGAAACTATATCAGCATGAACGAATAGTCCAGGAAAAAGAGTAGGTGCAAGGTTCACAAGTCTGTTAAGTCCCATTTGCATATGAATCTGGTCTAGAGCAAAATTCTTAGTGGCAATTATCTTAGACTCAACAAATTCAGACTTCCAATATTTAAAAAGGAAGTCAGTTTGGATGGGGTCAAAAGAGAAAGACTCATAATCAGCACAAACACTACCATTAAAACTTCCATGGATATCAAACTCATAAGAAAAATATTCATATTTCACATACAGAATATTATCATCTAATTTAAATAGAAGGTCAGGAGTGACAGGATCAAAAGAGAATGATTCATATTCAACATAAAAACTCACATCAAGACCTTCAGTAACATCAAGCTCACATAAAAAGATTCATATTCTGCATAAAGAATATCATTATCAAAGTCCAAAATAGTGAGTTCAATTACCTCATCACATAACTCCTGTGAAATAGCTTCTTGTGGCTCATCTAAATCACGGGGCTCAACTTTAGGTGTGATGCTTATGTCTAGCTCACTAACACTATCAGATTGTTCACCGACCTCAAACTCACAAAAGTCATTCGGGGTGGTGGGTGGGTTGGCAGAAACTAGGACATAATCAGTGATGCCCCTAGGTGAGCTAGTCCGGGGTGCAAGGTCAGGTGATAGAAATATAGGAAGGTCACTCTCTTTTTCTAGACTAGGCAAATACATGTCTTCATTCAAGTCAGGCCTAGCAGAATAAGAGGGTTCAAAATCATCATAGAGACTAATATCTGGTTTAGGATATCCTAAACTAGAATCAATCTCACTATAAGTCTCCCTATTTTGGTTAAAACATTGAGAACATGCAGCAATACTTGATTTCATGGTCTCTATCATTTGATCAGTCATTTTATTAATCTTCTTTTCAAAACTTGCACACATAGCATCAACATAAGCATGAAAAGGACAAATGTGAGCATCATGATCAAAAGATTCATAATAATCGCGCAAAACAGGAGGCATATAATAGTAATATGGGTCATATGAACCTATAAAGTAGTCCTGATGGGAAGGGTTAGCAGGAACAACTGACTCACCATGAGTTGGGTATCGAAAAGTACTGTTATCTTGTTCAAACGCATAGGTTTCCCAAGCTAGTTTTTCAAAGAAATCCCAAACTTCATTTTGAATTTTAGATAATAATTCTAGGACACTGCCAGAATAAATAGACTCAATATGACTCCAAGATTCAGTATTTAGACCCACAGCAATGACCTCACAAATTTCCTATTTTTCAAAATTATGATTTAGTGGAGCATGATATTCATTATGTCTTGAAAGATAACTCCAAAAAGGTTTATGCTCATATTGCGGGAAATGGAAGACTAGCATTCTGTTTTTAAAGTTTTTAAAGTTTTTTAATTTTTAGGGGTTTCAAGTTTTCTACAGTTTTATGGGTTTTTTGGATTTTTTTTCAAGAAATGAACTAAATAAATCACAACTAATAACGAATAAACAAAGTAAGTCGAAGTTTAAGCACCTAATAAGAATGAAACTCAGAAAAAGAAAACATTCTCAAACTGAGGGAAACATAAACTTGCCACTTTATTTTTGAGGGTTTTTTTTCCTTTCTTGGAAATTTTTCATTTTTTTTTTGTGGTTTTCAAGTTTTTCTATTTTTTTTTTCAATTTTAGGCTCTTCAATTTTTTTTTTTAGATTTGGGAATTTTCAGGAAATGACCAAGCTAAGCAACAATTAATAAGGAAATAAACAAAGTAAGACAGAACATATGCAACTAATAAGAAGGTAGCCAAGAAAATAAAAATATGACCTAATCTCATGCCGTCATCCCCGGCAACGGCGCCAAAAACTTGTGAGGATATTTTGAGTGTAAACTAAAGTGCCATAAGCATACAGCTTTCGCTGTAGTACTTAAGGATCGTGTCCTTGGGGAAGATGGAAGAGAATAAGGTCACTAAACAAGGTCAGGTGATAATAACCTAAACTAATCAAGAATCAAACACGATAGGATTAAACTAATAGCAATTTAATCTCAGGCTCATGATGTCTAAAATTATCAACCAAGCCAAACTCACTAAATTGACTAAAGCATATGAATCCTTTGAACTTTCCTAACCTCAATGAAACTATAACAAACCAAAATGAAACCACCATCATGTGTTTGTAAATAAACTAACCTAATCTAACCCCAAAATAGTATGGGTTATGAAAACAGGGGATGGACATAACCTAAATCGACTCCAAATCAGCATTTAAATGAAGAAAGAGAGGAAGGAAAACAGAAACATAAACCGAACCAAAGAAAAAATCAAGATCCAAATTAAGCTAAAATCCACCAAGCGACCAATCGAAATAGGGCTTCAGCTCAACTAAACAGAACCAACTACGAAACATCTGGGTACAAATTCAGACCAAAGAAAACAGAGAGATAGGGCCATAATTCGAAACTTGAGATGGAGAAATCAAAAGCAAGAGGGTCAACTATGCCATTTCAGCACGCTGCTAATTCACCATCATCATCACTGATTCACAAGGAAAGGGGAAGAGCAACATCCAAACTCCATTCGAGCAGCCAAACAGGGGAGGGGATGACTAAGGTTTGTGAACGAAGGAACTATCAAATGAACCCAAATTTGCGAATTTCTCGACCAAAACTTGATGCTCAAACAATTTCAACTAACCACAAACATGCTACAGCGTTTTCAAAGGCTAAGAATCTTATTTGGGAACCGAGATGAAAACAGAGAAATTGCAACAAAAAATAAAACATAAATTGCTAAAACACCAATTAAACTAACAAGGAATCCTAAATTAAACCCTAAAAACTAAAGCCAAACTGTAATAACCCGACCCTAACCCATATTTATTTATTTAAATCATATTTATTTATTTAATTAATCATGTTTATTCATTTAACCCATATTTATTTATTTAAATCATATTTGTTTATTTAATTAATGATATTTATTCATTTAATTTATCATGTTTATGGATTTAATCACTCATAGTTATTTGTTTAACCAAATCATGTTTATTAATTTAATTACACTCAATTTATATATTTATCGAATTACCTTATGTCATTTAAATTTTTTGCTTTCATTTATCATATTTGATCATCTCGGTTGGGGGATATTTTATTTGGGTCCCATTTTGCAATTCAAGTTTCATTGATTGTTAATTCAAGTTTTGTTGATTAATTAAATATCGGGTGAATCGATAGTAGGCCTCGATAATTATGGTTTAAGAAATTATTATTATCATCATTATTACTATTATTGGTATTATTGTTGTTGTTGTTACTATTATTATTATTATTATTATTAGTATTAGTATTATTATTATTATTATTATTATTATTATTATTATTATTATTATTATTATTATAACCTTGCAAAAATTTAATTTTGAGTTTTGTAAAAACATTATCATTACGAAGCTTTTTATTCCCGAATTTAACCTTTTTTGGCCCAATTTGAAGCCCAACAAGTTTGCTTGTTAACCTAACTAATTACCATGATTAAGTTTAACCATGGTTAGCTAGATAGTCACTTTTCTAGATAAAATTTCAGCCAAGAGTTAGATTAGTCAAAACAAACACAAATCAATCCAAAAAACTCCATTTTCTCTCTCCTCTCTTTCTCTCCCCCACGGTAGCAATTCCAGTCACTCTTTGGCTGTTTTCGGTCAGTTTTTCGACCAGCCCTGATGACCTTCAACCCCCCCAACCGATATCCTAGTACCACTAGCCACCATCCCCACTCCTCAAAACAACCAAGCATTACTTCCATCTCTACTTTTTCCAAGCTCAAAGTGAGTAATCTTAAACTTGACTTTGTTGGTTTTGATTTTTTTTTTTAGTTTTGATTCTTGTTTTGATATTTGTGATCATTGATCATGATGTTTTGATAAGAAATAAGAGTTATTTTGGTGTTGATTATGGTGAAGTTGAGCTTGAATCATGCTAGGGTTTAGGGATGATCATGTTCATACAAGCTTAAGTTAAAACCATGTTTATGGATTGATTTGTATTTGATTTTGTAATATTTAGTTTTATTGATGATTATGATGATGTTTTTGGTAGCTTTGAATGATTTCAAGTGAGGATTTGTGTGAAAAGAGGGAAAACATAAAACATTGAGGGATGGAAATTTCAGGAAAACAGGGCAAACTTTGGGATTAAACAGGTAATGATCGGCCCAAGGGAAAATTATGCTTTTTGGTGGGTACATAGTTTAGTGTGTTAGAGTTCAAATGGATTTTGAATTGCATTAATCCAAGGTCTGTGGAAAAAGTTATAGTCATTTTACTAAAACTATGCAGAATAAGACCAAAACTAACACACTTGTGTTCTAGCCCCATTTTGGAAACCTTATTGTGGGAATCATGTTTTACATTGTAAATGAAAGTTTTTCAAGACTTATTGATCTTTTCATATTGTGGTTTTAGGTCTCCATTTGAGGTCGAGGCCGAAAGTTATGAAGTTTTGAAGTGAACTGACCTACTTTGGTGCAAATTGGGCTGTTATTGTAATTTCTGCACAGCATATACTTGTAGACAAATTTTGAAAATTTTACTGTGGATTGTCCATATTATTTTTGAATTTTCTATAAGATTTCATGAATTTTGGTTGAGTATTTTGAATTTGGTGATTTTTGGAATAATTTTGGGTAATTGTGTAAAGAGCAATAATAAAGATTGAATGAGATTGATCATGCGCTCATTTTGTGTATTTTGGGCCAGGTAAGATCATTTAAGGGGGAAATGAATATTCATGGACTTTCATGGAACTCTTAGCTCGATTAATGAGAAAGAAGAACACAAGTATACAATTTGGGAGCTTGTTTATGAGCTTTGAATCATTTATGGATTTTTCAAAGAAAATGCCAAGTTTAATGAGCTTAATAGCTTCTATTGAGCTCAATTATTCATTTGGGATGGAATTATATATCTAATGGATTTAAGAAAGAAATATGAGAAGTGGGGAGAGTTATGACTCAGAAATCATATTTATCAAACCAAATTATTACAGTTTATGCTATTTTAGACCAAGATATATCTCTCTTGGTCTTAAACCTCTATCACTTACTCAATTCAGAATGTATCAAATGTATTTATCAAGCCAATCTGTTGTACTCATTTTTATCTTGAACCAAGCCAATCTGGTGTACTCATTTTTATCTTGAACCAAGCTATACATCAGTAAGCCTTAAACCCGTATCAGCAACCTATTTTAGAAAAGGTCACAACCACTCTCTCAATTGTCACCATCAAGGCTTTTTCCTTTGTAATCTCATTTATCGCATTGTGGACTATTTACTTTCATTTACTCTATATCAAATTTAATTGCTTTCATCAATTCAGTTTTGAAGTTATATTAAAATACCTGAGTTATATATACCAGTTAATTACTCAATTTCTATTACACATACTTTTACTTACTCAATTATGTGAGTAAAGATCATTTACTGACTACACATACTTACAATAACATTTATGAAACATAATCCAGACCTAGTTATCGTTCCCCATTATGCATAAGTGTTGTCAAGTCAGAACATATTTATCAAGTCAGATGACCTTTATGAAATAGCTGACTTGTATCAAGTCAGATGACATTTTTAAAGACTTAAGGTACGTCTATTGCCTGTATCTTCAAAAAGCAGAACATGTTTATTAAGTTACAACTCTTAATGGGTTTATTAATGAATCAATTTATACGATGATTTGCCATTTAACTTGTGACCCCATCAGTTATCATCTATAGGGCGTCAGCCCATCATTTACTTGCATGGGTTCAGGCCAACTCTTGATTGGATTGGCAGGGTGTAAACCTATGTATAGATCATATCATTGCAAGGGGTTCATATCCAGATAATAATGAGTAATTCAGTTTCATATTACTTTCATTTTCATTATTATTGTGAACTAAATGAATTGCAAAAGCGGGTACCCACCAACAGTATTTCTATGCTCATTTTACAATATAGGAATGCATGTACTGAGTTTTTGCTCACATTTTTGAATTGTTTTCATGTTTTTCATTTTAGGTGATGAAGTATCATATGTTTCTCCTTTTAGCAAGCCCTTTTGGAAGTCATCAGATGCTCATAGTGGATTCAGCATAGCATGAATGTTGGGATCGACCTCAGGGTCAAATTGGGTCTATATTCAATATACTTGTGTAGTGCATAGTGCGATTTAGCACATGGTATGATTAAGCCAATGTATTGAAGTTGAACTATTATGGACTTTGGTCTTGAAGTGTTTTAGTTTAATAGATTTTGTGATTGTGAACATGAGTTGCAAGATTAAATGATTTTAGTGAGCATTGTCCTTATCAGGATGGCGGTAGCGCCTTCTATTATTAAGTCTTCCACTGCAGTTTTTTGTAAATCATGTCTTTAGCATTTGGGGGCGTTACATAAACCCTAAGAAAAACCCCTAATTACGTAGCTTCCAAGTTGTACCCTCTTTATACTCGAACTCTTTTTCGATCTCTGCCCTTGGATCTTGATAATCATGGATAGTCACGATGGAGGATAGTGATGGTTGTGTGCTGGCGTTCGCTGCACGAATCACGGTGGAGATGAGAGTGGTCTATGGTGTTGACGCTGGTGAGATAAAGAGAGATGAGTTTCAGAGAGAGAGAGATGTGAATATGGAGAGATGAAGATGAAGGGGGAGGGCCGGGTTCTCTAAGGTTTTTTTTTTTTCCGGATGTTCAAGCCGAGAAGAGGAAAGAGAGAAAGAAGATGAGTAAGAGGGGGGTAATTTGGGGTCACGTGCCTAGCACCCCGGGGCTGGATAGATTATTTAGGTGTTTTCTAAATAGCAAGGGTTATGAAAACAGGGGATGAACATAACCCAAATTGACTCCAAATCAGCATTTGAATGAAGAAACAGAGGAAGAAAAACGGAAACATAAATCGATCTAAAGAAACAATCAAGCCTAATCATCTAAACGGAGCTAAAATCCACCAAGCGGCCAATCGAAACAGGGACTCAGCTCAACTAAATAGAACCAACTACCAAACATCTGGGCACAGATTCAGACCAAAGAAAACAGAGAGATAGGGCCATAATTCGAAACATGAGACACAAAAATCAAAACCAAGAGGGTCGACTCTGCCATTTGAGCATGCTACTAGTTCAGCATCATCACCACTGATTCACAAGGAAAGGGGAAGAGCAACATCAAAACTTCATTCAAGCAACCGAACAGGGGAGGGGATGACTAAGATTTGTAATTGAATGAAGGAACTATCAAATGAACCCAAATTTGTGAATTTCTCAACCAAAATTTGATGCTTAAACAATTTTAGCTAACCATAAACATGCTACAGCATTTTCAAAGGCTAAGAATCTAATATGGGAACTGAAATGAAAACAGAGAAATTGCAGCCAAAAATAAACCCTAAATTCCTAAAACACCAATTAAACTAATGTTCGGATAAATTTAAGTTATAAACGAAAGCCGCAAGTGTACAGTTCTCGCTGTAGTACTTGAGGGTTGTTTTCTCAGGGACAACGGACAAGATTATGGTCACAGAAAAGGGTGAATTAACTAATTAATCTACACTAGACCAAATTAAACCATTCAAAGAGAACCAGTGCCCTAATTCAACATGAACATTCGACTGTGCATTCGACTCAACATTCAACTCAACATAAACGTACTAAGGAGTCTAATATATTCAACACCATTCACCTAAACATAAGGTAGATTAAATGAACTTACTAACTCAACCAACATTTAACCAAAACTAAAACCTAAAGGCTGAAAACTAAAATTAATACAGAGCTAAAATGTGAACCAAAACCATGAGAAATTAACTCACTAATTAACTAATTAATCTCAACGTCAACCATCATCCATTATCATCAACAATCAAATTCCCAAAATTTGAAACAACAAAAACCAAGCAACTGACCTAATTTAATCCCACTCCAATAAGTGAACAACACAATTGAAATCAATCACCATACAACCACATGAATTTAGATCAACCGACACAGCACCATTCGATCACTAAATTGAACTGAACTTGTAAACATGGGGGAAGAACTTGCTACATCAATCATTGTTTAATCAACGCGTACAGAACCAATGTGTTCATCAGCGATAAAACAAGAGGAGACAAAGACCAAACCCTAAGATTGCAACATAGAGGAGATGGAATGGAGAGCTCAGTCAGCCGAATTAGCCCATCACTAGAACTGCTACTTCCAAGCTTCGGAAAGGTCCAAAAGTAGGGGGAGGGAAGAAGATAAACTAGACCTAAGTTTTCTTGCTTTACAGCTCAGCTTGTATATATCAACAATGGCGGCAACACCATTGTCAATTCCACAAAACCGTAACAGGGGAGGGGGGGAATCGAATGAAGTCAACTAACCCAAAGCCAAATTCATTACAATTGCAAGCTTAATTCATGAATATCAACCAGTGATTAACAAAACCAGAATTAATTATAAGAAATTCGAGACCCAGAATCTAACTAACATCAAACCCTAACCCTTAAAATCGAAAAAATTGCATCTGAATTACGAGAGAAAACTTCAAAAATTGAACTAATTAAAAGCTAAAAACCTTCTAACCTCACCTTTTGGAGCTGGCTTCTTCAATATATAGACAAGCTCCTCCAATCTTCACTGTTCATCTTGAGACGCGTGGGTAGAGGAGATGGTGCGACCTAGTGTGCTATGTTGGTGTCGTTAGTGTAAAACCTGGTGATGGGTGAGGATGGTGGATGAGCTAGCACTAGGTGGTGGTACGCGGTCTGGTTGTTCGAAGAAAGAGAAAGGGGAAGATAAGGAATGGAGGACATAGAGGAGTCGAGTTCTCTGGTTTCTGGGGCCGAGAGAGGAAAGAGAAGCAGAAGATGAATGAGAAGGGGGGTGGGGTAATTTGGGGTCACGTGCCTAGCACGTGATGGGTTGCTAGTTTTGGACTTTTTTTTTCTTTGGGCTAAACAAATGGGCTTTTAGGATTGGGTCAGGTCAATTTGGCCCAGTTCTTCATTTCCGGCATTTTCAGCATTTTTCTTACATTTCTCCAAAATTATTCTTATTTTTTCAAAACCTTCAAAATAAAATAAAATCAAATAAAAACCTAAAAATAATAATTATAACGAGCATAAATCGGGTATAAAAGTATCGTAAAAATAACACATTTTTGGTAGGAACAAATACCCCCATACCAAGATTTTGCTCATCCTCGAGTAAAACAAACTAATCTAGCTAAAAGAAAATGAAAAAAATAAGAAAAATAAAATCCTAGCTCACTGCCATAGGAATAATAGTTGCATTGAACGTATGCAATAAGCCCTTTAAAACCCTCGGTCTCCCAAGTAGACGAGTGAGGCCTTATAAGGGTTTTCAAGTGAACTACCCACAAAAGTTATATCAAAAATAAAAGAAAATCTTTTTGGTTTTTTCTCAAAGCTAATATGTACAGAATTTGGGGAGGATATGCACATGTTCTAATCAGCTAAATTACCCATGTAACCAAGTTATTGACCTGCATATGTGCGCAATGTACTTCAAAGTCCTCTATCCCATGAATGGCATTAGAGCACTAGTTTTTTTTTCACCCCATTAAACATCAAGATTCTGAATCCATCTCGGTGCTCGTGTGCAAGTGTACCATCATCCCAGGGCTTAGTTTACCAAAATTAGACTCAATCCCACTTCGCTGACATAACTACATTATTATCATATAAACATTGGAAACAAGCTTTCTCAGTAGCAATATTGTCTCAAAGGGTAACACTCAATAGCACGTGCCTCAATGGGTAACGCTCAATAGCGCATGCCTCAAAGGGATACTTGTCATTCCAAATTTTATTCCATCTCTTTTTCTTTTTTCTTATTTATTCATAATACATTTTGTCATCATTTTTTTGATTTTTCCATCATTCTTTTCCAGAGTAATCGTGCCACAAGCAAGTGGGAGAATGATTCATGAAAGCTTAAGACTTAAAGATAATGATGAAGGAATAAACAAGGATTGGATTACACAAACTATAATGAACAACTGGAGTTAGAATTAGGGCTCAGAATGTCACATTGAGGTTGGAGACTTATCATGCACATCCTACTTATGTACAAGCTAATACCTAAAGCACAGGGGATTCAAGCTAATCAGACATAGTACAAATGTTCCCCAAAATAAAACAAAAATCTTTTTAGATTTTTCAAAATTGTTCAAAGAAACGTATATAACATGGGTGCCCCACCTCCACACCAAAACTTTACAATGTCCTCATTAGGAGTGGAACAGACACATAAAAACAAAAAGAAAAATCTAAAAAGCAAACATATGCTCAAAAACAAGACTCAAAAACAAAACAATCAATCAAAGAAAAACGACCAACTACACAAAAAGAAACTGGAATAAAACAAAGAAAGAAGAAAAGAGAGAAAGAAGGAGAGAGAAGAGAAGAAGTTTCTAGCAAACCAGGTCGGATGCTAGGTACACCCAAGCTATTTCAGATCTCAATCGCTGATCATGGCTAGGTTCATGGAGTATCAGACACTCTATATCTTCTTGGCCTGGCAGCTTTAGAAATGGTTTCAAACCACCTAGCCATTCACTCTGAAGATGGCACCACTCTGAGGATCCTGAATTTCAACTGCACCATAGGAAAAACATGTGAGACAAAATAAGGGCCTGTTCATCGGGACCTCAATTTCCCTGGAAACAGATGGAGCTTAGAGTCATACAAGAGTACTTTTATTTCTGGGGAAAACTCTTTCCTAAAAATATATCGATCATGAGATAACGTCGCCCTCTCTTTGTAAGATCGAGCACTCTCATAAGCTTCAGCCCTAATCTTATCAAGCTCACTCAGTTACAGTCGTCTCTCCTCACTTGCCTTAGTTAAGTCATAATTAAGCTTCATAATGGCCCACCATGCTTTATACTCTATCTCAATAGGTAAATGACAAGGCTTACCATAAACTACCCTATAAGGTGACATACCTAAGGGAGTTTTGAAAGCCGTCCTATATGCCCAAAGAGCATCCACCAGCTTATCAACCTACTCTTTCCTATTCCTACTCACTGTCTTTTCAAAGATCTGCTTAATCTATCAATTGAACACTTCAACCTGGCCACTGGTTTGAGGATAGTAGGGAGTGGCAAGCCTATGGACTACGAAATACCTCTTTAGTAAGGTATCAAAAGATCTATTATTAAAATGGGTGCCCTGATCACTAATGATAAGACAGTGCATACCAAATCGAGCAAAGATGTTCTCCCTAAGGAATTTTACAACAACTTTAGCTTCATTGGTCCTAGAAGGGATGGCCTTAATCCATTTAGAAGCATAGTCCACAGCTAACAAAATGTACTCATTCCTAAGGGAAGATGGAAATGATACCATAAAATCAATACCCCACACATCAAAAACCTCTACAACAATGATGGGATTTAGTGGCATCATATCTCTCCTGCTTATCCTACCCAACTACTGGCATGTAGGGCAACTCTTGCAGTACTCAAATGCATCTTTAAATAAAGTAGGCTAGTAAAATCCATATTGAAGAACCTTGGCTGCTATCTTCCTACCACTAAAATGCCTCCCACATGCCTGGTCATGACAAAAAGAAAGGACACTTCTCACCTCATGGTTGGGAATGCACCTCCTAAAAACTTGGTCAGAACAGTACTTAAACAGGTAAGGGTCATCCAAAACAAAGAACTTCACAAGGTGGAAGAATCTATCTTTGTCATTCT
This sequence comes from Carnegiea gigantea, assembly GCA_029747015.1. Lineage (NCBI taxonomy): Eukaryota > Viridiplantae > Streptophyta > Magnoliopsida > Caryophyllales > Cactaceae > Carnegiea > Carnegiea gigantea. Next base: position 176,118 of record JAKOGI010001486.1, read on the forward strand.
TAGTCTAACCCTCAGGGATCCTACCAGCAACTAAGTAGTTCATAATATCAGCGTATTAAGAATCAGGGTGAACAGCATACAATTGCTCATTGGGAAAGCACTCAAAAATGCTGGACTCACTCTCCCTATCATAGCTGATCCTAGACAGATGGTCATCTGCAAGGTTTTCATAACCTTTCTTATCTTTGAATTCACAGTCAAATTCTTGCAAAAGCAAAATCCATCTCAGAAGTCTAGGCTTAGCACCCTTCTTAGAAAGAAGGTGCTTAAGGGCAGAGTGGTCAGTATAAACAATCACATGTGACCCAATCAGATAGGATCTAAACTTTTCAAAACTAAAGACCACAGCTAAAAATTCATCAGTAACAGTGTAATTCAGCTGGGCATCATTCAATGTGTGACTAGCATAGTAAATAACATGGAATTTCTTATTAATGCGCTGTCCTAACACGACCCTAATAGCATAATCAGATGCGTCACACATCAATTCAAATGGTTCTTCTCAAATAGGAGAATGAAAAATAGGAGTAGAGGTTAAGGCCTCCTTAAGCTTAGAAAATGCCTCACGATACTATTCAGAAAAATAAAATGGCACATCCTTAGCTAACAGATTGGACAAAGGCTTTGCAATTTTACTAAAATCCTTAATGAAACGATGATAAAAGCCAGCATGTCCAAGGAAAGACCGCACCTCTTTCACATAAGTGGAAGGGGGAAGATTAACAATCAGGTCAGTCCTAGCTTTATCTACCTCAATTCCATCTTGAGAAATAATATGTCCTAAGACTATACCCTTTTTAACTACAAAGTGACATTTCTCCTAATTCAAAGTCAAATTTCTCTCCCTACACCTTTACAACACCTTTCTCAGATTAGACAAGCAATCATCAAAAGAAGATCTAAACACAAAAAAGTCATTCATGAAAATTTCCGTACATTGCTTAACTAAATCTGAGAAAATAGAAATCATGCATCTTTGAAAGGTAGCAGGGGCATTACATAGTCCAAATGGCATTCTTCTAAAGGTATATGTTCCAAATGGACAAGTGAAAGTAGTCTTCTCCTCCTCCTCATCCTCAAGAGCAATAGAGATTTGGGTATAATCGAAATATCCATCTAAAAAGCAATAGAATAAATTTCCAGCCAACATCTCTAACATTCGATCTAAGAAGGGAAGGGGAAAATGGTCTTTTCTAGTAGCAGCATTCAATTTTCTATAATCTATACACACACGCCATCCAGATTGAACTCGAGTAGGGATTAACTCGTTCTTATCATTCCTAATCACAATAATACTAGTCTTCTTAGGAACAACTTAAACAGGGCTAATCCACTCACTATCAGAGATAGGATAAACAATCCCATGGTCTAACCATTTCAACACCTCCTTCTTAACTACTTCCTGTAAATTGGGATTCAAATGCCTTTGGCGGTCACGGTAGGGTTTAGCATTGTCCTCTAAATAAATTCTATGTTGCACAATAGAAGAATATCCCCTAAAGTCCATCCTAAGGCTTCCCTGTTCTCTCTAAGTAAAGAAATTAGTTTGTCCTCTTGGTCCCGGTCTAAATAAGAAGCAATAATGACAGGTAAGGATTCATCGGGTCCTAGGAATGCATATTTAAGAGAATCAGGAAGAGTTTCAATTCAAGAGCAATAGAGGAAACAGATTCAGTAGAAGATTCAGTCACAGCCGTGAACAAACAATCAGCAGTAGAGCACAAGTCATCAAACTTGAACACATCATATTCAGGCTCACCATCTATAAGAAATGACTCATACTCAGTAGCAAATGCATCATCAAAAGTATCATCGAATACAGAATCCCCTACCCAGTTAAGAGTAGAAAATTCTATATCATCAAATCTAGAAGGCTATCTTTGCATGTTAAAGATGTTCAATTCCACAGTCATGTTTTCAAAGGACAGTCTCATCATACCATTCCTGTTGTTAATGAGGGCATTGGTAGTGGCTAAGAAAGGACGCCCTAGAATCACAGGAACCTGGCTAGCTAAGGTGGACACCTTCTCAGTTTCAATCACAACAAAGTCCACTAGGTAAATAAATTCACCCACTCTAATCAGCACATCCTCGGCTATCTCCCTGGGCACCCTAGTCGTTCTATCAGCCAATTGAATGACCATCCTGGAAGGTTTCAGCTCACCTGACTCTAGCCTCTCATACTCAGCAAAGGGTATTAAGTTAACACTAGCCCCTAAGTCAAGCAATGCTCTACAAATGAATTGGTCCCCTATGACTATAGACATAGCAGGGCAACCAGGGTCCTTATACTTTACTGGGATCTGAGAAAGGATAGAATTAGCACTAGAAGTTAAGAAAGCCTTCTTAGGTACATCAGTTGCTCTCTTTATGGTACATAGCTCCTTTAAGAATCTAGCATAAGGAGGCATCTACTGAATAGCATCAAGTAAGGAAATATTGATCTTAACTTGAGAGAAGGTCTCTTTCACCTTCTCAATATGATCTTGATCTTTCTTCTTTAACTTATGGGGGAAAAGAGGCAAAGGCATCTGGATTTTCTCAGAAGAAGGGGAGGAAGAATCCTTATAAGGTGAAGAACTTGCCGAGTCAGAGGTGTCTTTTTCTTAAAGCTACTCTTCCTTAAAAGGTGACTTAGGAGAGGAAGGACTATCTGAAGTATTGGGGATACCATCAGTAGTGTCCCCTAATTGACTGGATAAACTAGTCTTTGGAGTAAAAGAGGGGGAAGAATTCTAGAAGAATTAGTGAGGATACCTGTGAGGTTCATTAGGATTTCTCACTTGGTTATCAACCTCTCGAACAGAATGGAGAGATATAACCACATTCACTTTCCTCACAGGCTCATTAGGGTTACCAGAAGAAGAGGAGGCATGACCCTTAGGGTTTACCTCAGGTTGACTCGGGAAAGTACCTGGTTCCCTAGAAGATGATGCTAACTGGGAAAACTATTCGGTCATCATTCTCATCATTCTTTCTATGTTAGCATTAATCATTCTCTCCACGTTGTTATTCATTCTCCTCTCTAATTTATCAATATTAGTATAACCAGGAGGAGGTTGAACTTGAGCTATCGGAGGTAAAGGTCTAGGTGCATTAGGCACACCAGAAAAAGCCAGTCTCTAAAAGGAGTTTGAAGGATGAGAGATGGGCTGGGAGTTGTTTCTTGGAAACATCCTAAGTTGAGAATTAGGAACCATAGCATTTGGTCCACTACTCCACGAAAAGTTAGAGGTGATTCCTCCACCCTAGGTTATGAGGGGAGAAAGGGTCATTCTTAGATCTCTAGAAGGCCCTACTTGCTTGCTCTTGTTAAGTTGCTTACTGATGAGCAAAATAAGAACAAGTACTCAAAGAATGATCTAGGGCCTAACAATGAGAACAAGACACTGCAGAAGTCTGAGATAATAGGGACATCTAGGGAGATAATTCCTTCAATATGTTTTCCAAAACAACGATCTTAAACTCTAAGTGACTAACATCAGAGACACAATGCAACCCACCCCTTGCAAACCTAGAACTCAAACTGTTATCATGAGCGGTTTTCCACTACATGGTTTTGTCAGGCAAGTCCTCTAAAAACTCCCAAGGAGCTATGGGATTCTTAGAAAGAAAGCCACCCTAACATATGGACTCTACCATGGTCCTAGTCTATTGGTCAAGTCTTTCATATACAATCTGGTATAGACGTGCTTGGTCTAAACCATGATGTGGATATTGGGCCAACAAAGTTTCAAACCTATCAAAATATTTCCAAAATGATTCCCTATCAAGTTGCACAAATTAATTGATTTCATTTTTCAGCTTAACAGTCTTGGCATTAGGGAAATATTTTCTTAAGAACAATCTTACAAAATCATTCCAAGAAGTAACAGAATTAGTAGCCAAGCCATACATCTAACATTTAGCAGAATCTTTCAAAGCAAAAGGAATTAATTTCATTTACACAACATCAATGGGAATATTAGGGAAATGCATCATAGAACACACTTCTTCGAATTCCCTCAAAAATAAATAAGCATCCTATAAACCTGTCAACTTAGGGAGCCTCTAAGTATAATGGGGTTTTAATTCGAAGGTTACATTTGGTGCAACGTTAGGCATAACAAAATATGATGGCAAAGCAGTCCTAGGAGGATAGAAAATATCACTCAAAGTCCTTTCTTATGCCATGTTCCCTAACTCAAGCTTAGGTTCAAGTTTGGGTTCTAATTCAGGGTCGGGCTTACTCCTAATGAGTCTTTGATCTACAGGGTCTCTGACTCAACTAGTCATATAACCCCCACACCTTCACCAGACAGAAGTCCTACTTTTTTGGGCATTTCTTTTTTTATTTTTTTAATTTTGGAATTTTGGAATTTTTTTTTTTTCGTTTTCCAAACACAAAATCAAATCAAAATGTTACTCAATCCTAAAGAAGATTTTAAAAAAGTAATCAAATTAAAAATTTAATCAATATCTAAAACAAAAAATAAACAAAGCCACATTCCAAAACAAAACAAAGCAACTAAAGCTTTAATTCCAAGTGATTTTCAACCAATCCCTTTCTAAATCTCAAGTTTTCCAAATTGTTATGAGTTCTTTTTCTAGATTTTTTCAACAAATGAGCTAAATATATCACAATTGACAACGAAGTAAATCAAAGTAACCAATAAGAACAAAACTAAGAGAAAAATGCTCAAGCTAAAGGAAACAGAAACTTACCATTTTGTTTTTAAAGTTTTAACTTTTTTTTCAATTTTTTGTGGTTCACAAGTTTTTCAAAATTTTTTTTTCAATTTTTAAGCTTTTCTAATTTTTAGTGATTTTCAAGTTTTCTAAATTTTTTTGGGACTTTTGAGAATATTCAAGAAATGAACTAAACTAAGTCATAATTGATAACGAAATAAACAAAGTAATGTAGAGCATATGCATCTAAAACGAAAGTAGCTAAGAAAATGAAAATATGATCAAATCTTATGCCGTCGTTCCCGACAATGGCGCCAAAAACTTGTTCGGATAAATTTAAGTGATAAACAAAAGCCGCAAGCATACAACTCTCGTTGTAGTACTTGAGGGTCGTTTTCTCATGTAATTGGACAAGATTATGGTCATAGAAAAGAGTGAATTAACTAGTTAATCTACACTAGACCAAATTAAACCATTCAAAGAGAACCAGTGCCCTAATTCAACTGAACATTCGACTATGCATTTGACTAAACATTGAACTCAACATAAACGTACTAAGGAGTCTAATACATTTAACACCATTCACCTAAACATAAGGTAGATTAAATGAACTTACTAACTCAACCAACATTTAATCGAAACTAAAACCTAAAGGCTGAAAACTAAAGTTAATACAGAGCTAAAATGTGAACCAAAACCATGAGAAATTAACTCACTAATTAACTAATTAATCTTAATGTCAACCATCATCCCTTACCATCAATAATCAAATTCCCAAAATCTGAAATAGCCAAAACTAAGAAACTGATCTAATTTAATCCCACTCCATTCAGTGAACAACATAGTTGAAATCAATCACCATACAACCACATGAATTTAGATCAACCAAAATAGTACCACTCAATCACTAAATTGAACTAAACTCGTAAACAAGGGGGAAGAGCTTGCTACATTAATCATCATTTAATCAACTCGCACAGAACCAATGTGTCCATCAGTGATAAAACAAGAGGAGACAGAGATGAATCCCTGTGATTACAACAAAGAGGAGATGGAATGGAGAGCTCGGTCAGCCGAATTAGCCCATCACCGGAACTGCTACTTTTAAGCTTCGGACAGGTCAAAAAGTAGGCGGAGGGAAGAAGATAAACTCTGCCCAAGCTTCCTTGCTTTACAGCTCAGCTCATATATATCAACAATGGCGACAACGCCATTGTCAATTCCACAAAACCATAACAGGGGAGGGCTGAAAAATCGAATGAAATCAACTAACCCAAAGCCAAAATCATTACACTTGCAAGCTTAATTCGTGAACATCAAGCAGAGATTAACAAAACCGTAATTAATTACAAGAAATTCGAGACCCAGAACCTAACTAACATCAAACCCTAACCCTTAAAATTGAAAAAAGTGCATCTGAATTACGAGAGAAAATTTCAAAAATTAAACTAATTAAACCCTAAAAAGCTTCTAACCTCACCTTCTGGAGCCGGCTTCTTCAATATGTACCCAAGCTCACCCAATCTTCACCGTTCATCTTGAGATGCATGGGCAGAGGAGATGGTGCGACCTGGTGTGCTATGTTGGCATCCTTAACGTAAAACCCGATGATAGGTGAGGATGGTGGATGAGCTGGCACTCGGTGGTGGTGCGTGGTCTGGTTGTTCAAAGATAGAGAAAGGGAAAGATGAGGAATGAAGGAGATGGAGGAGTCAGGTTCTGTGGTTTCTGGGACTGAGAAAGGAGAGAGAAGAAGAAGGTAAGTGAGATAGGAGTGGGGTGATTTGGGGTCATGTGCCTAGCACGTGATGGGCTGCTAGTTTTAGACTTTATTTTTTTCTTTGGGCTAAACACACAGGCTTTTAGGATTGGGTCACATCAATTTGGCCCAGTTCTTCATTTCCGGCATTTTTAGCATTTTTCTTGCATTTCTCTATAATTATTCACATTTTGTTCAAAACCTACAATGCAAAATAAAATCAAATAAAAACCAAAAAATAATAATTATAACGAGCATAAATCGAGTATAAAAGTATCATAAAAATAACACTTTTTTGGCATGAACAACTAACAAGAAATCCTAAATTAAACCCTAAAAACTAAAGCTAAACCCTAAGAAAAACCCCTAATTACCTAGTTCCAAGCCCTAGCCTCTTTATACTCGAACCCTCCTTCGATCTCTGCCCTTACATCTTGACAATCGTGGATGGCCACGATGGGGGACAGCGATGGTGGTGCGTTAGTGTTTGCTGCGTGAATCGCGGTGGAGATGAGAGTGGTGTGTGGTGTTGATGCTGGTGAGATAAAAAAAAAGATGAGTTTTAGAGAGAGAGAGAGATGCAAAGATGGAGAGATGAAGATGAAGGGGGAGGGTCGGGTTCTTTGAGGTTTTTTTTGGGTGTTTAAGCCGAGAAGAGGGGAGAGAGAAAGAAGATACGTGAGAGGGGGGTAATTTGGGGTCACGTGCCTAGCACGCTGGGGCTGGGTAGATTATTTAGGTGCTTTCTTTTATTTTTTTCCCTTTTTTTCCTTTGGGCTGAACAAGAAACGGGCCGAGCAATTCGGGTCGGGCTTGAGTCAAGTCGGCCCAAGTCTTCATTTTCGACATTTTCATCATTTTCCACATTTTGCCGTAATTATTCAAAATCTACAAAATAAAATAAAATCAAAGAAAAACCTAAAAATAATGATTATAACGAGCATAAATCAGACATAAAAATATCGTAACATTAACACATTTTTGGCGCGAACACAAGGAGTAGAAGTCTCTTGTTGCCTCTACTTTATCTTCTTGTTGAAAACATGAGGGCCTTTCAAAGAGGGAGATAGGGTTCCTCTTTACAATCTAATTCTTCTTCCTCACAAAGGATGAAGGAACCAAGGTTTCTCCTAATGGTTTAAAGTCTAAGGCTCCTTCGTCACCATAGTCATCGAAAATCAGAGGTAACTCAAAATCGAATTAAACCTTCTTCCTCTTTATTTACCTCTTCATCACTTGTTGCAAAGGGGTTGTTCTTGGATTCTTCTTCAACCGAATTCGATTCACTAGAGTAGTGTGAACTTTGAACTTCCCTTTTGGTTGTTTCTTGTGGCTTGAGCTGGTTCTTTTCTTAGATACTCAAGTTGAGCATCCTTTCCGACACTAGCTTTCACAAGTTGCTCAAAATTCTCTTCTAAACTCAAGCAACTAGCCATACTTGAAACTAATTAGCTATAGGTTCTTTATGGCTTGATGTGTTTGGGGTAAAAGGGTTTTGTTTGGGCTAAGGAAGCTTTGGTCAAGAGAGTATCCTAAGATCTAATACAAAATGATGCACTTCTAGGTCTTTAAAATGGAAGAACCAAGAAGTGATCTCAAGTGGAGCAAGTAAAACGACGCTACAATTTACAAACAAGAAAAGAGAAAAGCAATAGAGATAATTAAACACTTACATAAGATATCACCACCAAGGATCTTAGAGCTCAACTTTTAGATCTAGTGAGATAAGATATCACCCCTTCAAAGATCATAAAAGGCTCTTGAACACCACACTTGGGAGCTAGACTGGAGATAAGCACGAGGAGAGAAGTTAAGAGATAAAACTAAGCCACTTGAATAAGATAACACCCCTAAGAGTCTTAGTGCTCAAGTTTCAGATTTAATGAGATAAGATATCACCACTCAAAAGATCATAAAAGCCTCTTGAACACCACACTAGTGAGCTAAACTAGAGATAAGCAAGAGAGAGATTTTGAGGGAGTTTAAAACTCAACGAATTCATTCATTCACTAGGTGTCTTTACAAAATGAAGGCTTTTCAGAACTGCCAAAGAGAAAAGGGGGAAACAAAGAAGCAAGCAAGTAGAATAGCAAAAGCCAAAGCTGTCAGTACTTTTCAGAACTGTAACCATAACTTCCAAAATACTTGCCCAAATTGGGTCATTCAAAAGCTAGGAGAAAGCCCTAGGTGTCTATTTTCAGTTAGGATCTCTTAGAGCCTTTGATTCCTATCTGATTGATAGTTGTATCCTGATCAAGACAAGTGGTTCCTTGTTGAAGACAGCCTACACCCTTTTTGAACTTGCTCCCTTTTGAAACCTTTACTCTGAATTTAACATGAAACTCTTTTGCTGCTATTAAAGTCCACTCAAAAGGGTTCCCAAAAGTATATTTTCAGGTTCCCAAGTTAATCGAAGGTTAGGAAAAATAGACCCACAAAACTGGGTAATGAGTTGGCTTAACTGGGTAGACTGTATAGCTGGACTTTGAGAGCTGATTTGGATGGGTAAATGATGTCCAAACGCGATGAAATTTGCGTTATTCGAAAGCTAACTTTCTAAACTTAAAACCTTCGCAAAAGAACAGACTCATGTCACCTAGAAGTTAGGTAACTCGAGTCACAAAGACACTACTAGTACTAGCTTGGACTGGATAGCAGCAATCTGAACCCGCCATGTGATCCCTCAAGGTTTGAAGAACTTTTTGGGCCTCCTTGGACTTAGTTAGCTCTTGATCTTGGTCTCCACTAAGGTCTCTCGTGGATGCATCATCCATATCAAATAAATCCTTATTCGATTTTTAGATAGATAAGGTCAAATTCCACACGAATTCCACGATAGTGGTTGTCATTAGTTGTGACTAAGAAACAACTTGCACTATAAAAATTTGTGTTGTTGATTATATAACTTCACCCGTCCACGTTCTTGACAACGACTAACTACATTAGGGTGATGATATGTGCCTTGTCACAAAGCACTCTTAAATATCTTACCTCAATCTAAATAATGCCATATATGATTTAAAATCATCATATTTTCGATAATTATAATTAATTGTGAATTACTGACCACAGGTACTCGTCGTTTATGTCGATAGGCAGAATATGACACCCTAATCACCTCAACCTCATTCATGAGATGTATGACACACATAAATGTATAAATTTAAAAAAAATATGAATGAAAAGAAATTTCTATACAATTTGTAACTTATAATATACTTTCGCTATTCAATCATATCCTTTTTTTTTTCAATTTAAAACATGATAACATAATTTTTAAATGAACGTAAGATATTTAGCAAGAAATTTATCATTTTATATTACACTATTATAGCATATCATCATGATTTAAACTTGGATTTGATACAATAATTGTTTACGCATCAGTCTGAGCTATATTAAACTATTCAAATGGAACAACTAATAACCAAATATAGAAATAATGATCAAATAATTAAATAATAATGGATATATCAACTTGTATTAACACAAGTCCATTGGACAGGCACACTATTATCAAAATTGCAAGGTTAACCACATCACAGCTAGCTTGGATGCCGAAAATTATAGGTCAGGCATAGCGAATAGGTTGCCTGATCTTGCAGCCTTGCTAAAATTATTACTAAGAGCTCTGTTTTAGCATGTTCCTATGAGAAAGGTGTCATTTCAACAAGTCATTAGACCCTAACGTCCACCGGATGTCCTAATCCACACTTCTTAGTAAAATTTGGGCCTGTATTTTTTGTTGATAGATATAAATTAATAAATGGATAAAATAAATTAAAATTAATAAGAGTTGATAAGAGTTGGAAAAAGTTGATTTTTTTAAGGAATGATTGATAAGAGTTGGTTAAGGTTGACATTTGAGAGACATTGAAAGAAGTTGATAAAAATTAGTAAATGTTCGAAGATGTTAGTGAAAAATACAAATTAGTGGGGATATATTTTGTGGCAACTTGGTAAGAGTTAGAAAAAATTGGTAGAAACTGATAGAAGTTGGTTAGAGTTGGAAAAGATTAGTTAGATTTGCAAAGCATTGATCATTTTTTTTATCAAAATTAGAAAGACTGGGTAGAAATTAATAATAGTTGGTAGAGTTTGATAAAGCTAAATTTACAAATAAAAAGAACAGACATTATATTATCCTAGCCATAAAATTATGGCTCAGACTAAACTTCGTCAAATTGGCCGAACTCATGGCTCAAGTAAGATCATTTCATTAGGTTGAACCAAGCTTCGTGGATTTTGTCCAAGCAACTTGGCCCTTTTTTCGAACGCTTTTTCCGTTCTTTCAAGATAAAAGCTAATTGCAGTAATTGGAATAAAAAAGAAAAACAATAGATAATTAGAACTTGATTCATAGAATGATTGAACAGATTATGTGAGTTCATAGCTTCAGCTAAATTGAGTAAAGATCCATGAAATCCAAGCCAATAATGTTTAGAGGCGTCAATTGGAGTAGCTTCTGTTAAAAAGCACATGACCAAGGACAATCACACCTATAACTGGCTAGCATGAAAAGCTATGCAAACCATCTTACGCCATGAAAAACGTGGTTCACTATGGTTTTGTATGAACACAATTATGATGTATTCTAACCTCAACAACACTCAAATCACACAAAGGGAACCAAGAATACAATCTGGGTAGAATGTAAGTCATGAACAGAATGTGAGCAAACTAAGCAAAGAGGGATAGTCAAGTGAGTTTACAAGGGATAATCTGAAGAGCCAGTCTTGGACTCACTTGGGCAATCTCCTTAGATCAACTAGATTACAAAAATTAATCACCTTTGTATTGTTAAGATAAAGAGACCTAGAGACCCACTGGAGTTGCCAAACTCAAGATACAACACTAGGATTTCATGAGAGAGAGCTTTATAACTCAAGTTTTTAATTCATCAAAAGCTGATATATAAATGGGTTATTGCTTGTTTTTAAAGAAGCAACTCAGCTAATTCACCCTTCAAAAGTTAGCTTAGGGAATCGAACGTACAATAGGGAGGACGAGGCTGTCAATTCTGTCACCTTTAGTAAACAAGCACATCTAATCTAGCTTTGGCAACCTCATTAGTCCTAATGATGCCTCTAAATAAGGTGTTAAGCTTATAAAACATCCTAATACATCAATGAAAGTCAAATGTAGCAAGAAGTACAAGTGGGAACCTAAGAAACAAGACCCTTGTATCGGCTAGCTCTTAACTAGGTAAAAGGGTGTTTTCTTTGTCCTTTTGGCTTGATAAAGGTAGCACAAGGGGTGGTTCGGAGGGGCTTTGGGCATGTCACTTGATAAAGTTTTATGTCTTATTTTATGCCCTAAAATTTTAAAAAGGTTAGACTTCATTAAGTCAACTTAATCACCCTCCAACTTGGACTGCGCTAGATTGCCACCTACACTACATTGTTTGAAAAACCTTGCTGTTTGACCAACCAAATGATGTCCAAAAGCCTTGAAACTTTTTTTGTTGGAAGCTAACCCCTTAAACATAAGGAGAGGAGGTAAGGCAGTCAATCATCATCTCAGCATCTGGTCCCAAAAGATAGGCCATATCGGGCTAGTTTTTGGGTGAACTGACCAGTTCACTGTTTGCTTGTTCAAGGAAGTTTTGGGCCAAGGCATACATCTCCATTACTTCATTGGTGCTTGCTAGTTGCTGTGGGCTTAAGGGTTGGGCTTCATAAAGCTCCAATGGATGGTCCTCGTCATACCCCCTGGCTTGATTGAATTTTGACCTCAAACTTGAAAGTTCTTCATTTTCCTCATAGTGCGGAGTTAGGTCAGCCACATTGAAAGGGGAAGAAACTCCATACTGTCCAGGAAGATCCACTTTGTATACATGTAGACCAATCTTCTCAAGAATCTCAAATGAGCCATCTGACCTTAGCATTAACATGGACTTGCGTTTACTCGAGAACCTTTCCTTAAAAGAATCCAAACTAAGCATCCAGATTGAAAATGAGCCTCTCTTCCTATGCTTGTTGGCATGGTACTTAGCTTGATCATTGGACTTTTCAATTCTCTGCCTAATCTTGGCCTGAGGGTCTTGAATCTCTTTTGCTCTCTTCTCGGACTCCCAACTATACTTAGTTAGATTAGGGATTGGAACAAGGTCCAATAGAGTCCTTGGATTGCATCCATACACCACTTAAAAGGGAGGAAGGCTTGTGGCCTTCCAAGGTGCTTGGTTGAATGCAAATTCAGCTTGATAAAGTAACTCATCCCACCCCTTGATGCTCTTTTTGACTAGGACTCGAAGTAAGCCACCCAAGGTGCTGTTGGTTACTTCAGTTTGGCCGTCTGTTTGGGGGGTGGCAAGTTATACTAAACTTGAGATGAGTACCTAGCTTCCTCCACAAAGTGAGCTAAAAGTGACTCAAGAACTTGGTATCTCGATCCAACACCATACTCCTTAGGATGCCAAGAAGATGCACTATCTCTTTGGAATAGAGATTAGCAATGTGGGATATGTCATTAATGGTGTGTATACTACAAAGTGGGCCATCTTCGAAAATCTATCCACCTTTAGCATGCTGGAATCCTTGTGCCTTTGTGTCTCTGGCAAACCGTTGATAAAATCCAAGCTTATATCCTCCCAAGGGCCTTGAGGAATCGGAAGTGGAGAATAAAGGCCTTGAGACCGAAGGTGACTCTTGGCTAGTTGGCATGTGGAGCATCTTTTCACATAATGCTCTACATTGTGGACATACTTGGCCAAGAGTAATGCCAAAATGGCAGTAGTAATGCTCTTTAAGCATTGAACCAGTCTTCACTATGCCAAAATGTCCAGCCAAGGCTCCTCCATGGAGCTCTTTGATAAGTACCCATAGAGCATATTATTTAAGGGTCATTCGATGTGTTTTTAGGGGATTCATAAGTTTTATGCTTAGTTTTTACCCCAAAAATCCCATTTTACGCTTGCGTATAGTGCTTTGATGACTTTTGCAGGTTTTGAGACCTTTTTTGATCAAGAATTGACCCTTAAAAATCATCCGTATCACTCACCATAGATGCCCTTGAGTTGCTATGCTCGTGAAAGAAAGAGAAGAACAAAAGAATGTCGAGCTAGAGCTGATTACGATCTGTCTGTGGTAGTGGCCATGGTCCGTGGTGTTTTCATTTCCCATGATGCGTTTTGTTTTCTCGCAACTTTCCGATTTCCTAGTAGTCTTAATTCCATTATCATGCATGGCTGTTCAGCTACCAGGAAATTTACTATAAAAAGGGTGCTTCTCAACCTCATTTCCACACATCTCATCCCATTCCACTCTTCATAATCCACTATCAAGATTAGGATTGTAGATTAGATTAGAGGGAGAGTAAGTTGAAGGTGAAGATTGCAAGGATTTCGGATTAGGTTTGCAGCGACGGCTCAAGCGCGCAACGGCTTAGCAATTCTTCTCCCTTTTCTTCTCGTTTCTCTTTAGATTTTTATGCTTTCAAATTATTATTGATTTTTATGTTAAGTTTTAGATTGTTAATCTTGGGATTGAGTTGAATTATTGTGATTGAGCCAATTCTTGTTTTGATCTAAAAGTGCTTTTGACTTTTTGGGCTTATTCTATTGAATCTGAGATGTTGATCTGCTAGTAGGAAAATTGATCAATTTCTTGCTTATTTTAGACATTTGATGATGAACTGAAAGGTGAAACTAGATGTTGGAAAACTAATATTCAACTTAAGTGAGTCGGATCTTGAGAAAGACTCACCGTTTAAAAAACCCCTAAATTTGATAATCGCATTCTTAATAATCTTAGATTAATCGAGAACCCTTGGGAAATGGTAGTTGATTAAACTTAAGAATTTCATTCAACCTTGAAAGAGGCGGATAATTCGATTATCGGTTTTGGAATTACCCATTTAAAGAAAAGGCACTTGATTAATTCTTGAATTGGAAAATTACTTGATTTGATTAAATTCCTTGATTCTTTAGCTACTAGATTAGATAAGTAGCATAGTTAAATTTCATTCTCAAATTTGGATTTGCTTAGCATGTGTTGATGGAATATAACCCAATAGCATGACCTAGTGTCTATGGGGTTTACCTTGATTTAATACAATGCCACCCTTGGCTTGCGGCCCTATCATGTTTTTGGCACCATTACCAGGGACTAGTGTTGAATATTGGGTTTTTCTTGATGGGTTTGATTAAGCATTTTGTTTTTCTTTGAAAAAAATTTAAAAATTTAAAAATTAAATAATTTTTGAAAGAAAAAAAAGGCAATTTTTCATTTTCCCCAATTCAAGCATGAATTATTTTAGAGATATTTTAAGTGTTTAAATGCTTTTCTCGCTCAATGTGGTTATTGTGTGGCTAAATGGGAAATATTGGACATTGTTGATGAAGGCGTGAATAGTAAAACCCATATACTTTTAGAATATTAGGGTTTTCTTGCTAAAAGCATCGATGAGGGATGGTATTTGCTTGAGTGGATTACTTCGGATTCATTTGAGTTTGAGAAGGCTAGTTGTATTTCTAGATATTGGTTCTCTGATCTTTGTCCATTCTATTCTAGATCTTATTATGCCCCTTTTTGGTATGACTTGTGTAAATCTTCTGACCATGATATTAATTGATGTCTTTATTATACATGCTATGCTCAACCTGACTTTGGATCACCTTAGGGCAATACTGATGTTATCCTAACCTTATCTGATACGTCCTTTCCTTTAGCTCAGTGGACGGGACTTGAGGTGGGTAAGCATTTTGGGAGATTTGCTAGGTTTAGTATTACTGATGCATGTTTTGAGTCAGAAAATACTTTAGAGGAGGTGCATGATCTTGTTGAGACTCAAATTGGAAGGGTCACGTAATGTGTTCGTGCATAAGGACTTTTCTAGCCTTGATTTTAATAATATTGTTTCCCCTAATCCCATTGATCATTCCCATGTTTCACCTATTTATTCATTACCCTCTTCTTCCCCTGAGCATTACATTGTTGAGCCCGTTAGTAATCCTATGATTTTTGATTCTAATATTGATTTGGGCTATGAGGACAACCTATTCAGTATGCTTAGTGGGAATGTTGATGATTGTGTGCCCCTATGTTAGTTTAGAGGTTATGATCCCTTTATTGATGCTTATTGTATATGCCTAGGAGACTTGCCTAAGAAAATCATGTGGACTACATTCTTTAATCCTTTTTATGATTTTTCTAAGGCCTTTGATAAAGTTAAGAGGAAACTTAATCTCTTTGGTGTAATTTTGGTTATTGCCTCTTACCTTGTATTTTCTAAATTGTGGTCCCAGGAGTTTGAAGAGCTTCTGCGTGTGCTGACAACCTCTGAATTGATGAGTTGAGTCTTGAAGTTATGATGGACTGGCTAATGCTTCATTTACCTTGTTTGTAAGGAGGCCTTAGCTCAGGTGCACGTAGCACCTAACCTGGTGAAATGGTTCTCTTTTGTTTTCCTTTTCCCTTCTCTTACTTTCTTTCCTTTGAATAATAATGTTTTATCTAAGCTTAGGGGAAGGGTAGCTTCGTGCTTTTCAGTTTGGTCATTAATTTGCAAACATGTTAGAGCATATAGTTTTAGGTTTCTTTTGGTTGCATTAGTCTGCTGCATTCAGTCGCATTTATATTTGCATATAGGATTGCATGTAGAGATGGTCTGGATTGGTTTGAGATAACCTCCAATGAGGCTATTGTTTAGGCAAAATAGCTTTCACGAGCTCAAGTAACTTTTGATGTGTAATCCCTATTGGTGCTAAATTTGTGAAGGTTTTGTAAATATTTTTGTTTGACCCTTGTCTTGGTTGAGAACTTTGTTATCCCCTAGAATCATTAGCACTAATGTTAGCACATGGAAATCATTATTTCAAGCTTAATGAGACTTTAGTAGATATCCCGTGAGATTTTGAGCCTTTTTTAGGCTAATTCATTATGTTTAGTCTCATGTTTGTTTCATGTGTATCTCTCTTCCATGTTGTATCTCTAGAACTTGCCTAGATTCTTGTTCAAAACCACATTAGCATGTGCATAGTTGATGATATAATAGAGGCATTTCTTTCTTTGGTCATTTTAGCCACATAACCAAATAGCCTACCCCTGTAGTAGATGTTTATTCCCCTTTGTTAGCCCCTTTGATCTTTTTTCGTCTTTGTTTTGATCCCTTTATATTAACCCTTGGCCAAACACATATTTCTACATTTAAGCCAAGTCTATGGAGCATCGCTTCATCTAATATAGTGGGTGATTTTGGGAGTAATTGAGTTTAAGGTGACTTGAGTATGATAGTTTGTTAAGGGATTGATGATATTTAGCATTTGCTTTGGTTCCCTCTTATTTGGGTTGTGTATATATGTATTTAGTTATGAGCTGATAGTTAGTGATCCTATGTTTTTCAATCATTGAAATTTTCATTCCATTTCCACCAAAAAAACAAAAAAAATAGAAAGAGACGAAAGGAAAAAAATGAAAAAATGAAAAAAAGTTATGCTGAAGAAAAAGTCATGTTGTAAAAAAAAAAAATTCCAAAAAAGAGCCAAAAAAAAGAAAACAAAAATCAAAGGAAAAAAATAAGCAAAAAGAAATGACTAAATTGTTTGGCATTGGATACGTAAATAGCTTATGTTCCTTCTTTGTCAACTCATTTCCTATTTCATTTGTGGCATAAGTTCATAGTATTTTGAGGTTTGGAAAGTTAGTGTTTTTTATGGTTTTTTTTAGTGCCTTGTTGGTTGCTCCCTAGTCACTTGGCTAAATTGCTCCATATTCCCAAATTCATTTGTTTAGTCCTTTCCCTTAACATTTCTTGTTCACGTTACAACCCATATAAAGTCCTCTTGATTGTCTTGTACACATTGCATTTTAGTGATGGAGAATTTAAGAGTCTTTGCAAGCATATGGTAATTTGCATCTTTGGAATGAATCTTGAGTGAACATATGCTATATTTCAAATACATAAGTAGAACTAATTCACATTTTCCTAAAGTGCGGTTCTGCCTAGTCTATTTAGCTCTATAATCTCATGTGCTTGTGTGACATGCTTTGTGATTCTTTGGGGGTGATCAAGTTAGAGATTGAGTTTGTGGTCTCATACTTTTTCGAAAACCTTCTCCTCCTCCTAATTTTGAAATGTTTTGCGCACTATTTGAGTTTGTGGCCATTGATTGCTATTTTTACTTGTGATATACTATGATTTGCCCACTTTAAGGAGGTTGTTTTGTTTTAAGTCTTAGATGCATCTCCCCTTGTTCGTTTTTTCTAGTGTTTGCTTGAGGACAAGCAACCATTCAAGCATGGGGAATTTGATAAATACCCATAGATTATATTATTTTAGGGTCATTTCGATGCGTTTTTAGGGGATTCATAAGTTTTATGCTTAGTTTTTACCCCAAAAATCCTATTTTACACTTGGGTATAGTGCTTTGATGACTTTTGTAGGTTTTGACACCTTCTTGATCAAGAAATGACCCTTAAAAGTCATCCTTGTCACTCACCACAGATGCCCTTGAGTTGCTATGCCCGTGGAAGAAAGAGAAGAACAGAAGAATGTCGAGCCAGAGTTGATCATGGTCTGTCCGAGGTGGTGGCCATAGTTCATGGTGTTTTCACTTCCCGCGAGGCATTTTGTTTTCTCACAACTTTTCAATTTCCTAGCAGTTTTAATTTCATTATTACGCATAGCTGTTCGGCTTCTAGGAAATTTACTATAAAAAGGGTGTTTCTTAACCTCATTTCCACCCATCCTATCCCATTCCACTCTCCATAATCCATTATCTAGATTAGGATTGTAGATTAGATTAGAGGGAGAGCAAGTTGAAGGTGAAGATTACAAGGATTCCGAATCGAGTTTGTAGTGATGGCTCAAGCGCGCATCAGCTAAGCAATTCTTCTCCCTTCTCTTCTTTTTTCTCTTTAGATTTTTATGCTTTCATATTATTATTGATTTTTATGTTAAGTTTTGGATTGTTAATATTAGGATTAAGTTGAATTGTTGTGATTGAGCCAATTCTTGTTTTGATCTAAAAGTGCTTTAGATTTGTTAGGTTTATTCTATTGAATCCTAGATGTTGATCTGCTAGTAGAAAACTTGATCAATTTCTTGCTTGTTTTAGACATTTGGTGATAAACTGAAAGGTGAAACTAAATGTTGGAAAACTAAGATTCAACTTAAGTGAGTGCGATCTTAAGAAAGACTCATTGTTTAAGAAACCCCTAAATTTGATAATCGCATTCTTAATAATCTTAGATTAATCGAGAATCCTTACATAATGGTAGTTGATTAGATTTAAGAATTTTATTCAACCTTGAAAGAGGGGTTTGATGATTGGATTATCGGTTTGGAATTACCCATTTAAAGAAAGGGCGTTTGATTAATTCTTGAATTGAAAAATTACTTGATTTGATTAAATTTCTTAATTGTTTAGCTAATAGATTAGATAAGTAGCATAGTTAAATTTCATTCTCAAATTTGGATTTGCTTAGCATAGCTTAACGGAATATAACCTAATAGCGTGACCTAGTCTCTATGGGATCGGCCTTCATTTGCTACAGTGCCATCATGCGCTTACGGCCCTATCACTCTTGAGTTAAGAGTTCCCTAAACTCACTCTTCGTTATGCATAGTCGGCTTCCCTTAAAAAGAAATCCATTCTCCTTTCTGAAACAACCCGTAAGCATAACTAGAGCATTTCTCACAGATTTCCTTGAAATCTTCATCTTAATCATACATCCCTTTACACACTCAAAACCAAGGACTTCGGATTCCAAGGTAGAGAGAAGGAGATAGCTTCTTCACAACACATCCGCACCCTGGTTCATCTTGTTGGCCTTGTAGTGGATCATGACATGAAAGCATTATAAGTACTCAGCCCACTTTGCATGCTTTGGATTGAGTTTTTGTTAGCCTTAAATAAACTTAAGTGCCTCATGATCCGAATGGAGAATGAACTTTTCTCCCACCAAGTAGTGCCGCTAATGCTCCAAAGCTCGCACAATCGCAGAGAACTCCTTGTTATAATGATGTATGCTGAAATTGCAAGCTTGGGATGAACCAAAAGCTAGCAAATCAACATGGAAGATATATCTTAATTTAAAGGAGCTACTCCACCAATCATGATTGGAAATGGAGCATACCACTAACCTTCCTAAAGCCTTGGCAGCAGAAGATTAGCTAAAGAAGATCACTCACTAAACACCACCTAATGCAGGATAAAGTTTAAAGAGGCTTAAGACGTTTTTGCTTGAACCGGCAAATAGGATTTCATTTATCAATAATCTGTCCTTACAAAATGAAAATAAGGCTTATATACTCGGCTCACTTATGCATTCAATGGCTAACACAGAATATGCTTAAGGACTAAAAACAGTAAAACAGTTTGAAAATAAATAGCATAAAAACAGCAGCTAAGCTTGATTGGTGACACCTAAATACATTGCTAATCTCCATTACTGAGGTGTCAGGCTTTTGTAGCATCAACGTACTGCTAATGATGACCTTGGGGAGCAAAATGCAGCCACTAATCAAGTGCTTAGCCTAGCAATCAGCAAAGTACAGTACTCTGAAATCCATTGGATCAAAGGGTATTTCCATTGTACTTGAGCTCATTAATAGCTGATGCTAGGTGATCTAATTCTATAACTTTAGGGCCTTACTTGATAAATATTTAGACATATTTTTAAGACCTTAAACATGCCAAAATAAGCTACTAAGTTGGAGGTAAAATATCCCCTTTGAAACTGCTGCTGCTGCTGCTGCGAATCTGCTACTAGTGCTGACTATCTCCAGTGAAAGTCAAGCCACCTTTATCATTTAGTAGCTAGTCATGAGCTAATAAATGAGCTAGATTACTATCCAATCTCCTTGGCTAAAAATGAATCACCAATAGCTGTTGAAACAACCAAAAGTGCACTGAACCTCAGGTGATCCTTATTGAACTATTCTGAACCCTAAAAAGTGACCTGAACAAGCTTCTAAGAGTGCTAGAGCATCCAGCACAACAAGGACCTCCCTAAACAAGCATCAAAATTTCATTGCTTGCCCTCACAGAACTGAAGCAGGGTGATCGGTGAATAAGCTCTTCCCATGCTCATATTGAGGGCCATGGTCTGAATTTTGATCACATCATCCTCCGCTCCTTTGAGAGGATTTGCCCTTACATCCCTAAATTCAAAATCATCCTACTCATAAGGACTAAGATCTCTCACATTAAAGGCAGGTGATATAGCCATATCCCCAAGGAGTTCTAACTTGTAGGCATTAGCTCCCACCTTGGACAAAACTGTGAATGGCCATCCCCCCGGACATTGGCTTACTTTTCCTCCTGATAGGGAATCTTTTCGATTTGAGATGAAGCTAGATAAGGTCTTCAGGCTCTTACTCAACCCCTTTTCTATTCTCATTGGCGTTAGCTTTGCAAGCTTCATTGATCTTCTCAATATGAGCTCTAATCTACTCATGCAGTTTCTTAATTTCTTTAGCTCTTTGCTCAGCCTCAAAACTAACTTTGCAATCAGTAGGCAGTGAAAGGAGATCAATGGGAGTGAGGGAGTTGATGCCATACAGTGCCTCAAATAGAGAACACCCACTAGCCCTGGTAGGGGTTCTGTTGTAGGCAAATTCAGCATGTAGGAGCATGAGGTCCCACTCTTTTGGGTTCTTCTGGATCAAAGTTCTAAGGAGGGTAAACAAGGCCCTATTTGTAACCTCTGTTTGGGCATTAGTTTGGGGATAACAGGTAGTACTGTAAAGCAGTTTAGTCCCTAATAAGTGCCAAAGGCTTCTCAAGAAATGAGATAGGAACTTGGTGTCCCTATCACTTACAATGGTCCTTGGTACCCCATGTAGCCTGATTATCTCCTTGAAGTACAAGTCAGCAACATGGGATGCATCATCAGATTTGTGACAAGCTACAAAGTGAGCAATTTTGGAAAACCTATCAATAACCACCATCACTGAGTCTTTACCCTCTGAGTTCTTGGTAAGGCCACAATAAAATCTATGCTGACATCTTCTCAAGGCCTTAAGGGAACTGGTAGACGTGTATGAAGGCCTTGGTGGAACTAACTTTTGGCCTTATGGCAGATAGAGCATCTTGATACAACCCTATGAATATCCTCCCACATTTTAGGCCAAAAGAAGTGCTCCCTGAGGATATCCAGGGTCTTGTTCAAGCCAAAGTCAGCAAGGGATCCTCTATGGCTTCCCTAACTAGTAACTTCCTTAAACGGCAAGCTGGAACACATAAGTTGTTCTCCTTGAACAAAAATCCCTCTTGCATCACATATGGTCCCTGAGCTGGAGTGTTCTTCACTAAGTCTTGAAATACAGGATCTTTAGGATAGTACGCTTGCATGACTTGCAGCCCCGAGAGTTTTGCTCCCAAAACTAAGATAAGAGCATCCCTCCTGGAAAGGGCATCAGCTACCACATTTTTAGTGCCTTTCTTATACTTGGTGGAGAAGATTAAAGCTTACAGAAACTCAACCCATTTGGCATGTCTGGCATTAATCTTGGGCTAGCCATTGAGGAACTTGAGTGCTTAATGATCTGAGTGAAGAACAAAGGCCTTAGGCTTCAAATAGTGACTCCAGTGACTCAAAGCTCTCACTATTGCATAAAACTCCCTATCATATGTCGAATAATTGAGTTTTGGACCACTGAGTTTCTCATGAAGTATACTAGAGGTCTTCTGAGTTGAGTCAGTATATCTCCAATGCCCACTCCACTGACATCACATTGTACCTTAAATAATTCCCTAAAATTTGGTAAGGCTAGAACAAGTGCCTCATACAACCTCTACTTGACGGTCTCAAAGGCCTTCTGAGCTGCTGAAGGCCAGTGAAACTCCCTTTCATCATGCATTCTATGAGTGGAGCCGTGGTAGAGTTGAAATCCTTAAGAAGTCTTCTATATAAAGAAGCTAGGCCATGAAAGCTTCTTATTGTTGTGATTGGGCTTGGCACTGGCCAAGATCTGGTTACCTCTACCTTGGTCTCATCTACTTGGATGCCATCATAGGAGACCACATATCCAAGGAAAACACCCCTTAGAATAAAAAACTCACATTTCTCCAGCTTTCACAGAGCTTTTGTTCTCTAAGTATGGAGAAAACTTGTGTCGGATGCTGAACATGGTTTTGATCAGTCTTGCTATACATAAGTATATCATCAGAGTATACCAATACAAACAAGCCAATGTAGGGTCTGGGCACCTCATTCATTGGCCTCATGAAGGTGCTTGGGGCATTAGACTTCCCAAATGGCATAACAAGCTATTTATATAATCCTTACTTGGCCATGAAAGCAGTTTTTCACTCATCTCCTTCTCTTATTCTGATATGATAATAACCACTTCAGAGATCAATCTTAAAGAAAATTTTGGAACCATGGAGCTCATCTAACATATCATCAAGTCTCAGAATAGAGTATCTATACTTAACTATGATGTTATTGATGGCCCTGCTGTCAACACATATTCTCCAACTGCCATCTTTCTTTGGCACTAAAAGGGCTGGAACTAAGCATGGACTCATGCTTTCCCTCACGTAGCCTCTGTCAATCAGTTCCTAGACCTGTCTTTGTAACTCTTTGGTCTCAGTGGGGTTACATCTGTAGAAAGGTTTGTTGGATAGAGGGGCTCCAGGGATCAAGGCACTCTAGTGCTCAACACCCCCTCTTGAGAAGGAGGCCGAGGGGTACGTCTTGAGAAAAAACATCCTTAAATTTCTGTGGTAAGGGCTGGACTGAGGGGTGAAAGGCTGTGGGATCTGAATCAGGGGCATACTCCACTATTAGGATGGTAAATATGGGTTTTCCCTTAGAGGTAACCCTCTCCACTTTTCCCCCATTGAGAAGTAAGGCACTCTCCTTGTGTGTTCCCTTCACAGTCTCAGTTTTGTGTGTTTGGTTAGAGGGTAAAGGGGTCAAGGTCATTTTTTTCCCTTTCAGTTTGAAAGAGTAGGTATTGAACTAACCATTGGTGGGTGACATCCCTATTATACTACCAAGGCCTACCAAGGAGCAGATGATAGGCATCCATAGGTAGTAAATCACACATAACCCTATCTCTGTATTCTTCAATTGAAAAATCAACCAAGGTCTGCTTAGAAACTATTACCTCATTCCCTTTCCTGAGCCACTGCAAGGTTTAAGGCTTAGTGTGTTCAATGGTAGCCAAGTTGAGCTTGTTGGCCATCTAAGTGGAGGCCACATTAGAATAACTTCCTTCATCTATAATTAAATTGCATGCTTTGTCAGCCACTTTGCACCTGGAGTGAAAAATTTGCTCTCTTTGGTTTGCTTTAGTGGCATGGAGTACCCTTTTGATCATAAGCATCTCACCCTCTTCAGGTAGTAGGTAAGAGGTCTCCCCCTCCTAACTTGATTCTTCCTCATCTTCTTCCACTTCCATTTGATCCAAGTCCTCAATTTCTCTGATTGTAAGAACTCTCCTGTTAGGATAGTCTGCTTAGAAATAGCCATATCCATGGCATTTAAAGCATTTCTTCTGGGTTTTAGGAGATTCCTTGGCTACCTCCTTTCCCTTTCCTTTGTCGTTATCCTCCTTAGGAGGTGGATCTGGTTTCTATGAGTTGAAAGGTTTCAAAGGGACAGTGGGCCTTACTGGTCTAAAGAGTAGTTTTTCCTAGCCTCGAGCTACTTCTCAACCTTAACAACTAATTTGCAAGCATCCTCAAAGGTCCAAAAAGGCTAAAGTTCAACCTTTTCTAGAATTATAGGGTTTAAACCTTTAAGAAATCTAGCAATGGTCTGTTCAGGCTCCTCTCTCGAAGCAGATCTGATCTGGAGCAGCTCAAATTCTCTTATGTATTCCTCAACTTTCATGCTTCCTTGCTGCAGTGAGGTGACTCTCAAGTAGAGTTGTTGCTTGAAGGTGGTTGGCAAAAACTCTTTATCCATGTGTTTGTAAGCTTGACTCATGCTTTGATCTTAAATTTACCTTCCAAGGCTCTGGTTCTTTTCAGGCTCTCATACTAGAGAGAAGCATACTGTTTTAGTTTTAAAATAGCAAGCTTGAAAGCTTTCTCTCTAGAGTATCCCTTGATCTCTATGATCCTTTCCATAGCTTGCACCTATTCAATGTAATCCTCAGGTTTAAGACTACCATCAAATTCAGGTGCCTCTATTCTGAGGTCCTTAAGATCATCTCTATGCACTCTCCTTCTCCTAGGCCTAACATCCCCATTAGAAGAGCTACTGCCATAGTGGGTATTAAGGGAAGGTTCAGATCCATTAGGAGGGTCCTGAGGGGGTTATCTATCTCTTTCCCTTGGTTAATTCATGAGTTGCTGTATCTGAGTAGTAAGTACCCTAATGTCCTCTTGTATTTTCAAGATAGCTTTGTCTCTTCTGAGTTTATGAGCTTGTTCCAGAGATAGGCCTCTAGAGACTCTAACATACTATTAAGGAAGGGTAGAAGTATTATCCCTCTTAGTTATGATGTTTAAGGTAAGACAAAGGGATGGTGTGGCTGTCTTCAGAAGCTAGGTGCCTTATAGTTGGATGGTGTTTGGTTTTTAGGGTTCTTTTATAGCTAAGCAACAAGTTCCAGAATGTAGGCACAGGAAATGTACTTAGGATGAGATAAGAAGGGCAACAGAAATAAGAAAACTCACCAAGGAACAAAGTTGGGCTCTGATATCAGATGATGTATGCTGAAATTTCAAGCTTAGGATGAACCAAAAGCTAGCAATTCAACATGGAAGATAATCCTTGCTGTCAAGGAGTAACTCCAGTAATCGAGACTGGAAATGGAGCTCACCACCAACCTTGCTAAAGTCTTGGGCCCAGAAGATCAGCTAAAGAAACTCACTCACTAAACACCACCTAATGCAGGATAAAGTTTAGAAAGGTTTGAGAGGTTTTTGCTTGAACCGGCAAACAGGATTTCATTTATCAATAATATGTCCTTACAAAATGAAAAATAAGGCTTATATACTCAGTCTCGCTAACACATTCAATGGCTAACACAGAATATGCTTTAGGACTAAAAACAGCAGCACAGTTTGAAAACAAATAGCATAGAAACAACAGCTAAGCTTGATCTGTGATGCCTAAATATGTTGTTAATCTCTATTACTGAGGTGTCAAGCTTTTGTAGCATCAAGGTATTGCTAATGATGACCTTGGGGAGTGAAATACAGCCATTAATCAAGTGATTAGCCTGGCTATCAGCAAAGTAGAGTACCCTGGAATCCATTGGATCAAAGGGTATTTCCATTGTACTTAAGCTGGTTAAAAGCTGTTGCTAGGTGATCTAATTTTGGAACTTTAGGGCCTTACTTGATAAATATTTAAACATATTTTTAAGCCCTTAAATATACCAAAATGAGCTACTAAACTGGAGGCAAAATATTCCCTTTGAAACTGCTGCTGCTGCTACTATTGATCTGCTGCCAGTGCTGACTGTCTCCAGTAAAAGTCAAGGAACCTTTATCATTTAGTAGCTGATCATGAGCTAATAAATGAGTTAGGCTACTGTCTAAAATAGGACTGATACTCCTTGGCTAAAAATGAATCACCAATAGCTGTTGGAACAACCAGAAGTGTACTGAACCTCAGGTGATCCTTATTGAACTATTCTGAACTAAGGCTACTAGCCTAAAAAATGACCTAAACAAGCTTATGAGAGTGCTACGGTGTCCAGCAAAGCAAGGACGTCCCAAAACAAGCATAAAATTGCATTGTTTGCCCTCACAGAGCTAATTAGTAGGGTGATCAATGAATAAGCTCTTTCAATGCTCAGATTGAGGGCCATGATCTGGATTTTGATCTACGTCACATAAGTAGAATACTTCCTCTTGGCATCATTGAGTTTTTTACTAAAGAAAGCCACATACCTCTTCTCTTGAGATAAGACAACCCATATCCCCACACCGGAGGCATCCTATTCCACTTCAAAAACTTTGGAGAAGCTTGGAAGGGCTAGAATAGGTGCGCTAGTGAGCTTGAGCTAATTTCCTGCTAGGTATTTTGAGCTTACTCGGCCCACTCAAATTATTTGGCCTTGAGAACTTAGGTCATGGGAGCAATAATGGTGCTAAAATTCTTGGCAAACCTCCTATAGAAAGAGGCTAAACCATGAAAACTTCAAACTTGTTGGTTGAGGTTGGAACGGCCACTCACGTATGCCCTTGCTTTTGGCTCTCATCCACATGATGCCTTAGCTGAAACTACATAAAACCAGATATGAGCCTTTTGAGAATAGAAAAAGTGACATTTCTCTAAGTTCCCATAAAGCTTCTCCTGACTAAGAATACTCAAGCTTGGTGCAAGTGCTCGGCATGCTCTTCTTCACTAACGGCTATATACCAATATATTCATCAAAGTATAAACCATAGTCATACTTGCTCGTGAGGGGCCTTAAGGACTCTGGTCCATAAGCCTCAGGAGAGTGCTTGGTGTATTTGTCCAAACACCAAAGGCATATCATCCACTCACAAAGTCCTTTAGTTTTGAAAACCGTCTTTCATTCATCTCCTCATCCGATTCCCCCCCCCCGAATTTGATAATAACCACTTCTAGTTAATTTAGAAAATATGTGGCTCCCATATACTCATTGAGAAGATCTTCTAATCTTGGGGTGGGGTAGCATATTTGAATTGTATCTTGTTAATTGCCGCTACTATCCACACACATCCTCATGGCACCATCCTTCTTGGGAATAACCAAGGTGGAACGGCACAAGGGCTAAGCTCTTATGGATCAAACCGCCTTAACTAAGTACTCTCTACTTTATTGTTACACTTATTGAGTTTCTGGAGTTCATACCATAGGCCTAGCTTGTTTAGGAGTGTGGCAACCGAGAGATGAGGTCAAATTTTGTGTTGTAATGGATCTTTTGGGAGTAAGCTGTGAGGTACTTCCTTGGAAATACATTTCAAGGGTTTAAGTGGGGAACAAGACGGATGTGCGGATCCTTATCTTTCAGTGGTTCTTGGCCAAGTAGTGCCATTCTTTGTAAGGCATCAAACTCACGGTTTTGAGAGTGGAGTAAGGTAGTGATAGAGCATCCATGGCTAGCGTGTCTTAGGGCTTTCTTTGAGAGGTGGGCTTGAGAGGGGTAAGGGTGATTTTCTTGTGATCTTTTGGTGAAGGTATAGTGTTTTAGACAACCATTATCCATACTCTTCTATCAAAGAGCCAAGACGTCCCAAAAGGACGTGACACAGGCATCCTAGGCACAACGTCACACAACACGCAATCTCATCCTTGTGATTATCTTCCCATGGATAAAGTAAGTAAGCACCGGAAAGATTTGCATGCCTTTACCTTAATACGCCATTGAATGGTGTAAGGGGGATGAGGTAAGACTGCAAAAGCTTGAGTTTCTCCACACAGTCTGAGGCTACAAGTAGCACACTTCCCTATCAATAAGGGAAGAACACCTTCCCTCCCACAGTACACCAAGTGTGGAAGTTGTTTTTCTTTGTTCTAATTCATTTTGGGACGACCAAACTGCTTACGCTTGCATAATCACAAGCTTTCCCTTCATCCGAACCTTGCCTCAATGCCTCCTCAAGAGCTTCATTCAAAAGAAGCTCCTTCTCCCCTTCCTCAATCTTCTTATCTTCCTTGTTATAGGGCTTGGTACTCGGACCAAGTCCTACTCGTTTGTTCAGGCACTCGATGCCAAATGGCCAAGGCCTTAACACTGGGGGGGGGGAAGTATCCTTTCTGTGTAAGGTTATTGGTGCTGTTTTGAGGGGGTTTAGTGGAGGTAGTAGGTGGTGGGGTTTTTGGTTGGTGTTTGACGAGGTCTTTTGTGTAGAATATGGGGTCCTTTGGAATTGGAAAAGGTCTTGGGTATGGCTTGGAGGACACTCTTTGCCTTTGAGCTTCTTGGGTGTACTCCTCCTTGTGAGCTAGGAACACTGAAGTATAGGTGTGTACTGTCCGCAATATTTAATTTGTTTTCATCCACACCACTCAAATAATGAATCAAAGTTTTGGGATTCATCCCCTTCAGTCACATTTCAATAGTAGTTGCTCAAAGTCCCTCAAAGTGTCTCCCTACGACTCTTGAGCCCCCTTGTTTAAGTGGTGGAGTTTAAGAAGTTATCTTGAGAGATAATGGAGACATCAGAATTTGGACTTGAGTTTAGGTTTCATTTTTCCTCCACGTTTTTAATCTCCCTTTACCCTTCCTAACTCCTCTTAGACAAACATTCGACCACCAAATGGATGTATATAACTTTTTTTTTGTTTCTTAGTTTCAAAGCAACTAATTTGACCTTCTTTCTCTTCAGGACATGTCTTTGAATTCAAAGACTCTTTCAACGGTTTAAAGCCAATCTAGGAATAGATCCGGGTCTAGGTGGTGCCCTCAAACTCGGGTATATCCCAACTTGAAATCTTGTAGCTTCTCTCTGAGGCACTTGGTGCTCCTTGATCTCCTTGTATACACATCATCCAATAGAATCTCCAAGGAGTTTGCTATCCTCCTCCCAGACTCGTCCAACATCAACTTTGCTTGCTTAGCTTCTTAGAACTCCAGTAAGCTCTTCCTTCTTCTCATTGCAAAAGTTGGCTAAGTTTGTCATTGTAGCCTTGACCCTTGCTTTGATTTAGCCTTCTCTATCAAGCTTGTTCAGCCATCTTGTTCTGGTGAGGCTAAAGAAATTTTGTAACTAGGTTCTTTATGGGTTGGTTTTGTGTTTGCTAGGTTGTGTTTAGGTTTAGGGAGCTGCGGCCACAAGAGGATAGCAAGCTCTGATAATCGCTTTATGTATTCTAGCCTCAGCAAGCCTCAAATCACCAAACGGAACGCAAGACTAATCTGGGAAATGTAAGTCATTGAACAAAATGTGAGCAAACTAAGTAAAGAGGGAATAGTTCAAGTGAGTTTACAAGGGATAATCCGAAAAGCCACCCTTGGGCACCTTGGGCATATCTTCTTAATCAGCTAATTACAGAAATTTAATCTCTTTCTAGTTGAGACAAAGGAGACCTCGAGACCGACTGAGTTGCCAAGCTCAAGATACATCACTAGGATTTCAAGAGTAGAGAGTTTTCTACACTCAAGTTTATAATTCATCAAAAGCTAATTTACAAATGGGTTTTGCAGGTTTTTAAAGAAGCAACTCAGCCAATTCACGCGTCTAAAAGTCGCTTAGTGGACGAAAGTACACGAGGGAAGACGGGGTTATCAGGTCAGTCACCTTAGTACCCAAGCACATCTAATCTAGCTTTGGCCACCTCCATAGGACTATGAATGCCTCCAAATGAGTGTCAAACTTATAAAACCATCCTAATACATCAATGAAAGTAATGCAACAAGAAGTACAAGTGGTGCACCAAGAAACGAGACCTTGTACAGCTAGCTCTTAACCGCTAAAAGGGTGTTTTCTTTGTCTATTGGCTGCATAAAGGCAGCACAAAGGGTGCTTTGGATGCTTTTCAGACGTGACTTGATAAAAATTTTTATTGTCTTCTTTCATTCCTAAAGTATCAGAATGTTTGACTTCATTAGTTACTTAATTCACCCCTCTAACTCGGACCTGCTCTGGATTGCCTGTCTACACTGCATATCTAAATAACTTTTGTTTGACCAGACCAAATGATTTCGCAAATGTCTTGCAACTTATTTTATTGGAAATTACTCCTAAACTTAGGAAGTAGGCAAGGCAGTCAATCATCAACTCATCATTTGGTCCCAAATGATAGACCAATCAGACTGATTTTTCAGGTGAATTGAGTATCCACGTTTTTGCTGTTCAAGGAATTTATAACCAAGGCATGCACTCACTTACTTCTTGGTACTTGCTGTTGTTGTGGGCTTAAGGACTGTGCTTCATAGGCTCCAATGGATCGGTCCCCATCAATTTTATATCCACCAATAGTAATCCATAACCGTCTATGATCATTCATGCAGCATGCGAAATCAAACCACCTCAACCATCACAAAATTGATTTAACCCACAAACTCCACAAAAATTTCTAATTAAATTACATACGTTGCACTAAATAGTTTTTAAGTTCTTTATAAAAAGTGTAACTTATTAGGTGAAGTATATATTTCATGAGATAATTAAAATTTCAACAGAAAATGTTTACAATTGAAATGCCTTTTTTAAAACAAACGAAGACGGCTAATTGAAATTACTTTATATCGGACATGGTTAACACAATTTTTTATTTTTTTTGGGGCTAAGAGGTAACATGATTGTTAATATGTGACACTTTGGAGAACCATATAAGATACTCCATCGCATTTTTATATTAAATAACTCTTGAATGTCATTCCCATCGCCAATTGTACGCTCATTTTAACCATCCCTTTTTCGCTCTCTACAACCTTCGTCCTGTTTTCTCTCTAACAAGGTAACTTTACATACTCCCTCCACCCTGCTCATTTTACCGGCCGATCTCTTGCTCAATCCTGTAGTAACCACCACATCAGATGGATTTTCCACCGAAATTCAATGTCTATGGTGCCAGACCAGGTACAAACAACTCCCAACGTGATTCACTTTCGCGAGGTTTTGGGAAGATCAAAATGTGGGTAGGCCTTACCTCTTCAGACATCTCTACCCTCAGAGAGACCAATCAGAGGCTACGAGCCCATAAGAAACAGATCTTGTTTCAAAGTAAGGTCGTACATGTCATTGGAGATCAAGGTAAAAATGTAAACCAACCTCTTCTACCATATTTTCTATCTTCATCACGCCGGTCGCGCAAACAACATCTCATGAGAACGCTGCCTCAGTGGTCGACTATATCCTTTGTATATGCGAAAAAAAAATGAATCTCCCCAATGTTGTCGGTAATGATATTTCCTTATCTTTTAATTTGTTGATCGAAACATTTTCTTTTATTTACTTGTTTTATTTGATCAGCAATAGTGTGTATTTTCTAGTATGTGGGAAATTGAATGAGAATTGTTTTTGTTACATTGGATGCACATTAACTCCGTAATAGAATATACACTTGTTGCTTTTTATAATTATTAGTGATGGAATAACCATTTTTTGTTTTCAAATAGGTTTTAAAATTTTGTGATGAATATGTTTTTAGTGTTAATGAATATTTAAATTTCAGGCAGATATTTTTATTTTGATGAACAGTGCTGGATCTAAAGTACGTATGCAACCTTCTTAAATTGTTTTTAACTTGGAAATTGAATTGAATTGAATTTGATTATTAGCATTTTCTTGAATTACTTTCTTAATTAATTTAAACACCTTAGAGCAGAAATAATTTTATTCTGATGAGTTCCTAAATTTTTAGTGATAAATATTTTGTGTAAAATTTGATGAATGTATTACATCTAGTAACGAATATTTTTTTTTTTGATATATTTGACCATTTCAGTTTGAACATTCATTTTTATAAATACACTTGGTTTTATGATGATATACAGATTATTCTGTTAAATCATTTATTTTTTGTTAATAAATTTAATGGCAGATACTAGGCAACACAAAGTGAGTTGTGACCTCCTATTAATGACGGACTATGCATACCAAAGAAATATGAATATTCATAGGAAGAGCTAAACATCAACAAAACAGGACACATTTTTTAAAAAATTCTTCGAGTTCATTCTTGTGAATTGATCAGCTCTTTATGAATTACGGATCTGTTAAAATGTTTGGAGGTTTCTCATCATGTATCTATCGTAATAATACCTATATTCTCTTTGATTCAGCAGATTAGGGAAATATATGATGATTTAAATATCATCACACTGTATTACTCATTAGTATTTGTATTTTTAGCAAACTATTAGGGTGACTAAAGACATTCTATCAAAAATACAAATAGAACATGAGTTCACAAATAATGTTATACAAGTAAGAATAACGTAAAAATTTTCAGCAGTTATTATAAAAACTCCTCGATTGCTAAAATTCCTCAGATTATACGAAAACATTGTTAGTTTTGTAAAAAAAATTCATTAGTCAGTAACAAATTCATCATATCATACGAATAGGGTCTCGGACGTCCCGCCTATCATCCGGCTCACATTAAACTCTTAATGTATCTGCATCCAACGTTATTCAATGAAGTAACGTATAGATTTGCACCGGGGGGGGGGAAAATGGCCCCGCCCATCCCAAGAGCCAGTGTGCCCTTTTTGTTTCATGGTCCTACTTCAACGTCTGAATTCATGTCTTGTCTCCTTAGTTGTTTACCAAAGGCCAAATAGGAGCGAGCTACATATTTCAAGGTGTGCATGGTCTGTATCTCCATCATATCAGTATGACCAATCTATCCTAGTTGGGTCTTCCCCTTGTTTGATTCAATTATGTAATAAAAGATACTTTACACAACTGATAAGTGGTAATGTACTCTAATATTTATTATTTCCCATTTTTAATTTAATATTAATCTGTAATTTTTAGTAAATAAAATATTTGCAAATGTGTCAGCAAGATATATATCATTCTGCTTTTAGGTATTAATATATGCCAAGTTGGAACTTTTGCCTGAAGAAACTTTTGTATATTTTTGTGTCATCACACCGCTTTAGAATAATAATTATTGGGTCCTAGTTTTGACATCATTCAGTTTTTCATCAGTTATCCTAACTGATATTATTTATAATCATCATAGTAGTACTGTTCAGCAGTGAATTCAAAAAAATTGGAATCCTCGATTTTTAATTGACAGGATGGTTAGCTAAAAACTCGAATAAAGCTTGAAGTGCAACACTCTAATTAGGCCCCTTCTAACGTCCTTTCGCCTATGAAGCAATTTCTTCTAGTGACCTATGAAATCACAGAATAAAAAATTTAAATTGCGTCACAAAAAGTCACGATTCTTTTCATCTGGTACGTGGTATCGTATCTACTTTCCTTTTTTTTTGAATAATTATTTTAGGCCATTGGCCTAAAATAATAAAAGTTCAAGGATAAATATAAGACTACTATATATTTTCCCTTTATGGGCAGGAACCTACGACGGGACGTATTGCTTCGATTAACAATTAATTTAGGTTGTTTCCTTTGATTTTAAAAGTTGAAACTTTGGAAATATGAATCCGTTTCTTCAAGTTTAAAACGTTAGATGTATTGTAAAATACTAAAAATGCTTTTTCTAAATATGAAAGAAACATTCATGTAAAATCAATCTAACCTTTGGATCTATTTGAGTTGAAATGTACCGACTGTTTTTCTTGGCATCAACAGTCTAATTTTTATTGAGTAATTTCATTTCTAAACGAAGCCTGCCATCCGATTTCAACATTCCTGACTTATTGGAGAAGTTGACATATTAGGTGATTTACACACATGTATGATTGTGGAAGCTACTTAAGACCTATTTTTTTTTTAAAAGTTTTTAACAACCCCCAAAATTAAGCAAGTGTTATCACCTGTCAAACTCAGTGTTTGACTTTAAATTATTATAAACCCAAAAATAACTTCAAATAAAGTTACTTATCCCCACCATCATCCATAAAATGTAAACACCAACCCCCGACACATCAGCTTCCTAGCGGTCAATTTTTCTGCAAATTGATAACAGCTTGTCAAAAATAAAAACTGCT